>JBBMJY010000001.1:25900404-25954482 GCA_037833715.1 Toxotes lorentzi | reverse complement strand
CACACACACACACACACACACACACACACACACACACACACACACACACACACACACACACACACACACAGACACTTCACATCTATCTCTTCTGCATCCCTGTCTCCTCACTCTGGCCGAAAACCACTTACTCTTTCACAACCTCAGCTGCTTTCAACTCAGCAGGACTCAAACAGTGTGCCCATGCATCTGTGTGCGTGTGTGTGTGTGTCTGTATGTGTGTGCAAAAGTCCTGCTTACTTCAATGTGAATGCAGAGGGGGAATTAACTTGAGGGATGATCTGAAACAGCAAGGGAGGAGGAGGTGGGAGGAGACGAATGAAATAACAGAAGACGTATGCCGTCCAAGGTTATCCTGTCTTATCTGCTGTGGTTACTGTTGTTAGGAACATTATGTGTCGGTGTGTGTTCATAAATTTCATTGCCTTCAACTTGGAGGAGAGATCAGGAAAACCGAGAGTCAGATAAGATATGACAGAGGATAGAAACATAAGTCAGACACAATTAGACCGCTGGCCTCGTCCATGTTCAGGGTATCTACAGAGCTCAGAGGGCCACGTTCAGAGGAAAATACGGTTCTGGTTGCATGGTGGACAGACCAGTTGCACATAAGATGTTTTAACTGGACTCTTTTTTCCTTTAAGAAACCTTAGCACATTAGGGAAAGAGATGAGAGACGACTTGGTGAATCGTTTAGGTAAAAAATTTAATGTAGGATATGCTTGATCATTCAGCAAAGAATCCAGTTTGAAAAATGTTATTGTAACTGTAGGAAGGAAAGAAATTACAAAAATAACATCCTGGTTATAAAAAGAGAAAAAAAAACATTTCCTTTTCCTTTTAGACTTCATAAGACCTTTTAATAACACTTGGACCTGAATTCAATATGAACAAAAATACATAACCATGTAAAAGACTAATAAAACACAATTAAAGTTACGAGACTATAAATCACCAAGGGGAAAAAAACTCATCAGGAAAATAAATTTTCAAGTATGACACAATGCTATAACTACCAGAGGTGTTTTTATGTCTTCTGGGGCAGGTCCAACAGCGCTGCTAAGGACACTGCAAGTCAAGATTCAGGTCTTTCAGGCTTCCAACTGCTGACTGTTAAAACAACGTGGCATTTTCCCTGTCAAAGCAAGTCTCACAACATTCAGTGATTTTTTTTCTTGTTTACATAAGTCTGACTCGAGCTCTAACCTGGAGCTTCAAGTCTATAGCTCCCGTAATTACAAACACTGTATGGCAGCATAAGAAAATTACAACATGACCACTGAAACTTAGATCTTTGTCAAGTATTAAAGTGTCTATTATCCTGCCCAACTTTGCCACCACTATGTGAGGGAATTTAAATTTTAGTGGTGCTGTCAATAGTTGATCAACCCATTAGTCGAACCAGCAACTGAGCAACTATTTTGACCATCATTTTAGCATTAAAGGCATTTTTGATCATCTTTGCCTCTTCTCATAGTGAATTAAAATAACATCACCTTGAGCTATCACAGAAATTTGGTGTTAACAAGTGGGTTGTTTTTACACAGTTACAGCAGTTTTACGAAGACTTAACAGCCACACTTATTCATCCCATTAAAATAAACTGCTTGTATTTGAATTTACCTTTGACGTAACGATGACAAATTTTTACTTTTCTTTCCAGTACAAAAAAAAAAGAAAAAGAGTGGTCACAACACAACCTTAGATAGAAGAGCGTCGGTCGAGTGGAGAGTAGATTATAAAGACAGCCTTTAAGAGGTCCAGCTGAAAGCACTGACAACAACATGAAGCAGGAATTCTTTTCATCACTCTGTCCATCCTTCTCCCTGTTCATTCACTTTCCACTTCAGCTTGCCTCCTCTGGCTGCACAGCCTTCAACACAATGAGTACTCGCTGCCATTTCCATAGGAACCAGATTCACAAAGGCAGCATGTAACCTTCCTTCTCCTTATGAGGGTTTATGGCTGTGGAGCTGACTGCCAAGAACATAAACATATAATCCTCTCATGCAGCCGTGCTTCGAGTCACTCTCTCACAGCTCATCCATTTGGCCTGCGATCAAACATAGTAAAGTGCGCTCTGACCATGTGCGGCACTGTGAACGCCCCCCGAGCTCAGACAGCTGTATCAATGAAAAAAGGGGTGTTATTAATTTGATGAAACGTCTGAGTTATGCCTTCATTAAATTTCTTCAGGGCTAATTAGTGTCCTGTCCTTGATACGTGTGACCCTGTGACGTGCTTTTCTTGCTCTCCAGTTAGTGAGGCGTGAAAACAGAAAAGCTTTCGGTGATGGCAGTACTTCCTGAGCATCCTGGATGATCTTCAGTTAGACACTTCAAAAATCTAATGTAATCAGAGGGTTCAGTTTTCAAAGTTTCCTTTGTTTTCCTGCAATGTGGCTCACAAAGATCATCTTTGTAGCCAGTGATACCACATCTTCTTCCCTAGATTTATTGTGAATTGTGGTCAGAGTACATGACCTGAAAATCACAGACTGCCAACTTCAGTGCTGAACAAGAGAGGGTAAAATGAAGTGTGAGATCGACAGACAGATTGGGGCAGCGTTCCCAGTGATGACAGCCTGATGTCAGTACCAGACTGTCATTGTGAAGAGGAACTGAGCCTCAAGGCAAACTCTTGATTCGCCAGCTGATTTTTCCAACCCCTTGTTATGAACTCTAGATGGAGGAGCAGAGCGAGATTGAGGATACCTGCAGCCAAAATGAGTTTCATTCACATGGTGCCTGGGCTTTCTGTCAGGCTATACTCAGACCAATTTTGTCCTGGATGAAAATATAAATCTGATCATCCTACTCGTGGACGTATTCTGGACACATATAACTCGGAGGAGACCACAAAGTAGACCCTGGACACTGGAGGGACAACATATCCCATTAGGGCTGGGAATGCTTCAAAATCTACACAAGTAAAGCTGGGGGACGTGAAGGAGGAGAAAGAAATCTGGGCTACTTTGATTAGTTCGTGCCACCACAACCCACATCTGGATAAGCAGAAGGAAAATGACTTGACACAAGGAGTTTTGAGTTTAACTGCAACTCTTTGCTCATTTGGCCGTGCTAATTGTGCTATATTTATCCAAAACATTGCACTCAATGAAATCAGTCTACTCTTATAATCTACTCTACTCGTATAACATCACAAAATGATCATGTACAGAAACAGCGCAGACCTGATGTGTTACTGTGTCTGAAACTTCACAGCAATCATTTAAAAACAGTCAGAGAAAATTTGAGAAATTAATGATTTATAGTTCAGAAGCTAAACCTTGCAAACACACTGGCATGGACCTTTTAACTTTAAATGTTTTACTCAAAAGGGCAGATTTATGACCCCCACATCACACCCCCACCCCGTCACCCCGCCCCCCCGTCCACCCAGTGTGGTCCACTATAAACAGACAGATGTTACATGTGAGGTGAAGAGGAGAACGCACGGCTGTAAAGTCCATTTCCTCCTCACCTTCACCCGCCAGCATGTCCTTTTGGGTAGTTCCTGCACTGACATTCACAACCCACACACATACACACACACACACACGCCTTTACAAAGAGAATCCATGCATGCACCTTCTCAGTCCCTCGTCAACTCTTCTTCACTCCTTCTTTGGTCTCTGTGCAGCCATGAAACTTTATCTGGGGGAACACAAGCACAAGCACAAGCACACACACTTATGCACCAACACACACACATGCGCAAGCACACTGACAAAACAGCGACATCTGCACAACACATTTCCACATGATTCCCACATCGTAATTAGATCAGAAGTTTACACGGATAGCTTCATAGACACAGTCGGCCACTTTGCCTCAGCTCCTATTCTCCTGACAACAACACAACACTCACACACACATTCCTCCACGGTGATTCAGGACAATTGTGCTTTCTCTAGTAATTGTTAAAGTGGTATAAATGATAAACACGTTAAAGTTCAAACAAAGTCTGGATGCCACAAACTACGCTGCTACAATTCTGCTGAAAAGAGGTACTCTTCTGTGTTTATCTGTGTGTGTTCATTGTGACTGTGTATTTTCTCACAGTCACACACACGACTGCTGTTCCTGCTGAAATGTGGAGACCGCTCTCTCTACACTGAGCACCGAATCTGTGCCATAAATTCAATTCTTCGCTGTGTTTAGAAAACGTTGTTAAAAACCATAAAATCGCACTTCTTGGTTTTACGATCCCACTCACTTAATTCAATCAGTGTAATAGAAGCTGAGTCATGTGGGCCTGGGCTCTCCTTAGTGCCATACACATGAAAACACACACACACACACACACCTATGACTATGTGATCAGTATTAGAGGGCTTTCAGCACACACACACACACACACACACACACACACACACTGAACAGCTCAACAGCTCTGAACAGTTCAAAATTGTAAAGAATGATTTTTAGGTCTGAAATTGTTTCATCTGAAAGATTTTCAGAGTCCTGAAGAGGTTAAGGTGCAATAATACAAGAAAACCACACGTTAGAAAAATGCCAGGAAAAAAAAAAATCTAATTTTGTCTAACCACAAGTCCAAACCTCAAAGATATTTAATTTACAATGTTATATATCAGAGAAAAGAATCAAATCCTCGCCTTTCAGGAACTGTACCAAGATAGTATTTGGCATTTCTGTTTGATAAATGTCCTATTAACTATTAATTAAGCATCAAAACAGATGGCGATGAGTTGCTTCAGTACCAGTTTGCTCATTCACCAGGGAGCCAAACAGAGCTTAGATTCAAAATTTCCAGCAAACGAGAAATATCCCGACAGACATAATCAGCCTCTTTACATTTGTGTTGCAATAAATACTGAAGGGTTATAGCTGTAGTATTCAGTGGCTGGCCACTACAGCAACATGAATCTCTGTACTATGAGGTCTGCGATTACTGATTGGAATGAGTCCAAGAGGACGAGAGTCTGACTGGAGCAGAGGATCGATCAGACAGTACTAATGGATTAGGAAGGTCCAGCTAAATGCTCTGATATCTGTCAGCTGCATCCATGTGTCTCCTTAAAAAAGTGACATCCCACAGATCAATATGTGGCGATCAGACTCACTGAATGTTCAACTGGCCAGAGATCAATAACACTTAGCATCCCCTCTCCCAACCCCTAACTATCTTAATGTGACAGAAGGAGACTGATGGAGAAGGAATATCAACACACAGAGACACACACAAACGCACACCTCTCAAAGAGGCTTAGGAGGTGTCAAACAAAAGGGCAGCATCTCCTCCTCTGCACTATGAGCGGGCAGAAAGAAGAAGAAAAAAAAAAAGAGGACGCTCACACTGACATTTCACATCGATACACAGAAGTGCAAAAGAGGAGCGGTGAAGATCTCCTTCACTTGACAAACTGACATGCTCTGCAGGAAAATACTCCTGTCTGGCTCTGCTGCCAAGACTTCCCTCCAGCCAAACGCTGTCTGGTGCCAAAAGTCACTCAAGCATTTTTCTGCACGGGGCATACGCCACGCAGAGCGCCTCGCTCTGTTTCTGCACCAGAAATACTACCCCGCCTGGACCAGTGACCCATTCCCTGTTTCACTGGGTGATGATGGCATCCATATGGGCCCAATTATAGTTTTTTTTCTTACTATTCTGGACTATTTATGCAAGAAAACTCTGCCTGTGCACACTTGTACCTTTTCTAGGAAAAGTCTGAAGTCATGCAGTCACACAAATTTGCGCCAGAATGCAAAGAGAGTCTTTGTTGAGCGGTGGGATTTTAATGCCTTGCTCAAGAGAGAATAAGTATTCAGCTGAGAACGGCTGTTTTACTCTTTATAACCACACCTGTCAAACTGGTAGGACCAACAACTTTGAGTTTTAAAATTACATAAAATATTTTAAAACTGAAATTAGTGCAAATTAAATATCCGTCCATAAACACTCAAATGAAAATTTTAAGTACAACAATAACAAACTCTAAATCTGAGGCTGGGAATCCAACCTTAATAATTTTGTACTGACCACAATATGTCTGTAGCAGTGTGAATCAAAAACTGACAAGTACTGAAAGTTAATATCAAATGTCAGGTCAGATTTTTTGATCACTTTCACCAGTTCTTTGATCATTAAGGTTATTTTATTTAGACACAAATCTTGTGTTGAGAAGCTTGGCTACTTCTCTTTAATGAAAAAAAGGTCAGAAGAGTAGATTAAAAATAGAGCTTTTTAGTTTCTGAAATACTCTGAGTGGATTTTAATAATGAAATCGGCCTCTCAACATGTTTTGTTCATGGTGGATCAATAAAAGAGAGAGAAAAGACAGAAGAAAGAAAGAAAGAAAACAGAGGAGGACGACAAAAGCAGAAAACGGGGATTGTGAACTCACTGCATCCGTCCTCGTCGCTGTGGTCCCCACAGTCATTGTCTCCATCACACTGCCACTGGGCCGGGATGCAGGTACACTCCCCAAACGCACTGACCGCACACGTGAAGTGATTCCTCCCACACGAACACTCAGCGCTGCCCTGAACACCTGAAAAACACAGAGGAGCAGGTTAGAGGGTAATCAGGCACGGTCAGATTAACTGACTTGTTGTTTGTTGAAATTCAAATACGCAAACACTGATTCCACCAATTATACATAACTGACTCATTTACTCATCGCTGACTGAAGGTGAAAGTATTAAATGTGCAGGTGAACTCATCTCAGGCAAAAAACCACAACCCGCCTCTGAACCCTGAGTCAGACAACACAGCATTCACCAGGGGAGGAGTGGGCCAGCTGCACAAGAGTCAGACAGGGAGGACATTTACCGAAACACACAACAGGATTGTGGTTTTGTCTTTTCGCATAAATCTAGCTGACTATTACCCACGTGACATCTTGCTTTGTTTTTCTATTATGGTATTTTCACCCTGCACAAACCCATCTGTTTGTGTGACAAAAGTGAGCTTTCTCTGCCCCTTTGCCAGGCCTTCCTGGGCTGACTGATGCCTTTGTGAGTGCACTTTAATGTGATTCTCTCTTTGATTTATGCTGCAGCTGTAAAGTCCAGCAGCACCTGACTGGGGCTCCATGCAGATTAAAACTAACTGGGTTTCAGTTCTCTAAATTGCTGCTCACGTCTCAAATTTTCTCAAGTGATTTAAAGGTGGTGCTGCTCATGTGAACGGCCCTGCTGGAGAAACAACGGGAGCAATTTAGGGTGTTTGTACCGATTAGGAACTTCATCTGACAAATATGGCAGCAAGCTCAGATGAAATTACCTCAACCACGAGGCCGCTGTAAATGGAGTGAGAGAACAGCTCTTAAATCAGAGCACCACAGGGCACTGAAGGCATTTCCTCAACAGAGAGATTGACTTGAGAGTCCAAGTCAAGTCTAAAGTCACATCAAAGCAGGTCCCTTACAGGCCTTACTTAAATATTCAAGCTGTGTTTTTTTAATTATAATTGTGGGAGTTTCCTACATCAAAACTAGAAAGTGAAATACAAACGATTTTGTGACTTCAATTTGACCTCAATACAAGTGTCAAGTCTTCAGCTCTACAGCAGAGCAGCGACAAAAAAAAACAGCACCCACTGCCAAATGTATGACGCCTAATTAGCTAATTCTAAAATATTGCAGTGGTAACAAAATGACAGTTCAGGCTGAATAACAGGCTGCTTTGCTCAGCTCATATTCATGTGCTGCTTTTCTTTGTTTCAGGAGGCTCAATATATCACCAGCGTTTCTCTGAGCTGCCTGCTGCCATGCAGCTTCTCTGTCACCGCTCCAACGAGCTGTGTACTGTAAACTACAGCCTAATACGCTCCATACAGCCGCACACTATGTCACCATGTAGAAATGAGACTTCACAAACCATCTGGCCCGTGGCCACACTGAAGTGTAAGTGTCTGTGTGATATTAATGCGGTTTCTTCTGGACAATTTGTGCCATTCAGACAACGAGAAAACTGTATGAGCAATTCACAGTCCTGATAATATGAATGGATTTCATTAAATGAATCTCTTCTGTCAGAACATAAATATGTGTGCTGTATAAGTAACTAAGAGAGGCGCTATTATGACCATGAGTACAAGGCTGTATCGCCTCAGGTAGTTTTACTATGTTTTTAGCTGAGATCCTTTGCGATAAGCAGCACGACGTCTTTTAAAAGCAGCACTGAGCGATTCGTTTAGTGGAGTTTCACCCCGAAGGATCTGCCTCATCCTCAAAAACAGCTGATGTGAGACCTTTGTTGGACTGTGCTGACAACCCATCAGCATAATGGTTAATGAAGTGGTTAATGAGGTTTGTGAGATAAAAACTGATAATTTACCTGTCAGGTGTCACTCAAAATACAGATGTGTGATTCAAGACAAATAACATACATTAACATTAACATTACATCAACAGGCTTTTCAGTTTATGCTTTTGCATGTGAGTTAAGTGCTGAGATCAGGTCTGTTCTTGTTTGCTTGTCATGACTAATTCTTTATTGCTCCCCTAATGTGGAAGTTTTATTGATAAAAATATGTGCACATTATTAGCAACGAGCAGTATTGCATGTTAAATTCCCCCATCGCTCACAGGTAGCGCAGGTACTTCTGTTCACAGCAGGATCTTTAGCCAAAGAACACAATATGAATCATGAACCATCTACAGACTCTCTATATTGCAACTTGACCTTATTTTAATTAAGGAAAAATTATATTACATTAACAAGAAATACATATTCATTATTTTCTGCAGCCCAGCACACTGATTCCTTTATTATGCCCTTTATTATGACCCGTTTTACTTACGCCATGTGCATGTGCACACAGATGAACACACACAGAATCCATACATTCACACTCTGCTCTGATTTTCCATGACAGCAGAGAAAAACATGGCCACACCTCCAGACCCATCACAGCAAATCACGTTCAGGAGAGGAAATAAGTAAAGGTTTCCCATTTTGCTCTCACTTTGAAGCCTATTAATGACCATCTGTGTGTGTGTGTGTGTGTGTGTGTGTGTGTGTGTGTTTATGTGTGTGTACTCATTTTGCTGAAACTGGCCTACCGCAACAAACCCAGTTTCTTGGAACGCGCATGTGTGTTTGTGTGCATGGATATGTGTGTGTGTGTGTGTGTGTGTGGTTCCTGGCCTCCTCACAAAGGCATCAGTCAACCCAGGAGGGCCTGGCAGAGAAAGCTCAGTAACCTTCAGATCCCTCCCACAGCACTAAATTAATGGCCTCTTTCTTTTCATTTCCCTCTCTCCCTCTCTTTCTCCTCATTCTTCTCTTTCCACCATCCCCTCTTCACACTTCCCCCTCAGCTGCCTCCCTTCTTTTCTCCTCTTCCCCACTTTTTTCCTCTCCCCTCCACTCGTTTCTAAAACTCACCACTAACGTGAGGGAAACAGGGATGGCGTCATCTAAGTCTTCCTGTCTTTAAAGTCGTCTTTCTAATTTTCTTGCACAGTCTGTAGTTCCTGCGGTCCTTGGACCCCGGGGGCGTGCCGGGTACACTCAGAGACACCGACGAGGCTATCACAGACAGACAGGTACAGACTGAGGCATGAAAATCCCCAGATCCCCAGAAGACTAATTCCTGATACTCCACAGAACAACATCAACAGCTTATACTACATTGTTGTGGGTTGTACCGGATTTGTAACTTTAAACATATTATGTGTGTTTTATTCTGTGTGTGTGTGTGTGTGTGTGCGGCTTTGCACTGAGCTAAATTAAGAGTCTGTGAACTGAAGCATAAGTCGTGTCAACATGAAGCCACATCACAGGCCGTGCATTTGTCAAACATACTGGAACCATTTGCTCACACCAGAGCCAAAGAAACTTACAGAGTTTAGCAGGAAACCATCATACACACTGTACTGCACATACATGGAGTGAGAAGAGATTTAGGTGGTATGACAATAAATTACATACGGCAAAGATGTCCACAAGAGATTTGTCAATGGGTAGACATTTTGGTTTTTCTGGTTTTGTCCATTTTTGTCTCTTTAATATTTCTGGTTGTACTGTCGGTAATGTTGCAGATCAGTAAGCAGGACTATCATTTTGCTGACTAAACGGTTTCTCAAACTATTTTACAAAAAATTCTGGAAATTTTTGTAAAATTGTTTTTTTCATTGAAAAAAGAAAATCAAACAACAAATCTACAGGATACATATCAAGTTTGTTTACATGAAAAAAAGCAGCCAATATATAATTCTTTTTTTTTAACTCCCATATGTAACTGAAAGAATATTAGTGCAGTTTTCAAAAATCCACAAACTAAAAATCACAGCACAGGCAGAGATTCATCTTCGATACGTGAAAATATATATATACTTCTTGGCTGTGTGCCTCCACCAACCAGACAAGTTGTAGTTTACACCCATGTCTGTGAATCATAAATAGTGTATGACTTCTTGAGTTATGGCCAAAATCAGTGACCTTGACCTTTGAAAAGAAATTCCCTCAAGGCGTTCACAGAGATGGCACGGACTGTCAACCCCAAAACATACTGCCTCCTGTCACAGAGGCATAAAACTGTGCCTTTTTTCCCCAGGAAATTTAATTTGTGCTGTATATATTCACTACAGTACAAAGTTTACCTGAAGATTTCAAAATTTGAGGATTTTCACACACATAGTAATGATCACTGTGTCACAGCTGGTCAAACAGGACAAAAAGCTGAGCTGACAAAAAGCAAAACACTGTCTGCAAGAAAGAAAAACAGAAATTATTGTTATGCTGCCGATACTGTGTCACAGAACATTATTCGTGTCACCACTGACAGCTATGCACAGAACTGGCACAAGCACATCAGCCACAAATGAACAGTTTCTTATGCTACGAATGCCATGAAAAATACAGAAGACTTTCACAGCTGTCAAATCAGAAAAATCAAATAGTCAAATATGTATTATGTGAATACTTTCCTACATGGGTGGCCACAGACCTGCTAACTCTTTCAATCTGTTCAGGAAGAAAAAAAATACAGTTCCTTTTTTATGAGCTGATCCTAAGGGCCCAAAAAACAATGCCAACATCAGTTCATAGTCTTGTCTACAAGACACAACTTCACACAACTTCAAAACGATGAGTCAAAGATGAACACGCAGATTATTAGTTTGAGGAACAAGTATGAATATGTGTCAGAACCAGCAGACAGACCAGTATCTCCTTTATACTGAGAGTGTAACTGTGGTGGAGAAGCAAAGTGAGAATCATTGCTGCTCAAAAGATTGTTATGTAAGGCTGCAGAGAAACACACAAGCACACATACACACCATGCAGCAGCAGCCAGCCATGGCAGGCCGGTGCTTTCAAGGGCGCCAGCATGACAAGCCTCTGATGCATTACACAGATAGCAGATCACATGCTGGGCTGTTTTGTAGAGACAGTGGATCTCTTTGAGCTGTAGTGCAAGTTTAGAAACAACACACATTCAGTCTATTAAAGGAAGTTTAAGTGGAACAGGTACAGTGGAATCACCAGAGCTGTTAAAAAAAAATCCTGCTCGAAATCATTCAGTGGCGAAAATCTGAGACCAGAAGACCAGAAAAACTGAACAGGAGAATCACAGGGACAAAGTGCAGTCGAAGAACAGTATAATCTTTTCTGAACTTCTCTGATATTATCAGGCTTCCTCTAAATGACTTTCACAATAAAAGCATTCCATCAAGGAGAATTTGGAAATCTATGTATGCTGTATGCCACAGGAACAGTTTGGGCGGAAGCTGAGCACAGGTTTGTGTTAACTGAGGACAGATGTGGGAAAATCTACATTTTTAAACCACGTTCTTGTCTGTACATCAGTTTGACACAGTGAACAAGAGTTGCAGGGGGTTACGGCAATATAGGCAAACGTAGAACATTCAATAAACTTAATTAAGGGAAAGAATACTTTTCTGGCTGTGAGTTCAATAAAGCTGATCTAAAGACAATAAATATTGCTCCAGGGTTGCTTCCTTTCCCTATGCACCTTGTCTTTTCAAGGACTGCAAATCATCTCATTTGTTATTAAACAATGAAAATACACTCCCTAGTTTCTTGGTAGATTTGATATGTTCAAACTCAATATCCAGATTTTTGTACATAAATCAATAATCTCACCACATCAAACCCACAAACAGGCCAGGTGATCAACAGAGTTCAAACCAGCTGAGAAAGGAGGAACGCCCCCATTTCTGTCCAGTAACAGGTGATGTAGACTGACGTGCTGAACCTGCTCTTCAGGCCGAAAATGACACAGACAACTAACTAACTCTCCCTTCACCTGCTGCTGCCAGAGACTGGTGTACGAGCTGTGAGTCAGTCAAGAACCTCCAGCACAGAAAAAGAAAACAAAGACCACCTAAGATCCTTCACTAAAACTGTCTAAACAGGCAGGGTGTGGAACAAGACAGGTGGTCCTCCCACCAAAAGGTAAACACAGACGATCCCACAAACCCACCCTGACACCACACCTAAACCTGACCCACCTACAGTAGAAGCCAGACGCCAAAATCCTGTGTTCACCAACCCAACTGAGCCGGAAGCGGCCGTAGCAGTCTCAGATCTAACCAGGTGGCATTAAAACTCTACTTCACCATTTCACAATTTGCTGCTGTTAAATAGTTAAATGACGAGTGTGAAGAGTTGAGGAGAGAGCAATGGGGCCAAAACACACAATGGTAACCCAGCCCGGAGAGCGGGTGGCCACACGCTTTGAGCGATATCAAAAGGCTGCCGGTTAATTAGGCGTGGACCTCCCCGGAGACTACCTGGAGGGTCGGAGCTGCGTCTTCCTTTCAGCGCATGAGTGTACCGCTATAAAAAGTGATGAGCGGGAAATTGGGGGGAAAATGAACCATCTGACAATGTGAAGGGTAAGACAGGAGCATGGAGGGAATGAGTCAAACCTTTTGTCTGCCCTCGGCCTTCCTGCCACCCTTCCGCTGCTGGTGTTGAGCTGTAGAAGTGTCACTTGAGAGACACAGCTGCGTCTCAGCGTGGCAGCAACTGTTCAGTCCCCAAACCAGCTGCACAACGCAGCGCTGGACAATGAGAATGGACACAAGTGGTTCCCCACCTCACTGTGAAACAGTGTTCATCCTTCGTCACTTCTCGCCGTGTGAGACTGTGGACAGAGTTAGAAGCTTGACTGATCACGTACACAGGACGGCTGTTCACCTGTACTAACTGACATTCACTATTCATACTGAGTAGAGAGAACTGCAACAGTGTGTTGGCTTTCTTTCCATTGTAAGGCAATAATGAATGGTGAAAATACTTCCCCAAGTGTAAGACAAGCAAAAGGACCTTCCCCTTTGCAGCACCTTCTTATTACCACTCTTGATATCTTTTAGATATAGTGTCACATTTAAACCAAAAGTCTGTAAATCACCAAAACCACTTAATTAAAAAAAACAGAGGAGCTTCAGCTTTTCAGTTGAGTTAATTAAGATGTGAATGAAAAAGCACACCAATTCTAGTGAGGAGCTGGCACCCAGGCAGACTTCAAAGATGGCAGGGGAAACATTTGTAAGGCTGATGCATTGCTTTAATTTTAAATTCTACAGGCCCATGTTTCGGCACATGCTGACTTCTTGACAAGGAATTAAATGATAAACTGAGTTAATTACATGTAAATAAGGAGAGAAAACTAAAAAAAAAAAAAAAAAACGGCTTACTGGTCTTTTTTCCAATCAATCTAGCTGTCACAATACATCAAACATTTGTACCAAATGAAGTTTGAAACTAGTGATACTGAGATGGACACTTTCCACAAAGTGTTTCAGGTTTAACAAACTTAGAAATCATTAAAACTTGTCTGCTTTCTGTGAAACTTGAGATTATTTTAGTAAAGTCAAAGAAATTCAGTAATATTAAGGAGAAATCAACACAAACTGAAAAGCTGAAAGCCATTATCTGCTGCTGGAGTGTTTGCGTTTCTTTTCAAACTTCTGGACTCAACCTGGCTCTTTAGCCTCTACAGGCTCCAGTGTAGCATCACAAGTTGTTCCCTTGTTGTCTAATGTTTGGTTCTGGGCAGGCAGTGTAAAGTGGCTCAGCAGCTGCCTCCTGCTTCGGTAAATGAGGTATTACTGAACCACACAGTAAATGTTCCATAAAACCAAAACAATGAGCTTAAAGAGGCTAAAACACTCCATAAAGTCTTGGTGACGATTCTAAATGGGTCCTAACCTTTCACTTTGCACATCCATTGTTATATAAAGATATTGATTGGTAGAGTTTTAATGATTATACGCACCATTTCACAGGCTATGGCTCCTGCTTTTTATATCAATATTTCTCCTCATCAAAACAAATGGAAGCTATAAAGCTGCTGCAACGCACCAAGAAAACACTGACTGAATTGCCTGTGGTTGTGATGGCTCTGGGTTAAGCTTCAAGATGCCAAACAGCTCATCTTCCCTGCCCGTTTCCCCCTCTCTGTCGGCTCATCTCCACCTACTAATTTGCCAGCGATAGGTCAGGCTGCTCTGATGCGGCGAGCCAGTAACCACAGCAGCACATGTTAAGCCCTGCTGGGAAAAAGACATAAGCGTGAAGGAGCAGCATGCGTGAGCAGATGCACACATGTACCACTTTTCAACCAGATGGAAATTCTTAAAACGCTTAAAATATCTGGTTTGCGCGCCCAAGAATGTAAACAAAGTACCAGACAAACAAGTTCAGAGTTGATGCCAAATCTTCAAAGTATTGCTAAAAATCTTCCTGGACAGGCCCGTCATCACAAGCTCATCCTCCCGGTTATCTCAGTTACACACTATACACACACGAGTGTGTGAAATGTGCAGCAGTTGGTCAGCAGCAGGGTTCTTTTCACGCCTGCTCATCTCAGACTTTCATTAAAACTCCAGCCTTATCACACTACAGTGCTCAATCACTTTCTTGTAACATAACTCAGCAGGGCGGTGTGTGTGTGTTTGAGCATGTGCATGTGTTTGTACCTGTGTTGTTGGCCTGCCTGAAATGCTTAACCATGTTGACGCTCACCCAAACTGGCTCGGGGTTTCATTACAGGCCCTCAGCGCTGCATGTTCATCATGTGCAGTACTTCACGCAAGAGAATAACACCAGGCATGTGCGCACGCACACACACACACACACACACACACACATACACACACACACATACATATATACATTAAGCCAAGTCATTGCCTATTGCCTATTAACTAAGTGTGACCCAAAAGCATGTGGGAGGATACTGTCCTTTATTCCCTTGAAACGAGTAAAAACAACATAATTACACGCTCAGTGATATATCATCGTCCTGCTGGGGAGGGTAAAAAATAAAGGACTCTGAGATCAAAGAAGTGGGGGGGGGGCTGACAGGATAGTGCTGCTATGGAGCTGTATACAGCACACACACGCACACACACACACACAGTGTCATCATCAGTGGCTGGCCAGCAATCTCTCTGAAGTCAGTTCAAAGATAACACTGACTTGGCCAGGGATGAGTGGATGGCTGCTGGACGGGCATGTGGGCTGGCACAGGGCAGGGGGTGGGGGGGATACATGCGGGTTAAAAAAGAAAAAAAAATAGGATTACCACCCTTGGTTGTATGCCTCCACTAACCACTCATGTTGCGGTTTACATATATGTCTGTCCAGGCTCATAATATCTGTAGTGAGGACTCTGGAGGAATTTAATAAAAGTGTATTTTGTCATAATTAGCCTATGAATTCTTGAGTTAAGGCCAAAAACGTGCTTTGTGAGGTCACAGTAATCTTCACCTTTCACCACCAAATTCTAATCGGTTCATCCTCGAATCCAAGTGAACGTTCGTGCCAAATTTTAAGAAATTCCCTCAAGGCATTCCTGAGATATTGCGTTCACGAGAATGGGACAGATGGACAGATGGCTGGTGCCAGTGAGGAGGCATCAGAGACAGAAAGAGGACAGACATATCGGTACTGTGAAATATGTAACTCTCAAGCGCTTGAGTGTATTTTTCATGTTATTTTATTTGCGAGGTGAAAAAAAATCTGTCATCATTTTAAAATAATCCGTCATAATCCAGCAAATCTTATTTTCCCCCGGCAAAGTGTCAAGCTCTGAAAATAAAACGTAACTAGGATCCACTCGGAGCAAAAAACTTCCACCAACACTGAACAGCCCTCCGACCTGCAAAGCTGCAGCCTCCAGAAATGTTTATGTTTGTTCATCATTTACCTCCCATGTTACAGTTCATGACAAACAGTATGTGAATACAACATTGTACACAAAACACATTGTACATGTGTTTAAGGATTTTATCTGTTTAGGTGATGCATGTATTATTTTTATTCTCTATTCATTGTTTTTGAATAATTGTTTTTTTGTGCTAAATTAGATTTACTTATATGGACGCACCTGCAATATCAAACATATATTTTGTCAGAGTTTGCTACTTAAAGCTAATTGTCAATTGCAATAAGTCAATAATAATAAACCTAAAATATATAGACAGACTGATGGACAGGACAGACAGGCAGGTAAGCAGGTGCCGACAACAGGTAATGCATGTACTTGCAGCATGAGCCCCAAAAAGCAAAACATACACACACATTAGCAAACAATCTGGAGACGTACTGGGCAGAAGTGCTGATATAAATACTAGGGAACACATGAAGGAAATGAGGAATGGGTGTGTAGGTGGGCGGGGAGGTTGCACTGATTGGAAATGGAAAACAGGTGAGCAGGTGGATCTGGAAACAGGAAGAAAGTCTGGTGGGCGGGTGGCGTATGAGTATATACGGTTTTAAACCTCCATAGCAGATGAAGTCAGTGATCCTGCTGTGTGTTATGCTGTGTGGTCTGTATGGTCACAGGGCCATGAAGGGGTTAAGGAGGGAGAGGGGCGAGTTTGTCGTACTAGGTTTCATTTTCCACTACTGTCAGCCCTTTGTGATGACTCTGGCCTCTGCACACTGTACTTATGTGGCTTTTGGACTCAGTATCTGTGTGTGCACTGTATACAATTTGTGAATGAGGGAAGGACTCTGTACTATGATCAAAGAGAAAACACATAAAAGATCCATTACGACGACTTCCATTTGCTCTGTTTTGTGTATTGGACATGAGTTTTAAGGATTTAATGACCTAATGGGAGACTGGGCGACCACTTTTCCACAAAGATGACACACATGTTAAAAGCGACAAACTTAGACACACAAGATGTGGAGGCTGATGATGAAGCTGCTGCACAGGACGGAGAGTGCGTATGGGATGGACAGTAGAGTGAGCGCAAGCCAGATGAAGGGCTGCAGGTCTGACTGTCATAAGCATGTGTGGGAGGACTCCTGTGGTGTTTTTATGAAGTGTGGGTGAGAAAGCAGAGAGGGGGGGGCGAGGAGGGCAAAGAGAAACAGAGAGAGTGAAAGTTTGGTCTATTTGTCCAATGGCTGCTTAAGAAGCCGTGTGGATGCAACACCACTGAGATGGAAAGGATGATGTTCAGAGGGAGAGACAGGTCCAACTGGGTCTGGGTACTGAACCTCAATACTTTTTCCATAATAAAAACGTGTCCATAGCATAGATTATAGAAAATTATCAATTACCAAACGGTGACACTGAATGCTTGGTCAAATTCTTAGATTATAGTTCTTTTTTTTTCTTGATCAAATTTAAGTCATGATAAACCAGTTTCAGGATATCATTTATTTAGACAAGGCTGTTGTATGGCTGAATGAAAACTTACTAACCGACTTAGAGTTCAAAGAGCATCACTGCTGATTTACTGTAGAATGTGAGACTTTCTGTGCATTTCAGTGCAATGTACTGGCTTTAGTATGAATAGGATGGTTTTAGTGTGTGTGTGTGTGTGTGTGTGTGTGAGTGTGTGAGTGTGTGTCAGACCTGGCAGTGTAAACACAGCGGAGCTCTGAGCTCTGCCTCTGGCTGTGAACACTAGACTTGCTGGGTAATGTGCTGAGTGAGCACTTGGTGTCCAAGCCCACTCTAATCCACAGATTGTCTTTTTGGCCAGCTGACCCCCCCACCACCCCCCTCCCCTCACACACACACCCAAACTTACCAACATCCCCAACAGGGGCCTCTGTCAGGGGTACATGGGTCAGAGCTTCAACTGAGCCCAGAGCTCAGTGCTCCTTCCTGGGAAGAGTTGATTTTGACTAGCATCAAGCTGCTAAACTACTGCAAAAAAATTAGCATGATGAAATAATAAGTGTATAAACACTGATCCTGAATCAGACATCCACAAAATTTAAAGCACGTGTATTGAACAGTTGTCTATTTAACTGATAGAGCCTGGAATTAATCTTCAAGAATGAAACCAAATAAAATGAAGACACTATAAATTAAAACTGAAACAGGACCTGGAGTTTAGCACCAACATCTGGCTCCTAAGAGCGACACCCATGAGAGAAATTTTTCATGGTTCTAACATTACTATTTTACACTGAGCTTCAAAAAGTGGAAAATGGCAGAATCTTAATCTACGCTCTGGGACGCAAACCTCCAAAAATGTCCAATAAACCCAAACTGAGTGACCTGTCTCAGCTGCAAACATCTATTGTTCTGTGGAGACCAATCAAAACCATGTTTCTGGGTTGTAAAAGCAGTGGACCTCACTCAGCACAAATTTAAGTAGCTGAACCAACAGGAATGTTAACATCGCTGTGCTTGAACCAGTGTCCAGGTAGAATAAAGGTGAATTGGCTTCCACTGGAGTCTGAAAACTCTGTGTATGGAACAATTTTACTATTTTCAGCAGGACATCTCTCCAGGACACACTGACTGCTGGTGCAGTTTTAGATTGTTGCTGTGTGTAACTAATGTCTGGGTCCAGTCCAGTCCACTAGAGTCAACATATAAGTGCTGTGAACTTTCAGTGCCGCCTGTCTACACCAAAACTTCCAGCCTGCAACAGAACCCCACCCCCCAAGATCAGCATGATGGCCGGTCTGAAAAACTTCAAAGCAAAAAGCTTTTAAATTGAGGGTCTCATCTCATTGGCCACGACTTGGAGAAGCCCAATCCACTTAATCTATTTCTGCATCAACTTTGCATAACGAAATCACACATACAAATTATACATTACACAGCCTTATCTACATTTAACTGTGCCATTCTACATGTGTCTGAACACCTGAGCCAATCACAAATTTAACCCGTGCAAATGATTTTTTCACCTGTGCAAACATTCACCTGAGCTCTGGGAGACATCAAAACCAGAACAGTCAAATTCTGAACAGGAGGAAGTACAGCGGTCCTGAGCAGGCCTCACGGCAGTGCCAGATGCTAGATCAGTATTAGCAGCTCCATTTGGTCTATGTCTGTGAATGTGAACTCACAGAGAAGGGATAAGTGTAATAAGAGGAGATTATTCCATGCGGGCGAGCTGTAACTGACTTTATGGGCTTTGACTGGATGAGGAGAGCAGGCACTGAGGTCCAGCTCTGTAATATCCAGTTATAAACTGACGCAGCATGAAGGGCTCCGCTCCACAGCTCTAACCTCCTCCATGCTGGCACCAGACGCTCTATGATGTTAACATTTGGGATTTGGGGCAAAAACTGGGCTTGTAAATTTCAAATCTCCGAGTGAAAGTTTGCCAGTTTCGAAATATTGACCTCTCTGTTTTCTACATCAGTCCAACAGTCAGCCATTAAAAGGAGCTGCTAACTACAAGGAGGGCTCAAACAATCACATGCACACACTGATGAGTGCACACACACACACATGCTAAAACACACTCATGTCTGTACAAATGTGAACACACTGTCTGGCAGTCAGAGCTTTTAAGTCTTCCCAATTATCAGCCAAACTGGTCAGGAAACATCAGAATAGAGCCAGGCTGGATTTTTAAGGTCAATTCTCATATTGATTTTTAAATGTTTTACTATCTCATGTGTGCGCAGTTTTGTTTTGCCTATCGAACATCATTTACACCAGTAATATCATCTTGAAGGAGTAATTTGTTCACGCCCTAATGGGAGACAAGGCCATGCTTCTTATCTACGGTCACTCAGTTTTGTGACAAAAGAGTCCGCCACAATCCTCCAGCAACGCTATAGGGTATCGAGATGGATGGTGAGGGAACCCGAACTTCTTTTTTCTTTAACTTAAGTTAGTGTCTATATATAATGAGCATACTTGTAGATTAAAAGATATTAAAAAAACAATTGGCTGAACTTCATGAACTTTCTTCTTATTTGGGGCGTTTTATTAGCTGTAACAGAACATACTTTAAAGCTGTGTTTGAAACTTCACCTCACAAACAATTTACAAAACAAATCTGGGAATGTAAACGAGGCAAAAGGCATAAAACATGGTCATCATTTAAAATGCACATTTGTTGGTACGCTAACCAAGAATTTTCATGATTTTTAAGTAATTGCCATTATGTTTCCCTTTCCTCAATAAGAAGATATGCACATCTTTAAGTTATTAAACCGCATAAGACACACATACACCCTGGTCCCTGCAGGACAACAAAACCCCAGAGCATTCCAGAGGAGGTGGGAGTGGAGAGTTTGGAGGGCGGTGGGGGTGGAGGGATGTTAAATTGGTGACTTGGAAGGCAGAGCCTTTCCAGAAGCGAAGCGGACAACCTGTGGTTGGGGTTGAATTCCTTCCCTCTCTGGCTCCTTTTAGAAAAAGAGGAGAAAACGGCAAACACAGACCCCTCCATTCAAAGTAATTTATCCCTATGGCCAGTCCTTCTTTACCGGCTGCAATAGCCCCCTTCCGGGGCTGCCCAGCAGGATGCCTGCGAGTGGCGTGTGAAACTCTCCTGTCTCCTTAAGCTCAAAAGGGAAGGATGAACAATGGCCCTCGCCAGGCGCTGGCTCTGAACAATCCCTCACTCTGCTTCGCTCTCTGCCTTACTTTCTCCGTCTCTAAAAGAAACCACAAGCTATTCCCGCAAAACCCACATTCCTCGATCCATCCAATATCGTCCATCAGCAGCCATTTCCTTCAACATGAACAGTTTTCTGTCATCCATTCCTCTTTGCTTCTCCCTTCTCTCTTGATTCAAAATCTTCGCTTGGTTTCTCGTCCATTTCTCTTTGCCTCGACTCTTCTCGTCTTTCCTTTTTCGGTAACACTAAGACAAACAATCTGAATCAAGGCGAAGGGGAGCATAAAGCGCCCCACATTTTTCTGGGTTCTCAGGACCCCATCTGACCCTTCCATTGCCCCAATCATCAAAATGTGGGTGACTCACCCTCCATCACCATGTCTTTCTCTAACCATCTTTCCATCTTTGAAAAAACCCTGCTGGATCTTTACTGCCTGAAGGGGCTTGGACCAAACTCAGAGAGATGGTGAACAAAGCAATTATTGGTCTGATTAATAGCATATTTGTCAGGGACAAAATTACAACTGACTTTGATTTACAGTACCCCATGTGAGATTTCCACAACACATTGAACACAACAGTGAAAACAATGAAAATGAGTGTGGACAGCGAGACAGCTTTGTGCCATTACAATAAACTCTATAGCATGTCTCTTTCCTCAGGCGGAGGATGTTGGAGAGAGAGCAGGGCTTCAGAGGAACATGTGGCTCATCAGTTCAAATGGCGACTGTCCAACTGGTTCAGGCTGAGAGTGAGGCAAAGTACATGTCAGTCTGATCAATCAATAACAAAAAACACTGTTTCTGCACTCCTCTGTGGGAGTCAGCAGTTGGGGGAAAAGAAATGTGAACAGTTTCCTCATAGAAGGAGCCTCCGCAACAATCTGCACAGCTCTTGCGGGAAGCCATTTTCCCCCCAGCACTCAACCATTCACCAGCGGCTCCTACAGAGCTATTGAGCATTCACCAGGCACCTCCACATCCCCGACAAGCGCAACAAAAAGCATTTTAAAGAAACACTCCCTGCAGTTCCCACACTATTTCACCTGTCAAACACTTACAAAACAGTCAAGGAAGGCCAAACGCTCCTCAGGGGCGCCACAGCACACCTCTTGCCAGCCTCGGCCCCACTAAAGACGTTGTTATTCCTTCTAAAGAAAGAATACACTATAAATCTTTCCCACCTACTATCATGAGCAACTATTCTGAGCCTGAAGGCCCAGACAGGACCTTCCACCTTGACAAGCATCACCTAAAGTAGAGCAGGAAATCTGAGGAAAGCATTTCCTCACAGAGCCAGACTCCCAGAGCGAGCGGATGAGTCATCTGGGAATGATGCTCAGGAAATCAATAGAAACCAATTGTCTGTTTGAGGAAAGAGACAACAGAAAAGGCAAAGAAAGGGCAGTGCCGGAGATCCATTGTGCTGTAGGAAATTAGAAGCGTCTGCAGAGTCAGAACCTTGTCCGGCTGATTGATCATTTGAGTAAACTAGGAAGATGTCAGGGTCTCAAACAGCTACACGGAGGTCTGACGAAGGAAATAAGAGCAACTCTTCAGGTCAATCGTTTACACAAGTCCTCATTCTGAATTCAGATGAACATAACTCTGCAGACTAGGTGTGTAATGATACAGTCAGCTCGCAGGTCGACTCATGCTATTTTTAAGAAAGTTGGGATGAAAACAAGCAGTACAATTGTACAAAAAAAATCTTATTTGTCTTCCTCCTTGGGCATAAAATGGGCAAAAACTCTTTCTTTGTTCTCCTTCTTTCTACCAGGTTTTATTCACACTAAGCTGAAGAATAAAAAAACAAAGAAAACATGGACTGTAATTCTTCAAAAGTTTGTACACCCAATTCAAAAATTTTCACAAAAACGGACATCAGCAGTAGGACATTTTTAAGATGTCCTGCAGTGATGACATTTACTTGCACCCTCTTGATCAGGAAATCGTGTGTCCTAGAAATCACATTCATATACTACTGAACTGCAACAGCAACTACATTTTGTAGGAAATGTAATCGCTGGCTGGTTTATGTTCAGAGGCAACTGTTTTTTGAATGAATGAATGCACGGAGCGCTGCATTTAGCAGTGGAGTCGCTAAAAATGTGACTCCGTGGTTGGGGTGGATGGCAGGCATACAAAGCACAAGACTGTCACACCAGAGACCAGAGTTTGCATCCATCCATCCTAACAGCTTGTTCACTATCAACATATTTGTGACTTGACAACATATCCTCCTTACGTAAATAGAAAACATAATTACATTTTGTACAAAATATATTTTCTGTTGCAGTTTAGTTGTATATTAAAAAAAAAAACACAAGATCAGATGTAAATAATATTAAGCTTATTTTTCAGCTCCTAAATCTATATAGTCATATACACACACTACTTGCCCGGTACTTAAACCCTAAGAAACTAAAGAACATTTGCGACGTCTGATAACTGGTGCTTGACAACGAGGTGACAAAAAGGTGTAGCCCTGTACCTTATTTAATGACAGGCTTTCATCTCCTTGTTTGAGTTAGAGACAACTGCTCAGTAAATTTGCAGCTCTCATCTAACTCATTTTAAGAGGCAAAGCACCCCACTAGACATACCTTTTCAATTTTCTGCTGTGTGTGTGTGTGTATGTGTGTGTGTAGGATGGAGAGGTACAGCTTCACTTAGGCTAATTATAGGCCGTCTCTAACTGGTTTTGTTGCTATGGTGCACATACTCTATTATCTGCGTACCGGGGATGTCAAATTATAAATTACACTGGCTGACAGTACATTTTCTATAGACTAAAATTACTGCAATAAAAACACAAACTGTTAATGCAAATACAAAGCAAACATACTGAAACATATACACAGGTTTCTAGGTTTTGGATAACGTAACTCTGAAACAAGAAGCAGTCACTTGAGCATCTGTCCCAGCTCTTGCTGCCAGTGTTCCCCAGCACAGCGGCTCAGGTTAACTCCCGGAGAGAAGTTAAACATGACAGAAAGCCTTTCACAAGTCTGCAAGTAGAAATGACAGCAGCCCCGCTCCGCTGCCCTAATAAACCTCCCGTTTAAATAGACGGCACAAATATTTGCTCTGTCAGTCTGTGGTGCTCACTGCACCACAGCCTTCAGATCACGTTGAACTGAAGATGCAGTTATGTATCCCCTCTGGCTGTAGAATAATTACACTCCAGTGTTATGACAACTGTTAATGGATCATCGACAGCCATAAAGAGGTGGAAGCACAGCGCTCATCAAAGTTTCATTTGTAGATGCTGCAATCATCAAATCGCAAAATAACCCTATTCTTTCGAGATAAGCTCCCCCACCCTGATAAACAATAAAAGCTAAAACAATTCAGTCTGTGTGTGCGCGTGTTTTTCAGTCCCACGCTGTTGTCTGTTGTTTAATAAACGTCTGGGATGATGCGACTGGTATCCTGTTTTAGACTGTCATAAAAGAAAAATCAAGATGTAACTCGATAAACGTTAATTTGGCCCAAGGCATTTCGGAATATGAAGACATCAATCTTTATGCTGCCCCTTGCCCCCCTCCATCCACCCACCCACCCACCGTCAGCTTGTGACAGCAGCTTCAGCCGATCAAGTCATCACCCAAAACAGCACGGGTGTAATGAAGGAAAAGGAGGAGAGAGTAAAAGGCGGAGAGCTGGATAGAAAGAAGGCATTTTAGAGATAATTCCAGTTTATTACAACTTGGGTGTTGTTTTGAAAGATTTCGCCATAATTTCTCTCAGCACTGTACTCACCAAGGTAACTGCTGATAATGGGGGAAAATGTCACTAAAAATAGGTACAAGATTCACAAGCAGTAACACAATAAAATTTAGACAGACTTATTTGGAAGAGAAAACAAAGCTGAACAGTAAAAGCGTTACCGAAACTCTCCAGCCATCTGACTGCTCATGTTCCTTGACCCATCACGATTTCTTATCATAACCATGAAAAGTTATAACAAGATAAAGTTACTGTTTACTTGAAATCCCACTTCTCTGTTGTTCTTATATTGGTGGTAAAAATAAAATCCCCAAGGAAAATGGAGGTTTGTTGTTTGTTAGTTTTTATGAACAAAACATGTAATGAACAGGACATTTAACAGTAAAAATAGTGCCGGGTGAGTCCACAGAGTTTTGTGAGTTTCATACAAAACAAAAATATTTTCCCATCAGCTGCAAAATCAGTCTTGGTTGTCTGTCTTGGTTTCATCCAGGAAGGAAGATGGAGGTCATTCTTCAGCATATTATTGTTGACAGTGCATCAACATTGTAAGCACGACATGTCCGTCTTGCAGTCAGTGCATCTTTCATTCAGACAATTTTGTTTCAGGCTCAGTCATAACAAACGGTGTTCGAGAGACCTGCCTGCGAACAAATGGAATGACAGAGTAATATTTTACTGTTAGGACAGAGTAAATCGCTCTCCTGACACACATGCACGCCTCAATTATCTGTCCTGCTCTGTCGTCTCCACTCCGCCATCTTCCTGTCCTAAATCTCTATCTTTATTTATGCCTCTGATCCCTACTTCCTTTCTCCGTTGTCCTTCCTCTCTCCCTCTTCTTCGTCCTTCCTCGCTCTGCCGTCCCCTCCTGAAGCTGAGTGACAGCTCTTCCCCCGGCAAGTGTGACATTAAGATCACTCTTGTCTGTTTTCAACCAACCTTGATTAAAAGAATGGACCTGTCTGGTCCACACACACACACACATATACTTTGTGGGCAGAGTGATATAGCTCAGACTGGGAGAAGACAGAAGAGGTGCTGCCTGAGGTCTGATCTTAGCGCTGGGCCTGTCTGGGCCTGCCTGCTGACTCGGATGCCTGTAGGCTTGCTGGTCGAGGACTGAGAACATACACACCCACAAACACACACACACACAATGCTTCCTTGTTGCCATCAGTCAGGTGAACATGGCATAACACTAATTTGATAAATACAGCTGTAATGATTGTCTCTTGTTGCTGGATGATGCAGTGTTTAGGGTTGCACAGTTTATGGAAAATGATAATTACATATGCATGCATGTTGCAAAAACTGTGATCAGGGTTCTGAAGTGAAAACAGTCCCAATACGAGTATAGAATTTAAAGTATGGGAAACTGGAGAAAGTTAAAAATCAGCAGGAATAGATCAAAGTAACTGTGAAAAAGGGAATCTGATGCATTTCCAATAATTTGATGTTAAAAGCTTAGTGTATTTTATCAGTTAATACCCCACAATAAATTCATGAATCCAACTGAAGCATCAAACAAATAGAAAACAAGTTCAAAGTTCATTCTTAATCTTAAAAGACTATATATAATCATATCACTACAGCTTTCCAACGTATCATGTGAAATTTTAACATCTGAATGTGTTGGGTAAGCTCCAGCTGCTGAGGAAGAGCGTAACATATGACTGAACGACTCCCAGCTTTCTTTATCTTCACCAGCTTTTGATGAAAACTGGATTTGATGAGTAAAATCAGAATCGACAGAATCAAAACAATATCAAACCCCCAACGCTAGATTTTTCAAAGCCGCAGCTGCAGCCAGCTTGTCTTGTTTCCATTCTGTATTAAGCTTGTTTTTGATTTTTACAGATTTTCACCCAAAAAGAGAAATATTAATTTGTCCACACAGCAAAACTTTTATGTATCAATCACTTGCAGCATCACTGAGGAAAGAAATTATTAATGAAGGCAACACAAGATATCTCTGAATAATTGCACAGGCCAGGGAATAAATTCAGTATAAAATACAACAGGGACGCCATGAAAGAGGAACACATCCCTCTCTCATGCAGAGAAATCAGAGTTTGCACAGACAAAGATAATTTACTATTCTCAGTTTTCTCTAAACTTTCCTTCAGCACCCCCCCCCATCCTCCTGACTGGCTCTCACAGATCTTTCCACAGTGTTTCTCCCTCGTTCTGCAAGATCTTTACCTTCACACATAACAGGCGCAACCCACTTTAGAGATAGAGTGAAAGGGAAAAAAAATCAAGAGGATAAGTGCAGAAAGAGTTACAAACCACCATGCTTCGGAATAGAGGAGTGTGGAGGAGGAACGCTGGCAGCATCAGAGAAACAAAACACCACTGATGGAAGATTCTACATGCTGATTAAAGACAACTCACAGCAGAACCACCATCTTACTCTTCTTGTTGTCCATCTGTTTTACCAGCCCCCGGCCTCCACATCCCACAACCCAGTTTTTTCTTTTCTTTTCCTTTTTTTTTGTAGAACAGAAATGAATGGAGCAGAGGATTGTGTGTGTCTGTATGGTGGTGGTGGTGGTGGTGGGGGGAGTAGGCCTGTGTGAGATGTAAAAGAAAGCGTTTCATGACTCGAAGATGAACTAGTAGATGAGATGTGTGGTGAAAGCAGGCGTCGTGTATTCACTGTAACAGCATCTGGGGGAGCTGAACAGAGGGGGAGGATGACGGTGATGAAGGGGTGGAGAGGGGGACGGGGACGTAAACAAACTTGCTTTCTTTCTTTCTTTCAAAGCCGATGCCATTTCCTCTGACGAGGTTTTTCAGAGATATTTTAGTCAAGGCGGCTTTGAGGCAGAGAGGGACGGGCTTCAGCAGGATGCCAGCTTCAACACAGTTTTTGTAGCTGCAGTTTTTATTTATTTATTTATTTTTTGTTTTTGGCATCTCATACACTTTTTTCTCCCCCTTTCCTCGGTGACAGAAAAACATCTGTGCCTCTACATTCTGGAGTGATGCTTAATGAACAACCTGCTGAACCTCATCAGACCTGCAGGCAGACAAGTCGAAACTTCTCCACTCCTTTCTCCTCCTCTCTCGGCTGTCAACAACCTGACGACAAACAGAGCTCCTTTTGTGTAGAAAAAGAGACGATTACTGACCTCCAGACAGGCCGGGGGAATAAAACCCGTAATGATTAAAGGACCATTTAGTAAATCATTGGCTGCTTTGCATGGTAGAACCCTCTGAAGTCGCCTGAAAGACTGGAAGTGGAGGTGGAGTAACTGAAGTGGGTGGGGGGGGGGGGTATTTTTCTTTTTTAAGTGCAACAGCCAGTGAAATGAGATGTGCTTGAGACTCATTAAGAGGAGAGGGGCTGAATTAATTTAACCTCCCCCTCTCAAAAAAAAAAAAAAGAAAAACCCCACACACCACACATTTCAGAAGTGATCAGCTGTGGACCATCTAGGACCTGATGGCAAAACACACACAGTCCAACACACACACAGCTCTCATTAGCTTAACAAAACTGTGGTGGTGGTTGCTCTCATTAAGAAAGAAAGCCGGCCGTGTGATGTGCTGCGCATTACAGCTTTAAAATGAGGATTTAGATTCGCTCTCTCTCTCTCCTTCATTTCATTTGCTTGCCTGACATCATGCTCCTCCTGCTCTTCTCATCCAAATAGGACGTTTTAGGGTGCACGGCATCTGATGATTCCAGTTGGGAAATATACATCAGGCAGTTAGCATAATATAAAAGAGCTACCAGCTTTCTCGTTTCACTGAGAAAGCTGGTGTGTGACACGTTACCTCACACCAGCTGACAAACACATAAATAATTATTAATGGCGAATTACTTGTATTACTTTCTATTATTTGGGCAATAGAGTCCAAAAAGGCAGGAAAGTCAAAAGATCTGGTCTCTTCACAGCCTTGTAAATGCTGTGATGTTAATGCAAAGCCACGGTGTGACCAGTTGGGCTAGTGTTCTAACATGCATGCAACATCTCTGGTTCAAATCTAGTATTAAACTAACTAAGCACACACACATAAATACATACACGCATACAAGGTGCTCAGGTGTTTAAGAGGTATTCAAGTCTAATCTTGTTCAGATACCAACCCCATAGATTAAGTAAATGAAGCCGAGGCCTCTTTGTCCGTCTGCACACTTCACCACTGAGCTGGGAGCAATTAGCCACTTACTGCACTTGTGGTGGGACACACACACACACATACACGCACGTATGCACTGACCAAAAAACACATGTTCTCTCTCTCATACCTAGTATTCACAGACACAGTCTCTCTCTGTCCGAGACACACACACACACACACACACACCTCATGTCTATCCCATTACAGGAGCCCCCAGGCTCAGCCTGCAGGCTGAAAAACCCAATTTGTTTATTCCTTTGGGGATTATGGGATGGGGGAGGGAGGGGGGCAGAGGGGGGAGGGGGGTGAAATGCATCTAACAGAGTACAGGGGCCCCTCTCTCAAAGCTCTTTAATTACTGCTCCTCCTCACCCCACCAACACCATCCAACACCATCTCCTCCCGGAACTTAGCCACAATGAACTTGAGCTAGAGTTAACCACACGGCCACTCTCAGGGTGTGTGTGTATGCATATGTGTGTGTATGTGTGCATGTGTGTGCAAAATACACAGAAAGGGAGGAAGAAAGAGATCACTAACCAAACTCCCATCCCCCATAACACGGCCTTCCTCCTCCCCCTGTCGAGGCATTCCAACCTTGCGGGAGGCCAACACAGAGCAGCGAACTGGGACTAAGCCAATACCATCCCATCTCATCCCACCAACACCACCACATCACCTGCACAGACACCTGTGTTAAGACCAATAAGAAGTTCAGCTGCATTTAGGCCGACATTTGCACTTCTTCATTAATTTCATGAATGAAGAAGCTCCCACAAGGTTGTCCGCAAAACATCTGAACGTGGCAAAACCATGTCACAGAAGAAAACAGGTCATCGTCAACACCCCACTGTGGCTTTTCAGCAGGGGTTTGGTAATTCAGTGGGGCGGTGGGGATTCGTAAATGCAACACACAGTGGGACAAGTAAATGCCAACACTGAAGTTAAAAGGTTTTCAGAGAATAGGAGCACTGGATGAGGATGATGATGATGATTGTGGTGGTGGAGCTCAGTTTCATATTCCATTTCATCTGTTGATCCCTGGTTCCATGGATTTTACCACAGTCCCTTGCGGCTGTGCTCCCACATTGCCCAGCCGGGATCGGTGGGTCCCAAACAAAAGCCCCCGGGCAGCCTGGAGCACAGTTACACATGTTAAAGAAACACTAGAGGAATTCTTTCTCTTCTTTATGCACTCTTTTCTGTATTTCACTGCCTCTCCCTCTTTCTTTCTTCCTCTGACTCACACCCCCCATCACCATCACCCACCTCCTCTTACTTCATAAGAGGGACAGAGAAGGGAAAAAAAGACTCTTATCCTGTAGAAAAGAGAGGAGGAAGAAAAACAGTGAGGGCAGAGAGGGAGAGGGGCTCAGTGATTGATTAGAGGCAGAGAGGAAAAATGGTGGAGTCTCACATGAAGCACAGAAGCAGCTAGAGATGACTCTATTCACTCATTAAAGAGCACTTTCCAAAGGCTTCCTCCCCACACACACAGAGAAAGACTGACTCCTCTACTCTTAAAGGCACTCTGTCAGGGTGAAGGAAGTTTTCCTCTATAAAGACCCAAACTACACAAAAAACAGGCTGAATTCAGCTGACTTGTGGGCAACCTAAATATAGACTTTGACTTATATCAAATTTAGTATCTGAAACAAATTCTTCTACTACAGTCCTACTACAAATGACACGAGATGTCCCAGGATGTCTTGGAAAAAATGGTTTCACTTGGCCACTCAGACTTGGCCTGTGCTGTCAAGAGAAACCTTGAGTCACTTGAGGCATCACTATGCAATACATGCAAATGATGTGGTGTGTGTATGTCCGGCCATCATTTTGCCAACTTTGTGACAATTTCTAATTTTTCACATCAGCTGGGACTGTTGGCAAAACCCCAAACAATACTGCATAAGCTCATAAGGCTACAAGACTGTAAAACCCCAAAACAGTGGCGACCTCTTGTCCCCATCTACCCCAGGCCAGGCTCCCTGTCTGTTTTTGATGATGAAGGAATGAGAACAGGTGGGCCAATGGCTCCAGACGCATGGACATGCATGTAATCGTCATGACAGAGGGATTTGGACACGGAGCAAACAGCCTCTCACCCCGGGACATTCGATATCTCCTGACATCATGCTAGACAATTGTCTCCCTCTGTGTACAACACGTGCATGTACATAAGTGGCTGGTTTTCTGTTTGTGAAGCAAAACAGGAAAAATTCTGCTTCTGTAAACATCCAGTTGAATATTATTATATAATATTATATATAATATTATTATATATGTTCTACAGAAAGAAATGAGTATTATGTTTCCAGTTTGTTCAGAAGAAACATAAGAACACCCACAATATCTTTACAGAAAATAAATGTTTCCCTAATAGAAATTAAACTCTACAGAAAGTCCAAGGAAGAAAACATCACAGGTGATTTCTGGGAAGTACAGAACACCTCAGCCAGGAATGCTGAGCCCAAAAGTTTGGATAAAGTGGGAAATAAACAGGACTCAAAAGTTTTGAGCTGGAAAGAAATGCTATAAAAAATATCTAACAACATTACATCACTACTTCTTTCTTAACTTTATCATCCACCCCCAGGGCAAATATGCAGAGACTCATCATGTTCTTCAACCAGTTCCCGATAAGATTCTCTCCTTCAAGCTGGGGGCTCAGGCATCTGTAAGCACAGTTAACTGAGCTGCGAGTGATATTGTGTAATCCGGTTTGTAGCTAAAGCTCAGCCTCCCCTCACCTAATCCACTCGTAATGGCTTGCCTTGATAACTTGTTTCCTTCCTCTCTCTGCGGCCCCTTGGCCTTTACACCCTTTCAGTTGGCTTGTCCTGCCTTCGCCTCCTCTCTGCATCCATTGGACCTTTAACCTCAGTCTATTTGTTATTCTCTTCAGTCTTCAAGTTCCTCTTCTCTGACCTTCACTCACTTATTTCTTCTTCCTCTGCCTGTCCACAAAGAAGAAAGACCAGAGTTTTACAGCACTGGCTGTTGCTTTTCCTTATCCTACAGACATGCGGTGGCCTCCAGGTCTGGGACATCTCATACAGACACCAGGATAGGAGACTATCTCTCTTTTTTTCTTGCCTCTTAAGTTACAAGACAGACAATTGTTTAAGCAGAGCTCTGCTCCAGCCAAGCCCTGCTATAAATCTGGGCTGATTTAGACTGCAAAGACAGCTTCTTGGACAGGGCTGAGGCTGCAGGGATACACTGAGATTTGATGGGCTTGATGGTCTGGCTGGGGTTTAGCTGAAAGTGGTGTCAGATAAGAAAAAGGAAGAACAAGTGAGTCAGAGTCGGAAAAACATCACTGTTGCCGTGTATGCAATCTGCTGATGCTTGGTATGATGTATGTCAGTGTGGGCTATGTGGTTAAAGTCTTTGGATGAATGTAAAATTTATTTAATAACATTTTATAAATAAACTGTCAAAATGGAAATACACAGTCAGGTATCTCAATTAAATACCAAGAATAAAAAACAAAATAAAAGTCATCACATTAATGTAAAAATCCAGTATTGCCATAAATCACTCATATTGATAGGAGCTAAACGGCATAGAAAAAAAAGATACTGACAAATTTCAGTTGTTTCAGAGTGTACACCGTCATATCAGCAAATATCAGTGAGTATGTGTTTGAGCAACCTACTACAGCTATGTGATATATCTGTTCTATGTAGAGGGCTAGGCATCAGGGCATTTGCAGAGCTGGTCACCACTCTGGGAGGAGCTTTGTGATCGATAGGCCTGCCAAGCAGCATTAGTCCTCCTGGCCTACAGGACCCGTCTCAGGACACAAGAGCACAGGGACTTTAACTCTGATCTTATTTATGAGCGCACAAAGGGAAGCACAAGGGGTCTTTTGGTGGGGCCTGTTCAAACAGAAGGCCGATGTGGACGGGTCTTTGAGGGGGCCGGGCTGCATTGACTCTGGGGAAGAGAGAGCGGCTGACAGGTCAGACTTAAAGCCTTAAAAAATGGGGCCCGGATCAGGGGGTACCAAGGGAGGGGAGAGTGAGGGAGCCTCAGCCTTCTCCCTCTGCTCCCTAGAGACAAGCGGGAGCTTACAGACAATGAGTCTGCACTGTGGAGCTAAGGGGAGCCAAGAGTGCGGACTAGCTAGAGGGACGTTAAGGCAGGGAGGCAGGCAGGTGGGGCACTGGGGGCAGCCGATCTAGAGAAAGGGACTCCACCTTGCCGCAGCTGTCGCACCCGCACACAAGCATGCATCGTACCTCTCCAACCAACACTCGGGCCTCCGTCCCCACGGGCAGGGGAAACTGTGCTAAATCAAGGAGCGATCCAGTCCCCTCTCCAGGCTGGCAGGGCAGGCGCTGATTTGGGGGATGAAGGGCAAAGGATCAAAGCCCTCAGGAGAGGAACACAACAGTTCCATCCAGCTGGACGCTTCCCTTCTGTCACCTCAGTGAGGGGGTGCTGACCAGGGAGCTGTTTTGAGTGGGGGGTGTTTTCAGTATCATAAACCACAAACCAGCAGGGCACTTGGTTGTATAGCGTGTGTGTGTATGTGTGTTTATGTCGGGGGGGTTGGCTAAAGTCAGATGTGACACTGTGTGAGCCAAAGCGCAGATCTGTCACGGCTGTCATTGTTGCTTAGCAATGAGGCGAACAGAGGGAAAGAGAGTGAAGAAAGAAGTGAGCAGGAAAAAAAAAAAAAGCTAGAACAGTGCGACGAGAGCAGAGGATAGAAGAGGAGAGAAAAATGAAAAAATGAAAGAGATCGGCAAAGTACAGAAGAGGAGAGCTGGGTGCACGTGTTCTCACATCTCTGCATGCTAACAAACCCACGTTCATATATTTTCATGCACGTGCCATGCACATCTGCTGCTGTATTTTTGTGTGAACTGACCATGAAAGGTTTCTGAATTCATCAAGCAGCACAAAAAGTTGCCCGGTCATCCAATTTATGATTGCCTCAACCCAACTGTGACCCCTCACCCCACGTCCACTGACCTGGAAGTTACGTCCATTCGGGGCAGCCATTTCCTGACTCTATAAAGGAGGCAGCGGAACTGAAGGAGACTGAGGGTGAAAATGGAGGGGCAGAATCATTAACTACCCGAACAATGACCACAACTGTGTGCGAGTCCAGCCCAGCGTTTTGGAGAGGTCAACCTCTAAACATCTGAGAGCGCCACAGCCAGCAGCACACAGAGCCTTCACAGCTGAGGGAAAAAAACAGGGCTCTGACAGGACTACAGGCAGAAAAAAATAAAGTCAATAAACAGCTGGCCATATTCACAAAAAACAAAGGAAGAAAGTGCCAGGGGCAGTCTTTGGTTTTCAAACAAGAAAATACTGAGCCAAATTGGATGGGGTGGTGCTGTGAGAGGTGTGTACGATAATTCTGGTGTATCAGCTGTTCAAATCTGAGCAAATACGAAACACAGAACACATTGGATGTTTGTCGCGGTCTCGATCCTCAGCTACCACCAGAAGAACGTCTCCCTGTCCGCTGCCTTCCACTCACCGCGCCTCAGCCATAAGTCTAGTCAACGCCACGGCTCGGCACCCAGCCTCAGGGTCCATGAGGTAAGGCCAGACTGGAGACAGAGGCTCTTGTCTGGGCATGACAGTCTGGCATGCTGGTCCTGGCTTGGAGCAAATCTTGAACTTGACGTCTTTCTGTGTAAAGATCTCCAGCACAGTCAAGGTTACATTTAGGACCAGAGGGCCAGACTGGAGGTTTCCCAGAGGGCCAGACTGGAGGTTTCCCAGAAGGGAGCATCTGGGAAACCTCCAGTCCTCTTCCTTCCAGTGCCATGTGCTCCTAAAATCTGAGCCACATTCAATCCAAAGTCCAGCATGACAGATAACATTCATGCTACTCTATCAGTGGCACTGTCCCCATGTCCCTGTGAGGGTTATACACAATGGACTGGTGTTTGGCAATAGTTCAGATAAGCCTTTGGCAAAGTCAGCTGTGTGATACAGAGATGGGTGTGTGTGATGGATAAGGAAGCAATGAAGAGGCTGGATGGGAGACAGGCAAAGGGCAGAGAAACAGAGGGAGTAAACGAGTGTTCAGGATTATTCTTCCTTCACCTTTCATTTTACTCATCCCTTTTGGGGCTTGATGTCCATTGTCTCTCCATGGCAGTCTCTATTTGAGAGTTTGGCCATCACTGAAATGCAGCCATAGAGCTGGATTTAGACTTGTGAGCTTGATAATGATGGTGCAGCAACAATGCCTATACACTTAGGCTTGGAAGCTACACAACTGCATGCTGGCCTACCTCAGGTACTACGTGGGAACTGTAAGACTTTTGATTGGTCAGCTTCTGATTCTGATATTTTTTTTTTTAAAACTGTTGATAGTGAAGACAATTTATAGAGAGCCGGGGAAAGCCTCAGTAATTTTTACCTTTTAAGTAATACTGGACATATTGTTATGGCTGGGTGTTATTTTGAATTTTTTTACTACGGGTACAATGAGTTTGGTACTTTTTTTGATACCTTTAAGGAATATCAACATGTTTTTCAACAGAATCCTTTATTTATTCAAAAATACTTCTCAAACAGTAAATGTGTTAAATCAGGCAGTCATAAAAGAACTTAATAAAGAAACGCATTGGATACTTTAGGTATTTGACCATTTAATGCAAATGCGTTTCAGTTGTTACAAAAAACATGTTGAGACAGTCACAACATGGCCTGATAGTGTACAGCACATCCAGGTTGTGTCACAGTGTTGCTATCAGCTGGCTGAATGCAACACTGAATTATAAATCAACTCCTCTGCCAAAGGTATCTTATGATGGGGACGTCTCTATGTTGAGAACCTCTCAGCAGAGTGAATCAGTTACACGTTGACGGTTCGGCTTCCTCTCGTGAAGCCCACACAGTGAGATACAGATGCACATGTCGAGCCAAAAATGGCTTGAGTATATTTAGAATCTCTTGCTTTTGATGTTCTCCCCCTCTCGTTCCTCAGCCTGCATCTCTCTCTCTCTCTCTCTCTCTCACTCACTCTCTCTCCTTTCTGTTCAATCACTTCGCAGATAAGAAGTGCTCCTCTCTCCCAGAGGAATGGAAATATCTGCAAGGACGTTGTAAACACAGTAAACAGGGCACAACACCATTAAGTCGTCCATGACTCAGCACTGGCAGCGATTGGAGCTGCTGCTTTGAACGGGAGCAGTGTACTTGTCCTTAGAAATAGAAAATCTATTTCAATACAGAATATGAAGCATATTCAGCGATGTAGTGGCTTTCATGTGAAAATAAGCTCACTCAACCTCAGCTACAGTGAACAGTTTTAACACTTGTCACTGCTCTTTGTTGTTCCTGCTGATCCATGGCGCCATTCTGCAGCACGGTTTGATCTCAGCCTATTTCCTGAAAAATAAATAGCTTAAAAGGTCAAACAAAGACAAGCAAAACACTAAAGTAAAGAAGTGCTGATATGTGTGATGGGGCTGAAAACTACAGATTCCCTACAGCTAGAACCTTTTCTCCAACTCTTTATCACTTTATCCTCAGCCTTGAAGCAAAGATCCAGCTGTAACACACTGAAAATAAGGACTGGCCTTGTTTTTAAATACTGTTCACTAGCTTCTCCACCGGACAGAAACACACCAACAAGACATGTTGCATTCTGAATTAAGGGTGGGACTGTGGCCTTTTCTTGACTGGAAAAAGTGTCTTGCTCTTACTATGCTATATCATTATTATCACTACAAGCATTGTTCTCTGAGGAGACATGACAGGCAGTGCTGAACGCAACATGTTCAGGCCCCTTCTCAGGGAGTTTTTGAAAGTGCTTCGGGGAAATTGAGAAAACCATAAACTTAAATAGTAGATGATGCAGATAGAAAGCCATAAATTACAACACTGTCAAAGAATAAGCAGCCGGACAAGTTAAGAAATCAAGGGAGTGCATCAGAGGATGAAATAAAAGTTTGTTACAGTTTTACCCTGTTTAATATAAATTACACCTTCTTTACATTACCATGAATGGTTTTTTATGTTTTCCAACTCTCTAGGCTGCTTAAATTCATTTGACCACAGCATGAAAAATGCCAATGCTAGAGTTAGTTGAGGTAATGCAGCTGTGAGTGCATGCTAAGTTAGCAGTAAACTGAAGCCATGTCCTTTGTGTGATGGTGCTCATTTCAAGTGGATATGAATGGCTTAGGATGGTTCAGAAGTGCATCATGTGTTTGTCTTAGAGCTGTGTCAGCAGTGGTTGTGTCTGGGAGTGACTGGGTTAGCCAGTCTGTCGCTACAATGAATGGTGGCTCTGTTGCAGAACGGCGAGCCCTGAGCCGTCTGACTGATCAGGAACACGAGGTCAGCACTTGACGTTCCCTGGACATTGTCTCAGTTTTATCTCAAGCTTCCTCCCGTCATGTGACTCACCGCTGGCAGCACCTCAGTATTCCTTCCAGGGCTGACATCTTTGAGGGGCCATCGGTGTAAAAACTAATTGCGCAAAAGGGAAAACTACAATTTATGGGCATGTTGTCATGTGACCTGCTACTGGGAATCTCTCAGTCACTCACATCTTCATGGGCCATGGATGTAAAAGCTAATTATGTGAAGGAAAAAATACAGTCTATGTACATGTCAGCAAGTTGGACGCTTTTTTCAACCGAGATGATGTGTTTGAGGCCACAGACTTCGTTCTCTATGAAGGACAACTATAAAAGTGTATTGTATCGCATTGTATCTTCGAATCTCTGAGCAATTGTGAAAAACGAAAGGTAAGATCTGGGGTTGAGTATCGGTAGTAGTGTGGTGCCAAAATATAATAAAAGCCAGTCCAGGATATTGTGTGAGAGTCTGTTCATGCTCTACACACCCTCCCCAGTTCCAGGCTGGTCCAATACGACCACACCTTTATACTATGTATTTATGTGCAGGACTAACAGCTGATATTAAAGAACTGACTTCATTCTGCACTCAGCCAGATTTCACACTTCAACTACTCGAAAGAGAAGCTGCTCCAGAAGGTCCATGACAGGTACAGCATCCACCCATTCATCCTGACCCTCACTCCCCTCCTGAACACAAACCAAGGTCAGAGGCAGTTCAAGGGTAATGGGAGCGTTTGTTTGCATTCCAGGGCTGCTTCTTTGTTGCTTACGTGGTCAGATAGTCAGTGTTTGTGAGTCCTGGGGGCACACGACCTCCACGTCCTCCTCTGAAGGGCAACAGGTCATCTGATGCTGTGAAAGGGTTATCGTGGGGAAAGGGTGAGGATGGGCGGTAGTGAACAAGCACACTCCTCTGCCAAGAATAGCCGTCACTCAAAACCACCAAAGCAGGAGGAGGGGGAGGAAGGTCACTGACACCCTACACCCTGAGTTGGGGGGGGGGGTTTACAGTAAATGGAGGGCAAGTGAGAGCTTCTCTGGCATCCAGTCTTCAACTACAAACTGGAATGGTGAAGAAGGTTGGGTTCTGACAGCTGGTTTCATTTTAGATCTGGTTCCAAGTTGATAAACATACTTGGATTTTTGGATTTGTTGAGTATGAAATCAAACATCTATTACCAACTATTTAAAATTCTCAGTCTTTTTTTTTTGATACAGAATGCTATTTGAATGCTGGATACAGATTCAATTAAGTACTATTAGATGTACTGATGAGACCAACATGCAGACAACAAAAACAGAGTCATCCTGCAATTCCCATCCCAATGGAAGAAAAAAAACAATGCAAGCCGACAAACTGGAACTGACTTTTAATCAGCTTATCAGATAAGATGGAGTAAGAAAATATCACGCATACTAATCTAAATTAGTACTGAGTTTATTTGTAGATATTCACAGCACCACTCAGCTCAGTGACAGAGGAGAAGCTAACAGTGGGGAACAAAGCTTTACGGTGCAATGCTTGTTGGACTTGGTCACATACAGTCTCCCAGGCCTCCCTCATAAATCAATGCTACCCGGCTGGGGGGGGAGAGTGCCAACACTAAATCCAATTATAAAACAGCCTGGCACCACTCAGCCTGATGACAGTGTCTACCTGAACCCTTGGGGGTGACAGTAGAGCTGGGGGTTCCAGCTTCAGCTGTGGCAGGAGACGGGAAGAAAATCAGCAGAGGAATATGTGTGTCCGATTGTTCGGGGGTGCATGTGTGTATTTGTTACAATCAACAGGGTTAGTTCAGTGGCTCCAGGTTTGTGTGTGTGTATGTTTTTGTGGCACACTGCCAGAGGCACATATCTGAGTAGAGCACTATGAGCGCCAGGCGCCAGCTGAACCTTTTTTATTCCAGCCTGCTGCTGCAACTGCCCGGCAACTTGACTGCACCCTGGCACCTGTCTTGCAAACATACGCACACTCAGAACATGAAAACCCACAGAGACAAATGAATGTAGCATGAAGGAGACGCACATTTAAGCTGCGGCACCTGTCACGACTTACCATGAACGACTGTGTCAAAGTACAGGAGGGAGAGAGTTCTAATGTCCTGAAGCCACGAGTCGTGACCTTTCCTTCCCTGCTATAAAACTAAAACTCATCTCTCAGCTTGTCTGGTCTGCTTTATAGCAAGCAGACCAGTTCTCTAAAACCACATATTTACTAAGCTGGTTAAAAAAGCCAGCCATTTTTGGCAGCCAGCAGAAACGTAAAACATAAACTTATGAAAAATGAGTAAAATTAATGCTTCACCACTGGGGTGCTGGGCAAGAGGAACAGTTAAAAAAAGCATTGAAATATGCTTTTAGAGTCTCATGCATCGCTCTCTTAAGCGGGCAAGACTCCACACAGCATCCCTATTAAATAAGCAATTTCAAAAGCCACTGTGTTTTATGAACGCTGTTCAAAAGTGTGTCCCTGCCTCCCTGCCGGCTGCCAAGGTTACAGCTATCAATTCTGAATCTAAAGTGGCCTGTATGAGGACAGATAGTCAGAGAGGGCAATGACTGACATTGTCAGGAGACATTTGTAAGTGTGCCCTAACTGCCAGTCTATATGTTGGAGGTGTAAATCAAGTTGTGCAGGGCAGTGAGTGTATATTGTCCTCAGAACCGTAGGCTGAACTTTGCAGAAAGTCACAGACCCCAGTCCATACTAACAGGCAGTTAGCAGTCAACAGCAAATAGGCTGGTAAGAGGGTTGAGGTCAGATCCTTCCAATGTTATCAACATCCATCAAAACTGACAGATCCCTTGTTTGCTCTGCATCACTTAATTTTCTCACAACCCTAATCCGTGTTTGTAAACGCTGCTATCGAACACGTTTGCTTCCAGTCCAATTTGCTTTTTCAGGCTGGATTCACAAATTAAGTCCTGAATTAATTTAATGTAGTCCTTTATACGGTTCCTATATTCATTTGATCATCAGATTTTCAGTGGATTTTAACCAACATTTTAAAAGACATGACAAAAGGGTCTGCAACAGCAAAGTGAGCTGTTCACTTCTATTGCTGAAAACAGTTTTGCTCTTATGGAATGTATATGAACGAAACTGAAGCCACCAAACTACCAGGACAGTGGATGACTGAAAATGAACAGGCTAGTCTGGACACTGACCAGAGTTTTTCAATAGCCCAGCCCAACCCCAGCATGCCGCTGCAGCCTACAGAGCTATATCCAGGCCTGGCTCTGATTTAACTGTGCCCCAGATTTCCCCTCCCTCCCAGGCTAACACCTGGACAGGATCTGTAAGCAGCACCAGTCTTCCAGGATCTGGACAAAAACATCTCTGCCTGCTCTATTCTCAGTCACCTCATAGCATAGCGCACTCAGCATTTGCCACCAATGCAAATTGATGTGAAGAGCCTTTGGGCTGTTTGATGTTCAAGATTTCTGTCTTTGTTATCTGAGCAAGAGGGGGGGGAAAAAAAACTTCCAGAAATTTAACTTTTACTCAATTCAAACCTTTACTGCTAAATTAGGTCTTCTCTCCTTTAATCACAGGAAAAAATGCAGACATACTGTATGAATTAGCTTTTGGAAAACCACAGAGCCCTCTGCCTGTTACCAACTGGCCCACAATCCAGAGAGCCCATACTTGATTCTCCAAAAAAAGAAAAAACAATTACCTTCATTGAAGCTTGTTGTGTCCCTGCCATCTGTGACAACGACAGACAATGGAAACTTAAGGCCCAAGCCTCTCAGTTCAATGCCATTTAGACACAAACACGCCTTTGAGATAGTGCATTTTGGGCCATGACTGTGATTTAGAGCAAGCTCTCTATAATAAATGTGGGCTAAATGAAAATGAGGACAATGTTCGAGGATGGACTTTGCCCAACATAGTTGGATTTGTCTCTTGATGGCGGATACAATAACTTAAGTAGGCGCTTCTCAGAATAGAAGCCCCATAGATCAACCACCTAGCAACAAAAGTGGAAAATCATGCTGACCCAATTAGTGCCGACTCTCAGCAGAATATTGTTGCGGCCCGCTTCAGTTCTCTTCAGTCCAGGCAGATGGTTCCCCTGATTCTGATGGAGAGTCTTGTTGTTATTATCTTCCCCCAGTTTTGCCTCAAGGCATAAAGTCTAACTCAGGGCCCCTGGGAGCGGCTACTACAATCCTCAGGCAAAGTCACTATAGCACTGTATAACTCATTATTCGTCCTCTTTTCCTTTCCTTTCCTTTCCTTTCCTTTCTCTTCTCCTCCTTCCAGTAAGTCCAGTACCTCTTGAGTATTTTTTAAAGGCTTTAGAAAACCACCCTCACTTAAATGCTGACATTCAGCTTTTGGACTTTTCCAAATCCATTCAAGAAGATAAAAGAAGAAATTCTTTGTTTTGCAAAATTGTTAGCCTTCATTGTTTACTTAGGATTTGATTTCTAGGTTTTATTTTCCAACAATGTAGCACATTAACACAATGCTGTCCAGCACCTGATAAGAATGTTACTGTGCAAAAAACCATCATAATGGCAGAAATCCCAGATTTTGATCAGTACAGCAATCTAATCAACCTATTCTGAAGCCAAGGTTCATTTTTCCAACAAAAAAAAATCACCTAAATCAGTTTCATGCTTTTTGAAGTTGCAGTTATGCAGTGATTACAGCATGCCTTTGAAGAGACCAGAAGTTCAAACGAGTCTCAATCTTGCAAACATTCCTGAAGTTTACATTATCATTTGAAACTGACCCATACTGTAATCACAGTGCTGATTTAAGACCATTTATGCATATGATGATGACAGGGAAATCCAAGGTAAATCAGACATCTGAGTACAACCTCGCAGAAACATCAAACAATACAGCTTTTGTTTGTAACTGAGCTCCACAGTGCTGCGATGCTGATGTGGTTGTTTTGCAAGAGAAGACAGACATACATTTCACGCTTTAGGCAATAAACACAAGCATGAGGACACTGCGTTCAGAAGACACTAGTCTGTCAAGTATAGGGCCATGAGTGAGGATTACTTTGCTAATAATTCATCTGCACATTTTTTCAATTAATCAGTCATTCAATTAGTTTATAAATGTCACCCAAATAATGCTGAATTCCAAGACTAGCATTGTCTTAAAACTGCCTTCTTTGTCAAGTCTGTAAAATAAATGACCAATTTAAAATGTCACGAAATGGAGAAAAGAGCAGGCATATTTGGGAAGTGATCGGTTGATTGCTGTCACTGATTCTTCAACTGATCTCTCACCCTTTTCAGTTTTTAGTTCTCTGTATTGTTTGTCAATTTAATACACAGAAATACAATCCTGTCTACTCTCCTTATTATGAACTCTGGCCATAAAACAATCGTGGCCCTTTTTAGGGCACCAGCTCTCAATCACTGCACCGTAAACACTGGACTCAGCCAGCCATGGGCCCTTATCAGGCACGGCTGAGCTCAGTTCTATTCTGAAGGTGGTGTTATGAAACACTGAGTGGGAGTTGTAGTATTATACATAGCTGCCTGTGTAGGCCAACTCTTTAATCAGTCACTGTAATTGCTGGGATGGACTTTGAACCACAGACATATTTGTCTCTGCTTTTCATCCACAGCTAAACAACTAAGGGGAGGGAGGCAGCAAGCGCTCAGGCCCCGGCAGTACACGGTTCCTGCCTCGGCCCCGCAAGCAGCCAAGCATGGAGGAGCAACAGAGGGTTCACAAACAGAAGAAAGAGCTTTGGCTGAGGGTGGGACAGGGAAGGAGAGACCAGGAATGGAGGGGGTGGAGTGGCTCAGAAAGAGGGAAGAAGGGAGAGTGGCGGTGGCGAAGGGAGAGGACATGATGGTACAGAAGTCCCCAGTGGCAGATTGAGTGCTTTGAGGAGCCCAAACAGGGCTCTCCTCTGAATACTAAGACCTTTCATAGAGGCAACACTGCTACAGAGACGCAACTCCAAAGCCTCTCCTTTGAGGCCCCTGCGATATATGGGGCTTTCAACTGCTTGTGCAAGAGTAGGTCTAATTAGAAGTCGAGGCAATACAAGGGGTGTGGGGGTGGTGGGGGAGGTGGTTTACGGAGGCTGTAGCAGAGGAGCTAAGGAGAAGAAGAGAGGCAAGGAGGGGTGCTTGATTTAAGAGGCCATTGTTTTAACAAGTACATTCTGCCTCCCCCCTGCCCCCCTGCTTTCTCCTCATGGCCTCCCCTTCAGATCCCCACACTCCACCGAGTCAAAAGGCGGCGTTTAGCCCCTGTGAACGAAGAGGGGCTGGGCTTGTTTTGACACTTTGTCCTCCTTGGCTTCTGTGAAAAGGCCCCGCTTCTATGGGCCACTCGAGTTCATTAGGGAGTGCAGCGCTTTTAGTCGCGTCCCCATTCCAGCTCCAGGCCTCAATGGGGCCTCCAAAGCCCTTCACTGTTTGTTTAATAAAGACCCTCACCACCTCCACAGCTACCACCTCCATTTCCCTCATCACAGGCCAGCAGGGTAAGGGTCCATTGAAAGAAAATGGTGAAGAAGAAAGAGCGGGGGGAAGAGATGTAAAGAAGAAGCATAATCATGAAGACATATGGCAGAGAAGAAAGACGTGGAATAAATATTTCTCCACTCCATGACATGTGAATCGCAGGTACAGTGTTTCACCTGCATCCATGACTAGCTGTGAGCCAAGTGCACTTTCTCAGGTCAAGCATTGTGTGCATGTGTCCAGAGTTGGGTTTCAGCTCTCACACTTTCAGATGGCATCGCTGTGCGTCGGTAACGAGGGGACAACACTGAGTAATGTCACTGTAGAAGGGCAAAGGTACTCTGAGATCATACAAGCCCCAAGGAAGTCTCAGCTCAACTGTGTGTGTGTGTGTGTGTGTACATGACATAATTACTGCGACAAAGTTTTCTGTTAGCTAGCAGTTACCTATGGTATGCTATGCCCCAGTTTCCATTTACGTCCATACTGTAGCAGAGGCAAAGCAGTTTCTGCTGTTATCATGAACTCCGGAACACTATGGAGATAGGTCATGTTATGAATGCTTCAGTTGTATGTGTGCGATACTGATGCTGGTACAAAAGATCTAAATTTAAATAAGACAGACAGACAGACAACTAATCAAGAGCTGAAAGAACTGAAATAGATTAATCAATAGATTCACTGATAAACAAAATAAATGTAGCAGCCTCCGATTTTATATTATTTGTGTATATTTCTGCAGTTAGTAAGTATATATTGGCTTATGACAGATTAAAACCAAACCAAAAGCCGGGAGCTATCCTCTCTTACACTTTTATCTTCATTTTCAAACATTGGACAGACACTTTAGCCTTTGGGAGTCGGTGTGACATTAAAGCAGATTTTTGTGAGTGTGTCTGAGATTTCTTTGGACATGTTTTTAATTCCATAAGTGCTGTAGCGTGCCTCCTACTGGTTTCAACAACTAGAAGGACATCAGATATGTAGCAGGTGCTTCCCTGCAGTTGTAGAGACTTGGGGACTTGTGGGAGGGAAAGGCAACGCTGATACACCATGTGCTCGTACTGTGCACTGTGTGATCGAAAAGCCACCCAAGTCCCTTCAGCTGTTTTTCTTCAGAGCTGAGCAACACTCCACGGTCAGCTGATATGTGGACAGCAGCTAAGCATGAGATGTGGATAAAAATGTTGGGCACGGATAAACCTAATCGCCGTCATCAGCCTTTAACTAATGATCAGATTTCTTTAGCTCCTCCTTATTTCAAATATGATATACTGCATTCACTAGATGTAAGAATCCAGAAAGCTCATTTATTTTTGAGCAATTTTTTACCAAAACCAAGTAACACAGAAAATAGGGATATCAAATGACGTACAGCTAAATTCTTAAATTTACCTCTGAAAAACAGAAACTAGTGACCCATCTAAACTATGTAGCCATTTTACCTAATCACAGTTAAACTACAGGCTTCACTTGTTTTTCACTACATGGATGCATCAGGTCCTTTAAGCTCCATCTAAAGTCAATTAGGTAGCTCATAGTGTAAATGAGCAGACCGGATTTGTTGATATGTTCCAGGATTTAACACTCACCAGTGTGTACTGGAGAGAAAGTGGGGGGGGTCTCAGTCAAATCATATCACACACTCTAATCTTAACTGAAGCTTGTGATGGAAGCTGTGAGAGTGTGTGTGTGTGTGTGTGTGTGTGTGTGTGTGTGTGTGTGTTCTGAAACATATGCCTGAACAGGCTGTTTGTGCACACAGGCATGTTTAGGGAGGTGCGGAGCCTTCATTCAGGAACCTTTTGGAGGCAATCTATGAGACAGCTGCAGGCCCCCATCCACAGGACCCCCACTGGTGAACAGAGAGGGTGGCCATTATGGTTAAAGATGGTGACCATAAGTAAGACGTTAAGGTGCTGATCAAAGAAGCAGAGATATGATCAGCAAAACACTGACAAAAAGGAAAACAATCCCACATGAGATAAAGGCAGCTGTGTGGCAAGAAACCACATAGCAAAATGACAGAAATGGTCTTGTAGCTCTGAGCTGAGATTTTCCACTGAAAATTTGTCTTTTGAGTATGAAATGTTCACCCCTACGTATACCTGAAAGGTGGCTCTGAAAAGTTTGGAGCTTACTCTAGCACCTGTAGTCAGTTTGGATTCACAGCAGTTACAGTGGATTCAAATGATGTCCTGGAGTCACAGCTAAAACAAATGTCATATCACATGCTATATATATATATATACATATATATACATATATATGTATATATAAGTGCTATATAAGTGCTTAATGGTCGAAACATGATATTTTCACTGGAATATTCCGGTAAAGAGGAAGCAAAGACATGTCAAATATGAATGGAAAGGAAGCAAGTGTGTGAGTGTTTGTTCAGTCAGAGTTAGTGAGCTGGAGAAAAAAAAACAATTAAAATCAATTAACAGAAAAGGCCTCATCTGCCTCCTTCCACGAGGCTGCATAGAGGACAGCCTGTTTGTGAGCTTCCATGCACTGTAGTAGAAAGCATGTATGTGTACACACACACACACTCACTCAGTCCATGACCTCGTCGTAGTGAATGGGGCCATGTCCAGTTAGGAAAGAAGCCTGTCTGTCTCTGTCTATGCAGTTATTTATATCCTGAGCTCTCACCCAGTCTGTTTTCTGTCTGACACGGCGGGAGAAGGACAAAAATGTAAATAACTAACTGTACTAGCTGATTTCACTGGTGTTGCTTTTTTAAGTTTTTGGATGAATATAGATTTAATGGATAAGCCTGGAGAATTTCTTTCTTTTTTTTTTTTTTTTTTTTTTGGTCAATAAATCCCATGAAGAGGCCAAGAGCAAAAACTTGGTTTGTTAACAATGACAAAAATATATAAACAGAATATCGACCTATTTCCTCACTGTGTTTACTCACAGTCTTGACAAATCAAAAACATCCTGGAGAGATTTTCATAAACAAATTCATACTGTAACTGCTGCAATAAAAAACAAACAAACTTATATCTCAAGAGTTTCATCAGCTGTTGAGCAATGATCGTCCAACTGAGTGATCCTCATGATTAATTGTCATCTATTCAACATAGAACTCTCAACTGGCCATTCATTTCCAAGATTGATTGGACATCGCCCCCCACGCCAATAAAATGACAAGGGGACAACTGTCCTGCACTGAAAAATTGTTCAGATGTTTCTATTGCCCAGAGACAAAAGTCATCTCCAAACCATATGTTTGTGTGTGTGGCCCACTGTGCAGTTTAACCCATTAGACACACTGCAAATATGGCTGCGCAAATTTGCCTTTCACCCCTCAGTAAAGACTGAACCCATACAGTCGGTGGCATCAGACAAATGTTGCGTTTTTTGTCTGCAAAGGGGCGAGACAATACACAAGAATAATTGGCTTATTTTTAATGCATGGCTGAAACCACATTCAGGGACGGAAAGAGGCCTTTCATCAGAACAATCTGCTGAAGCCCCAATCATTTCACACTGATGTCTTCTTCCAAATTTGCCATCAACATCCACGCAAATGCTTTTCCCCTAAGACACAGCAGGACGGGAGTGAAGCCGCAGAAGAATTAAGTTACTATGGATCTGTATGTGTGTGTCCTTCAAAATGTCTTCATGTCCTTGGCCCACCCCCTCAACCCCTCCCTTGGTTGTGCTCAGACAGCGGGTCTCCAGCCCTGCTTATCTTTCTGTCCTCTACAGCAGACCCCTGCTGAGACAGAGAACCACAGTTTATTACAGTCTCCAATAATCTGCAACCCCCGAGGTACTCCGATTCATACTGCATGGCCTAAAAAATGACAAACGTCTCTTTTGATACCAAAGCTCTGCGGTGACGAGGCCTGAATTCACAAAGTGAAGTCACAAAAAAATCAAATGACAGCAGACAGTAACAGTATCACAGTACGGCCGCTGTGATGTTATTTGACTAACTTGTGCCCTGTAGGCACGTCTGTTGTGTTACCTGAAGTTTCAGCTTCACATGCTGAAAAAAAAAGTTTCTTTTTTTTTTACTTCTTTTGTTACAAGCAAGACATTTTTATTAGAGTGACAGTGACATTTCTGTAATAAAGGTTTTAGGGAAATGGGCTTGCTGGTGTTACCAGCATCAGAGGAGAATGAACACAAGCACACTGTCTTACATTCACCTACTCACACATTGATGGTAAATTGCTCCACCACTGGGAGCAATTTGGGGTTTTGTGTCTTGCTCAAGGACACCTTGCCATGTGGTCAGGAGGAGGTGAGGACTGAACCACCAAGCCCACTCTACAACCTGAGCTACACCTGCCTGCTGAGTCAATGTCGCATGATCAATGGAAAAACGGGCCAGAGTTAGAAGGTTTATTTTGATCCTGTCCCTGTACAGACGTTAAAATGCATCTTGATTATTTTAGCTTTCCTCTGGTTAAAGACCAAGAAGCACTAAACATAAAGAAACACATAACTGGCCCTTGCAGTGCAGTCTGACAGAATTAAAACCCTGTCACTGATTTCCACCAGCGGACCTTTTCTGTTGTTACACCATCACTCGTTGCTTAATGCACTGAGGGCTGCCAGTGGTTGACTTTGTTTGCTTGCTCCTGTGCTCTCAGAGCTGACATCTGTGACATATATTAGTGCTGTGAACCTAATTGAAACGGGCCCCGGGGCCGTGGCATCATGTTCTGAAATCAGAAACGGCCCCAAAGACGAGAGCCCGGGGGTCTCTCGCAGAGGAGGCCGGCCTCGCAGGGAGAGAGCCCGTTGATTTATAGCAAGGTGGAGGAACATGAGTCGAGGAGCAGGGGAGGAGGGTGGTATGAGGTCTGACATTTATCCATATGAGAATGTTTGGGAGGGGGGGGGCTAGGAATCAAGTAATCACAGGTTACCTCAACTGCTACCTTGGAGGTGCAATTCCATCCCCTCTGCAGAGACACACAAAGCTCAGTGGGGGTATCAGGTGGCCCACTCTGCCTTCCCCCGGTGAAAGCAAAAGCTTGACCGACACCAACCTAACCAGCTAGACCAGAGGAGGGCACACACACACACTCATTCAGGCTGCAAAAATCGTGTACACTCGCTCAACACAACAGCTCCAGTCTCAGGTCCATTAATGAAACTTTCACCCTCCTCCACCTGAAGTCCACGAAAGCTTCAGCCTCGACAAGAAAGTCACCAGAGTGGAAGGCAAATGCATATATGCCAAAATAAGGAAGCATTGCCAGGAGTAAAGACAAAGGAGTCCCGTTTCATAGACAAAACCCACGGCCACATCCTCAAAAACAATCTTTCCCTCTGTACCAAAAACAACTCATGGCGAGCAATAAATCTGTCTGTAGGTTGAGTTATTCGGAAATATCAACATTGCAACACCATTAATACCAACACAATTACTCTGAGGACACTTAATCAAATGTGGTGTTGAAGCAATTTTGCAAGACAAAATCATAAATTTACATTCTAATGCTTGCTGGGGACACAAAGCCCCGCCTGTGGGTTCTCTGAAAAGGCCACTAGTGAGAGTGTGTGTTAGTCCAGGATGAGAAGGGCAATGTCAGGGGACTAATCAATCCAACGAGGGGATACAAGCGGCAGGGAAGGGCACAGAGGTTGGCAGCAACCTGAACCACAGAGCAGTGCAGCACAGCCAACACGAGGCCAACTCCCTACTCTTGTGCTTCCTTCTCTTGTGCTGTATGCTGGTCTTACATCTCTCATTTTCCTCTTTTAGCGTCTTCTCTTTGTTCTCCTTCTGGTTACCACTAGTTCTGGAAAAATTTGTTTTTGATTATCAAATAGTTAATTACCAAACATAGACGTTTATTATCAACAACATCTTCAATAAACATGAAATTGTTTTTTCAGGGGTGACAAGATGGAGATCCTGACAAAACTCGTCTCTCATCGCTTTAAATGGTTTCAAATGTTTCTACAACAGTGCCAATAAAATTTCCAACAATTTAAATAACAAATTGACAGATCAAAGTATAAGCAGAGCATGAGCCTAAGCAGATATTCAATCAGTATCACAAAAGTTTGCCTCAGATACTCTCAGATGAGAGGATGTGTTACTTGTTTTACGCTCTCTTTTATATCATTTTAAACTGGATACCTTTGGGTGTCAGACCATTAGTCGGATAAAACAGGCAGCTAGAAGATGTGGCCTTGAGTTCTGGGAAACTACAACTGATTTTTTAAAGACGTAAATAATCACATGTTGCAGCCCACCTCTTTTCATTGTATTTTACTGTCATCATCCCCTTTCTTCTCTCTGTCTTCTTTGTTTGGCTGCAGCAGACAAACCACCCAACCCCATTCAAGGAAGGAGTTGTTGGATAGTTGCCCAGCTGTCAGATTCATACAGCAGCACAGTCTCAGTTTAGTCCAGCTCACTTCTGCAGGAGAGGGATCATCATTTAGGTTGAAAATTTCATCCCTACCCCCCTGGATTATGGATTTATCTGTCAGTGATGCGTTACTGTAAATATTAATGTGAGCTAATGTGCAGTGAAACAACACCAGAGGTTCTGAGTCAACCTGTGAGTCCAATCAATGGTTGATTAGTAAATGAGGAGGCTTCAGTGGGAATCGCTGGAGTGGGTGAGGGGTCGTGCTGTCCCAGAGCACATCATTAAACTGTGCAACACACTCTCCAACACACCATTAGTCCAACTCAGCCGATTACTGCAAGGCCACTAGACTTAGCTGAGAAGGCATCTTGACCTCACACACACGTTGGAGAAGCTCTTGCTTTCCACACACACACACATGCGAATGCACATACACAGAGTCAGACTAATAAATCATAGCCCCAGGTCATTTACTGTCAGCTGGGACCAGCGGCTGGCGTTTGTAATACCATTGACTATACACAGCTTAGACATTATAGCCTTTACCCATTCAGTCATCTTTCCCTGCCAAAATGTATATTTTGAAATGCAAGTGTCCAATATGTCAGGGTTTTACTAATGTGTTGAGCATTTAATGTCTTGACCCACAAGAAATTTGTCTTTGCATTAACCATTTTATTGGGTCACTTAATTGTTTAAAGATATATTTATCTATGTTGTTTTTTATATGTCCTGGAACTTCCCAACCGCTGGATGGCTGTGGTATGAGATCCTGTCTTTGAGAGCCACTAGCCCTAAAATAATATCATTAGTGCGAGTCAGACTGTCAGTGTCACATGAGGGTTTAAATGCTATTTGAGAGGCTTTTCCATCCTGACGAAAATAAACCTCTGAAGGGGAAAAATGTTTTATTTAGAATTCCTGGGAAGCAAAAGATCAAATTTGAGGATCTTGAATTGAAAACTGGAACAAAACGCCACCTATCAGCAGCCTCAGACCCCAAAAAGGCACCGGCTTTTTACAAAGCCAGCATCAGTTAAGCTGTGTGTTGTGTGTCACAATGGAAAATGCCAACAGCTTCGCGCTCATGCACAACAGACAACGACATGTCTAAGACATGATACAGGCTCTGCAGACTTAATTGCTTTATGACAGAACAAGTCCATAATTAAACGAGCATGCCCCCCCCACACCCCTCCACCGCCCCAGATAAAGAGGGGAGGCGGGAGAAAACGTTGATAACTACATCTAAATGGATGAAAGGCCCAACTATAAATAGGATGTGGATCATCGGTGGGGGAAGGCTTTTGTTTTCAATTGGGATATTGAATCTTATCTGGCTGACATTTCCGAGACGCTTTCCTGGTGACATTTAGGAGATGTCACAATTACAGCAACCTCCTTTTGAGGTCCAGCCAGCCAATTACAGATGTAATGTTTCCTGCCCTGTCAGGTAAATCTTTTCATGTCATGTCAGAGGGCACAGCACCCATGTGTTTATGACAATGTGTGTGTGTGTGTGAGACACTAAGCCCAGTGTGTGTGTGTGTGTGTGTGTGTGTGTGTGTGTGTGTGTGTGTGTGTGTGTTTAGGAATAGCTTCAGTAGGGTCCCTGCATTCCAGCGGCTGTTCTAACATGTTGTAAATACAAGGTGTTAGAGAAAACATAAGAAGGGGGTGGTGGAAATCACTCAGTCCTATTACAAGGGCTGCTGGAGCAGGACACAGGATGTAGGTTATCATAGATAAACAACCCAGTTCACCTGCAATCAGAGCACAGGGCAGTGTGCTCGGTTTTCTAAACAGAAAAATAGGGACTGCATCCACCAACACTGCCGTCATAACTCAAGGATTCCGTTTTCAGCCGACAGATAATCATCTGTACAACAGAGCCAAGTGAAAAGTGATTTTTCTTTTTTTAAACAAACTGTGCTGAACTTTTTACCAGCTTATGAGCCACACAAGAGCACGAAATCCATCAAATATTCTCTTTCATACATTTCATGTTTTATTCTCAACTCCTCGGCATCTAAGACAAGCCACAGCTTAAAATAGCATTCTGAGTGATTTAAGGGTCGGGCTTGTAACTCCCACATCAGCCGGGACTGATGGGAATCTTCTTATGTTTTCTCTAACACCTCTCTAACAATTGTACTTACAACATGAAGGTGGAGATTTGACAGGGCACTGGGCATATGCATACACCCCTCATATTGTAGCACACACAGCCTAACCTTCATGCACCATTCATAACACAAAAATAATAATGATAAATAAAATAAAAATTGCACAATTCCACAAACACACATAGATAGCTTCATATGTTCACTGTTCAACGCAGGGCAACATATAATACCCATATATTTCCCAATGCAAACAAAGCTTCAAAACTACAAAACAAGAGTCACAAGTGAAAATATAAAATTAAAAGCATCATTTTCACAAGTGAAATCGATAAAATACGACGAACTGCTGCAGATCTGAGAGCTCGGACCATCGGCTTCAACACTTGCACAAGCATATTATCTCAAACAAGATAAAAAAACAAAAAACAAAAAGAAACAAAAAGAAAAAAGAAAAGAATAAACACGCACACACATTTTCCACTAGAGTTTCTATTTTAACCACCTAAATTGCGCTCTCTAATAAGGGGGAAACTTGGCTGCAGAGTTCAGATGTTTGAATGTACGAGTCAAAGCACCACAGAGCTGATAAGGAGGGAATTAAAAGAAAAAAAAACACTCACACACACATACATACACACACACACACACACAACTACCAAGCACCGGCGGTGCAGAAATACCTCCGTTCACCTCTTCCAAAACACCCTCACGTGGAGTTTCAAGTCCACTTCGCGACGCTTTTAAACGGACATTTTCTTACCTGGAGTCCGGCTGAGCAGTAAAGTTATCAGGGCTCCCCACAGCACCGCGGCCAGCTGCATCTTGTACCCCCCGCTTTTCTCTGTCTTCTCTCCGGGCTTCCTTTTCCCTTTTTCCCTCTTCTTCTCCCTCACAGTTAAATATCAACGGGCTTCTGTTGCAAGAAGGACGCTCCGGCTTTCACGCCGACTTCATACCATGACTGACTTTTTCGCCCCCTTTCTCTCCCCGGCCTCCTCCGCCTCCTCCTCTTGTGTGTGTGATAACGCGACAAAACCGGGATTAAAAAGTTAACTCTGGGGGGAACAGCTCGGTTACGGTCTCCAACATGTTGTGCTCTAGTTACGGACGCTGTAGCTACCAAAAGGAGCTGTGGGTTGTACCAAACGCAAGCTAAAGGGGAGAAGGCTGTGCCTACCGCGGTATTCTATCTCTCTAAAATGGCCGTAAACTATAAGCAGTGACACATCAGTATTATTTTAAAGTTATCAAATATAAAATAAGCTCAGGATTCTCCCCATTTGTTGTGTTTGGGCGTTTTACTTCCCCCCGCACCTTCCAACCTCCCTATCCCTCGAGAAGTGGTCTCGTCCAAAATCTCTGCTCTGCTTGTGTCTTTAATTTCTTAAATTACAATGTCTTATTAAAAAGGGGCTGATGGTCCGCTAATCAATACATGTATAAATAAAAGTAGCGTCTAAGCTGCTTGTGCCTTTCCTCACACGAGAAAAGTTTTTGTTTATTTCTTTATTTGTTTATCCCATTCTGTCTCCCTTTCTTATACAATGAGTGTTCAAGAACACCAGATCTCTTTGTCACTTAGGTCAATGGAGGCAAATGACAGAACAGTGGTTTCCACAGTGGGGTGTAATGACCATGAGATGAGGTTATTATACAGTCATTATTCTGTACCAAAGATTTACAAAAAGTTACCGGAGGGATGTTATGGTCATATTAAAAAGTAATTAATTCCAAAAAGGTCACTGTGAACACATGCTGTCTTTTTCTTTATTACAAGAATCACAAGAAGTTCCCACAGGGATTATATCAGCCACACCGCAAGTTTAGTCCAAAAAGTCAATATAAACTCACAATTAATCGTCACACACACACACACACACACACACACACACAAAAAAAAAAAAATCCCATATGAATAGGATGATAGTGATTCCATCACAGATCACACACGTCAGCAGTTCTAACATGAATACTGTAATAGCACCACAACAGAGTAAGTGTGTTAGTATGATGGTATGACAGACTGAATGAATAGATAGGGTCCAAGTTGCACTTGAATTTGCACATAGATAGATAGATAGATAGATAGATAGATAGATAGATAGATAGATAGATAGATAGATAGATAGATAGATAGAT
>JBBMJY010000001.1:25882096-25894486 GCA_037833715.1 Toxotes lorentzi | reverse complement strand
ACACACACACACACACACACACACACACACACACACACACACACACACACACACACACACACACACACACAGGGCTATATCTGAAATGATGAATCCTCAGTGGTCCTGTGGCAAAACTGAATTCCAATCAGAAATTAAGTAAAAGTGCAGGGGCGTTAATCATTTGTATTATGTGCCATCTCAGTGCAAGCATGTGGGTTACACTGTGAGGTTTAAAGTTACTAGTCCTAACTACCTAACTGTAACTGAACTGCTGTTGAGACAAAAAAATATTAAACCTAGATGTGTAGAAAAATTGAAGTTTTTAACAAAAGTAACCCAGTTTTAACCCACAGAGGTCTCCTGGCCACAGATGAGAATTAACAAAAAACAATGTCAGCAGCAATAACAGCAGCAGCCGAGCTAGATGAGACAATGGAAAGCAGATAAATTGTAAATGATGTGTGTAAATTTTTGCAATCAGTATCAGTTCTGTTTAGATCACAAAGAAACAGCTCTGGTTGAACAGTGTTTTTCATAACGGCTTGTGGTTTGGGGCAATAATATAATAAGGCATTGTGTGTTGCTATTGGAAGGGGTATTTGGTTAATGTAGAGCAGCTTGTTTGTTCATTGCTGGCTGGACAGCCTGTGGAGGGCTGCAGCACAAATCCAGCTCTGGCTGAATGCGTCACAGCCCCGACCACAAGGAATGGGACCAAATATTGACATCCAGCTCTGAAAGCCAGAGCTGCTATACAGCTCACATGTTTACTGTAGGACTGCTGGTTATTCAGTGTTCCTGCATCCACTGGGCTCCACCCTGGGGAGTTGCTGGCCCTTCCTGTCTAGCAGCCTCAGCTACATATGAGCCCGTATCACCCCCTCAGTAATACATCAGTAATGCATCATCCAAACCTGCCAATGATCCGCTTCACAACAAGGATGTTGACAAAACAGAGCCAGCAGAGTGACAGAGTTACAGTTCGTGTATCTTAGTGGAGAATCCCCCTTCACACTGTTCATATATTTGTCTTCATCTCTGATGTTTTGTACGTTCCAGGAGTTATTCTGTGGTGTAATTTACCGTTTTGGCAAACCTGCGTTCCCTCAGCTTGCCTCAGCAATGCTAGGTGTTATGTTAGGTGTGGATTGTGACCGAAAATACAGAACACACTTCTGTGCCAAACACATTCTAAAGCATATTAAATATTGTTTCCAAAGTTTTTGATTGAACTGGGCGGGTTTTTTTTCTTCTGGGATTTCTGGGATTTCCAGCATGTGAAAAATGTTTCTTCTTTGTTTGTGTGTGAAGATTTAGCTGCTTTTATCACTGTAGGATTAAACTGTACAATTAACATGTACACGCACACAGGTGACGTGATAAACACACCTGCCCATGGTTTCACACTGTTCCACTGATCTTCATGTGGTGGAATTGTACGAAGAAACGCAGCGAATGAAGGGAAGAAGAAGAAGACTGCTGCCAAGTAAACATAGATGTAAACAATGCAGGTTTTAGATCAGCTTTGCAAATGTTTTAGGGGGAAGGAAATGCACTCAGCATGTTTGTTAGACCTCAAGGATACACACAATGTGTTTTGGTGAGTAACACTAAATGTAAACACGACTTTTGTTTGTTTACAAGAAAACCCACCCTTTATGCTCTCTCAGGTGGCATTACTGCAGCCTTCTCACTCATTTCACTGAGGACTCAAAGTCTCTCAGTGAAATAAGCTGAATCTGGCTCAGTTCTCACACTGTCACGTGGTAAGATACTGTTTCGGTCAGCTGAACATATGAAAGTGCATATTCTAGGTACATTACTTTGTTTTTTTGCTTTCACAGCATCAGGCTGACGTGTTTAATGCCCAAACTCTTTCTCCAGAAGCTCAGTTTTCATTCCACTTAGTGTGGATGGAAGCACAAAACAGAGAAAAAAACATGACATGTTTTCAAATTTTCCCACATTAGTGTGGATGTAGCCTTTCTCTCTGATGGTAAAAGTCAAAGTTTCTGAACACTGACAGATTTTTTTTGTATTTAAAAATCAATGCCTTATGTGCAGAGATGCACTCCAGTGTGTGTGTATATGCCCCTCAAATCACACACTGATTGATGTTTGCTTGATTCAGATTTTTTTTTCCTTCTGTTTGAAATTCTCTGTCATCATTGATAACAAAGCGCTTGCAGAATCGCCCCTTTCACATTTCAACAAAATGATAGGTCAGACGCTTAACAGGGTGTAATTATGTGACAATTTCCCTCATCCACATGTGCCATCACAAGCACAAAGCTGGCTGTCCGTCTGTAAAATGCCCAGGAGTTCACTATAAAAAGACGTCTTTTCTATCGGCCCGTCCACCGCTGCCTTCTCTTTGTGCTCCTCAGAATGGAACTTGTAATTATGTGCCGCTTCTTTTTGAGGCAACAGCACTTTCTCCGCAACAGCTGGAGAATGACAGCGCACACAAAGATCACACACACAAAATCTAAAAAAAAAAAAAACCACACACGTACACTGTACACCAATATGTATGCATATATGTGTGCAGGCATGCATGTGTACACAGAGAATCCTAATTTTCTGCTTACAAAAGCTCTGAATCCTCTGGGGCTTATAAAGGCTTGTTGGGTTTTTGTCTGGCTTCTTCAGAATGTCTTCTACCCGCTCGGATTTTCTTTTAACCTTCAAAATAACAGATTGCGGAGCATGCAGGCTTCCATGCGAACTTCTTTTCTTCAGGCGATATGGGCAGAAGGTGGGGCTTGCAGCTGTGTCAATAGGCTACCGAGCAATCCTAAAGCGGCCTCAAAACCATGCAAACTGCCTTTTATGTTGGCCTCCTGGCTAAAAGACTGCCCTGTTTACACTTTGCTCTTTGTAAAAAGTCTTACACCTGCGTTTGGGGTTGAGGGGGAGGGCGGGGTGTGTGCACAGCTTACAGTGAAGGTGTGTACTTGTACCTGTTGAGTGATGAGCAGCACCTGTTGCGTAAATGGACCCCTTGAACTTGGGCACGTCTCATCTCTGACACAATTAGTAAACAGTTGGAGTAATGATGGGGGAACAGAAGAAGAGTTGGGAGGTGGAGTAAACTTAACCAACACCCTCCATTTTGTGGTGTTTGTTTCATGACAGTGTGTTGAACACATATGTATTTTCCAACAATGTTTCTACATGTTTTTAATTGTGGCACGATCTGCACACTGTAATATTTAATAACATTTCACATTTAACTTTGCTCAACCAAATTACAAAACAATACACAGGAATGTTTTAGACGTTTGAAAGCGATCCTGAAGTTCTACATGTGAAAAAAAGTCTCAGCATTTTTTCAGTAAGAGTGAAGATTTAGTTGCTTTTATCTCTGCAGGACTGAGGTGAACGATTAGCATGTGGCAGACAGCGTGATACAGCCGACAGATTGGTTTGTATTTTTACAGGCTTTGGGAAAAATTTATTCTCACAACTGATTTAGAAATTTCAACAGCCATACTTACCACCCATGTTTGGTTGCATGTGAGAGCCCCATAGGACAATACATTTATCTGCAACTCTGCAACAAAATCAACAGTGAAAACACTGGGAACAATTATAACTGGAACTACTTTCAACCCAAGAAAGCAAACACCTGTTTTGTTCATGTTTAGTGATTGTCTTTAGTCACGAAAAACATTTCACAATAGACACTGATAAACAGTCATTAAAATTCACCTTTTTTATATTTTATCCCAAACATGGGATAAATTTGATGTAAATCTCCCATCCATTGTCTTTCTTTTTTTTTCTGGGAAAAGTAGTAGATGCATTACTCTTACAATGCTCAGCTCAGCTACAACCAAGCATAAGTAGAACATCTAAAACTGGAAATTCAAGACATATAGAGGGTTAAGACCCAAAGACATAATAACCTGAAGTTTATGCTGACAGTACTCATTAAACACCAAGAGAAACAACTTAATAGCAAAAGCAAATAAGTGTCCTGGCACCGGCCCCAGCCATTGTGTTGGCACAGTCCAAATCCAGCTGGCCCGGCCGCTGGCCACAGAATTCATTTCATGCTTCATCTCTTGGCCTAAAGAGCCGAGACAGAAAAGGCCACAGTGATAATTGTGCGGCTGAATCTGGCGTGAACAAAACATATTTTTTACAAGGAGGGGGCGGAGGGGGCAGGGGTGGTGGTGTGCACTGTATGTATGCTGACACACACACACACACACACACACACACACACACACACACACTCAGATACATATACAAGGTCTGACTTTTAATCAACAGTGACTATTCGACATACAACTCTGTTTGCAGTGTAATGAGAGTGCTCTTCTCGTTGCATTAATTTGGCAGACACATTTACCCAAAGCAACAAACACACACTTTGGGAGCTATTTGAGGTTCAGTGTCTTGCGCAAGGATGCTTGGAAATGACATGGGAACTGAACCATCAACCATGTGATTCATCAATAGCCCTCTCTGCCACCAAAGTTATGAGCCTGGGTTCTCGAACATCTATCCAGTAAATCAATTAAAGAGTTTTATTAAGAAGAGTTTTCTTTTTTTGATGATTTGGAGGAATTGTTTCAAGAGTTCACATAAATAATAAATCAAGAGGAACCAGTTTGTCCCCAGGCAGCACTTGGCGGAGGAGCAAAAACAACCACAAAAAAAAAAAAAACAATCCCCAATGAACAGGAGTGTGCTGAGCTGTGGCAGCTGCAGGCAATGTAAAGTACTTCATCCCAATCATCACACATTCAGAAACTACCCCACAAGTTGACCCATTAGGTTCAATAAGGACCTAACAGGTCTAGGTGTTATATCAACGCTGAGCCAGGTCGAGTTCAGCGGAGTCAAGTTCAAACTATGCTGCACAGAAATCAAGCGGTTTAAGTTTAACCCCATTGTTGCATAGCTGCATGCACAGCAAAGCAATTAAATGATGACTAAGGTAAATTGGAGTATATCAAAAAAAATGTTAGTGCTGGTGTTGGATGGATGAAGGCAACTACTGGCTTGACAAACCTTGTTTAACAGTTTCTGTCTTAAAAGTGAACATGCTGGAAGCAGTTCTTTAACTTTCTACTTTTCTTTCTTTAATTGTTGAGAGGGAAATCTGTTTAACTCCCTCAGCCTCTGCATCAAAACGTCTTTGAACTTGTTTCATTAAAGGGAGTATGGGGGCAGGCCAGTTAAGAGGGATCATCTCAGGTCACCCAGGTAGTTATCCCTGAAACTCTCCCTGACCACGTGTCCTTGAGCAAGACATCGAAACTCTTATGTGCTCACTCACAGGGTCACGGGGGTGAAGAGCATCAGCCTAATGAAACATGAAGCTCTTCAGAGCTGCTACTGCAGCTTCTCTGTAGACTCTGAGCTCCGTGAAATCCCTCACAGGAATATTTAAAGTAATTACACTGTCTGTGCTGCCTAATATTATGACTGGGTGTTTTAAATTCCTGAAATATTCATACACATGCACTCTGGCCCACAGCATTTGTTTGGAGTGTTTGCTTTCACATGGTATTATTCAACCCACTACTGACCGAAACAATTCTGTTCTTGAATTATAAGTGTGGTAGGGGTCTACTGAGCTGTCTGGCGCCATCGTCCTCCTCAACATGTCATTACTGTAACCACAAGGTCAGTACAAGGCAGCCCTGCACTCAAATCCCCTGAACTACAAATCACTCATGCCCATGTATTAAAACATGAAAAACATGTCAATAAAAACATTTATGAAACATGCCACAAATAAACCACAGCACGTATCATGTGTGTAGACTGTACTAGATTAAGTTGTGAGATATCAGGATGACGTTTTGGAGCGATAACTTGTCATGACTGCTATCAATATTCCTCTGGAAAATACCTCTTATGGCCAAATGGGAACACATGTCATACATCACAACTGGAAAACTAATCAGAACCAGTAATGAAATAAAACTGTTAGAAATCCCTTTGTATTTCACAATGATGCAATTTAATACAATAGAACTGTTGAGAGGGAAATTTGCTCTCTTCAAGGTAACAAACTCTACCTCCCATCACCTGCAGAGCTCACTAATGAACATGTTTCATCTTGTCTGTATAGTCCATACAAAAAGTGTAAAAGGGACAATGGCAAAGGCAGTGAATTGATAATTAAATGTTAAATGTTACTTTTATGCCTTTTAAATTGCCTATTGGGGGTAAAATAAAGTGATCTTAATTGAATTGAATGTGTTGAATTTACCCAGGGAATACAAAAAATGATTTGCTGAGCTCATAACATGGCCAACAAACCCATCCACATTTCTCTGTAGCAGAGTGTCGAAGAGGACTCCAGCCAAGGTGAATGTGCCATCTTTAGTGTTTCTTTAGAAAAGAATAGGATATAATGACTGAAACGTTTTGTGGTTTTCAGCTTCAAGAGATATTTCAGCAGTTCCTTCTGTCTTGCTGTAAGGCAAACATTCATTCAAAATTAAACCAATGAAATGTACAGTAACACCCTCTGTGTTTGTACCAATGGGTCAACACTCTTAACAAAGTCTCTTGGGTGAATGTGTGGCCTCTGAGGCGAGGAGGAAGAACAGCACAAGCTTAGTTTTGCTTACAGAAGTGAAAGGCTACCCTGCAGATCTTAAGGGCCCTGCTAGCAGCGCTTGAATGCTAATCCCCCCTTCTGTCAGCACGGCGGTAGTGAGAGTGTGAAGAGGTTATTTTGTTCTGGGGACCAGAACCATGAAAAAGGGAGGAAGAGGAAGAGAACTTCATAGATTCCAGCACTGGAAGAGAGACGGACACAGCTAGCTGCTCTGTGGTCCCCCAGTCCCCTAGAGTCTCATTTAGTCTTCTTGCTACTCCCCCCCATCCTATCCATTCCTGCTGCCCCTGCTCTCACCACCCACCCTGACAGATCGGAGGAAATGAACGTCTGCAAATTGGCCTCAGTGGCGAGGCGAGGGCGACTTCGAGACCACGTTGGCCCTGCTTTCCAAACAGCTAACTTGCGGTCTCTCACCCAGCTCCTCTGTCTCTGTCTCCGGTATTAAATTTGCATCAGAAAGCGGCCTGTTTGGGTGTATAGCTGATTATGGTCTTTGGGCTTTGTGTTTATATTGGACCATGTAAGAGTGCCTATTAGTGGTTAATAATAATGGAGCACCACGTGAAAGGCTTCAATGTGAACTACTTTATCTTAAGCAGCCTCAGCCTGTGTTGTGTGTGTGTGTGTGTGTGTGTGTGTGTGTGTGTGCAACAGAATATTCTTTCATTTGAAATAGGTTTAGCAAGGTTTGAAGCAGGAGCATTTAAATGTACTCTTAAGTGTTTGTTTAGTTTTTTTTAAAATGATAAACAGATATTCTGATGATCACATTACTCCACCACTCAGTAGATTACAATGTGGTTTCATCTGAGTGCTGAGAAAATTAGCATTACTTCTTGTGCCTACATGAGTGCCCCTTCTTATGGTAGCATCTTGCTTCTCCTCTTCCAGTGTTTGCATTTACAGACTCAGTGATGCATTTCACTGCCGTCTTTCTATCTTTTAACAAGACATTTCCAATACTTCAAAAAGACTTGCTTGAAATTTGTTTGAAACAGAGAGCTCCCTGTTTAAAGAAAAGCAGACTGGAGAAGTGAGAGAAGCTGCGGTTTCATTATTTTTTCATAATAACATCAACTCCAGTCATCACAGGCACTCATGAGTGTCCTGAATAGTTTAACAATATTATAGGGTCATGTTGTGACCTCTTATTGCAAATCATTCAGCTTTGTGTCTGACGTTTCAGGCTTTTTTCCCCGACAGTTTGGTGCGTCGAATGGCATTAAATACTACATGAGCCTCATTTGATGCTGCTGTACAGAAGATACAAGATAAATGGCCAAAAGTAAGTCACATTCACATTCCATGGTTTTGGAATGAGCTGATAAACAATCACATAGGGTTTAATGTTTAAGTGTCCACATACTTTTGGCCAACTAGTTGTTAATCCACACTGTCTAGTTACATGGCATTGTGTTTTTGTCATTTTGTACTGTATTTTCTATTGTGCTGTTTTTTTTTTTTTTTTTTTTTTTCTTGCCTTGGCCGTTTTGGCTAGGACTTGAAATGAAAATAAAACCGTGGTTCTGGCACGTTCGGAACGGGTTGTTGTTCTGTGCAGGAGCAAAACATTGTGGAATTACTGATCCAAAATGAGAAGCTGACCTAGTTTCATTTGTTTAAATTAATCAAAGATTCGGAGATTCAACATCTCAAAATTCTTCATGTACATTTCTTGTAATGCAATGCTTCCTGGGACTTGTGGTTCTGTCCAATTTGTTTTTAAAAACGATTTAAACAGAAGAGTTTGATGTACTTCCAGGTGTTGGAAAATAGGCTACATGAACAGTCAGTAACCTCACATTGTCAACAGTGAAAGAAGGAACAGGACTTCAAAAACTTTGGCTGCCCCCGAACTTCCCACCTACCTCTCCCTGTCTGTTGATTAGATTTTGTGGATCCAGAAGTGGGATTTCAACATGTTCAGAATTTTTTCCCCGTACATTACAGAATATTCATGTGTTGCAGTCACCTGCTGTTTTGATATAAATTACTATTCAGGGTCTGCAGAGGTTTATCATCATCAGTCTTTCAGTAAGTTACTCACTTTATCAAACAGATGAATGGAAGACATGAATAAAACACCTGCCTTCTTGTCAGCTCTCACCTAAAACACTACAGTAACATCTGAGACGGTTGTTGGGTACGGGCAGGTTTTCAAAATTAGCCCAAAGATAAACAGATTAGAGATCACTGTTGCCGTAAACATGTGTTCAAACACTCATCTCTGGTGAATTACAGCCATTTCATTTGCACTTCATACATATCCGTGTCATATCAATGTCATACAGGAAATCTGAGAGCGTGCCTGCAGGGCGTGTAGAATAGTAAGACTAAGAGTCTACAGCCACACTCTGTGTGAGGCTGTACTTAGGCACAGTGGTGCTTTGAACTACATGTTAATATAGGCATGCTAACTTGCTTGCACTGACAATGCTAACATGCTGAGGTTTAGCAGGTATAATGTTTGCCATGTTCACCATCTTAGTTTAACACGTTAGCTTGTCAGGAAGTGCATGGGGATGTCATTAGTACTAATTATTCATAAATGAAACACCTTAAATTGTGATCTGTGACATTTCACTAAAAACACAAACGCGTCAGCCTCATGGCTCACTCATCAAAATCATTAGGATTCATCCTCTGGGGACCATGAATGTTTGTACAAAGTTTCATGGCAATTCAAAAAATGTTTGTTGAGGTATTTCAGTCTGGACCCAAGTGGTGGTATGAGTCACTCAACTTTTTTGCATCACATTTTTTTTTTTTTTTTTAAATCTGCAATCAGAAGCTTATGTTTGCTTTGTTCCGAACACAAAGTAAGAGTGAAACAACAAAAACAAACAAACAAAAAAAAACTGAGTGCACTTTGATCATGTGTGATACTTTATTTGTTAAGCCCTGTATTCTTGAAGATAGAAGCCCTGACGTTAGAAATTCTCACTTTCCTCTCTCGCTCTGTTCTGTTCCCTCTCTTTCTGTCTCTCTTTTTTGTTGGTCGGGCCTCCTCTTGCCCTGTAGGATTAAGTTTGCTCTGCCAGTTTTTTTTTTTTTTTTTTTTTTTCTGAAGGTGGAAACTCACAAAAGCCTCAAAAGCCCTGCAGGCGAGTTTTCTCCCACTGATTTCACATTGCAACTTTTACCACAGCACACACCTACCCACACACACACACACACACACACAGACACAGAGACAAGTGATCACACACTATCTTTCGCCAGAAGTCCTTTAATAGTGGGTGATTGTCCCACACAGAGGGGACAACTCTGCTAAAAGCTCCACAAGACCCGAGTCTGGACCTGCCTCAACGGAGCGATTTGTGGAATAGACAGAAAGAGATATTGAGCTCTCACTCCCAGTATTCAGGCTTCATAAATCTACATTGTGAACTGAGCTGCGAGGCACATCAAAGAAACAAGACGCAATCATCCCTTGATCTGTTCAATTCTGCACTTTAAAGGTTAATAAATTCCATCAAATGTACTTTGATCTTATTCATAGCTGCTGTCGACAGAACATTTTGCTGGATGTCAGCATGCTGTATGTGTCTTTCTATGATACAGTACATCACAACAGTGGTTATTATAATGTAATTATAATAATAATAATGGCAACATGTCTCAGTAAGCAACCCCGAAGGCTGTTTGTGCTTCTTGATCTGATAATGAGTCTTACAAATTCAGCTTACAACTGATTCCAAGCCTTGATCCTATACTTCCACCAAAATATCAATAATAATAATAATAATAATCTTTATTCATAGGAAACTTTTCTTAACCTGTGTTACAAAATGCCTCACACAAAGCATTATCTAAAAATATTCCCACCTGTTTACTTTGATCTATGTATGTTTGATCTTTGTCTATGTATTCCGAGGCTATCAATCAAACTGAATTGGCATTTGTTTAATTCTTGTTCCAGTATTTTTCCTGGAAGTAGCTCGGTTGTTAGTCAGCTATGTAGGAAGATGACATCCCTGTTCTTAATCCTACATACACACCTCTGATTCTGGCTGAAATTAATTAATGGGCAAAACACCAGACCTATCTGAAACACACTGAGACAGAGTTTAAGATGTGAGATGAGGCCATTCAGAGGTTTGGAATTGGGCTCATGTATTTCTATGATTTGCCAGATTTGTGTTATTTCTAATTTCCTTTTTTTCCCTCCTGAAAATGCTTTCTCCTTCTGCAAAGGTTTCCCTGCAGCTCAGTGTACATTATCACTTCTGTAGAAGGCATTTACTGTGAAGCAGCTGCTTACAACTGGATCCGAAGCAGGGAAATGTTGTAAATATCAAACGAGGCAGAGTGATCACATGGAGAAGCTGTGACCTGTCGGGCAGGGTCTTAGCTTTCATCATCACCAAAATGCAGGTATGTTTGCTGTGTGGTGTTGAGTTGCTGTCTTGTGTGGGCTGTAATGACGGCAATGACAGTCGGCTGGTTGATCGGCCAGGTTCACTCTGGCCTGTCTCAAATTCAGAATTCTTAAAATCCTACACAGAGGGGCTATAAGGCAGCAACATTGTCCTTTTCTTTGGGTTGTGTGTGTGTGTGTGTGTGAGAGAGAGAGAGACAGATGAAAATGTTGGCATTTGATATCACAAGTAGGACAAAGGCAGTGATTACGTAAACACAAATATTCAACAAATTTCTTTATTCTTATTATAGCTGTACAATGTAGCAGCAACCACATCCAGTAGAACAGTGCAGCTAAAAACAGAACAGCTTCCATGTTTGAACAAGGAAAGTCTTTCATTACTTCATCTAGAAGTATTCACTTCAACCAGCCCAATATTCCACCCAAACCTACATCCACACCGTGAAGGCTTCTTTGTCAGTGTGGTGTTCCACATCACGACTCTGTATCTTTGTTGTTCTTGTTTGTCTTTATTTGACTTGTATTAAATTATCCATACAGGCCACTTATCTGGATATTATCTGTGACTTTTGTATGAGAATTTATGGAATCTTTTTAACGGAACAATAATTTTCAAAAATGTCAACAAGATTAATGTGAGTGAAATTACCTACCAAGATCCTATCTCATGGGAAAAAATACGGTATATTGACTCTGTATTTCTACAGACACGTTGTGAGATGTTTTACACTCACTACCGCCAGGACCTAGACGCCATTAAAGGAACTGCATCTGGAGGCACTTTCGTGTTGGCTGCACCATTCAGCTGGTTACATGTCCCACTTTATGAAGTCACTCAGACAATACATTTTTTTTAAATTGCCATGGCGGTTGTGCATTGAACCTGGTAATCTGACTGAAGTGCATTTCAGATGATTCATTCAGCCTGACATTGTGTTCATTGCGATGGGAGTGGGGCGTTGTTTGTTTTGTTTTTGACCTAACCAATCAGTAGCTTCTGGTCACGTCTCTTCTGGTCAACACAAAAGCTGTGGTAGCGCAGTTAACATTTTTTCAGTAATCAAAGGAACATGTCGATTTAAAAGTTGTTTTACTTCATTTGGTGGTCTATCTCTTTCACAACTGCTGTCCTTTTTCTATTGTTATTTTGTTTTTTTTTTATTAATGTCCATTCTGCATCCCACCTGGTATCCATCCCACTATCCCACCTCCTGAGCTTTATCTCGAACCTCTGAAGGCTCTGAAGTGGCCACATCACCTTTCTAAACTGCCACTACTACACTACATCTTCAGCTGTCTGATGGAGCATCCGTCCATTCATTTTTTCCCTCTTATCTGGGGTCAGGTTGCGGTGGAAGATTAGATTAGATTAGATTCAACTTTATTGTCATTACACATGTACAAGGACAGGGTAACGAAATGCAGTTTAGCA
>JBBMJY010000001.1:25866023-25878671 GCA_037833715.1 Toxotes lorentzi | reverse complement strand
CACTCACTCACTCACTCACTCACTCACTCACTCACTCACTCACTCACTCACTCACTCACTCACTCACTCACTCACAAACATACACCACTCTTTAAAAACTGGAATATCTCTTTGCTGCAACACTTATACTCTATCAAGTGTCTAACTATGGTAATAATTGTGTCACATCTCTGGAATTTTCTGTCAAAGCAGAATGTGGGCTTACAGGCAAAACGAGCCCTAAACCCTTTACACACAGAGAGCTGCTGCTGGTTATGCATCATGTAACTCTCTGTTCATTTTTGATGCTGTATAATCTCAAATGAAGGTAAATATCGAGTTTCACAGCAGAGAACCATAATGCAATTCTCAGAAGCAATAGCCTGGCCATGTTTGCTGCTGGTCATTAAGGGATCATATCCTGATCACTGGACTGTAACTCCTACTGGCTGGTCGGCGCTCCCGGAGGGGTAACAAACTTGGGGCTGGGGATTAGCTTGAACCTCCCATGTGTACGCCCGCCGGCGAAGCTCATCACTGGAAGGTGAACAGAAGCAACATCTGTCAAGCAGTAGCACATATCTGTCTGCAGCCCTCCACAGGATAACAGAGCAGTGAGTAGAAACACAAACTGCAGTGTGGAGGGAAGTGAGCCATCCAAATCCCAGAGAAGAGCAGCAACTTCTTACTTTATCCTACCAAATGTGACTGCCGTGACAATGTGACTACTTTTGTTGTTCATTTTCATTCGCAAACAGCCGATGTTCTGTCTGTACAGATGTAAGTTGTGGCTGCTACTACATGTTCAGACAGAAAGCAAAACGAATTTTCATGTCAGCTCACTGGTGACTGAGACTGATGTTGTCTGCTCCGCTAGGATTCACAGTATGTTGCCTCCTTGTTAAAAAATGTATTAAGAGACCTCAGAAGCCACAGAAAGAATCATCGTCTGATAACTCAGTCGTAAATAAAAGAGTGCCGTTGTGTAGGCTTGTACCAAATGTACTACTGAACTGAGGACATTCAGAATCAGCTCTCAGCATTGGACTAGGACCGTACGAATGGTGATGCATTCACTTACTATCAGACACTCTGGAAGGCATTTGTGCTTAGCTCAGGAAAGAAGAGAATGATTGACACAATCAGTGACTGCAAATCTCTGAACTCCACCTCTGCAACATGTGCAGCAACCGTGTGTTTGCATAAGTGCCAGTGACTCCACTTTACATCTGGGTGTTCACAAAGTGCTGTGTAACATCTTCAGGATAAGAGCAAACTTTTTGAAACACATTCAACTCACATCTTCACCTCAAGTCATGCTGAATCTCTTACAGTGAATCCAAGTGTTTTTGCATTTACTTACATCTTTCTTTCACCTTAGCACCCCCTCTCAAAGGAAGTTTCCATTTCCCTTCCCTCTGATTTGATTTGTGCTAAGTCTGAACCCACAATAAGACCATTGTACAGTGTAATGACACACTGTTACTGGGATCTGGCGAGTCCTCTCTGGTTTATGTATTTGGCTTCACATGAGCTGCAGAGTGCAGATTTCTGAGTCACTGCCACCTAACAGAGTATAACCTCCACTGTCAACTTTACTTTGAAAAAGTATCGAATCTTAAACTATGTGACAGTAGTTCAAACAAACCACACAAGATACATTTACTTTTTCACAAGCAACAACTTCATGAAAATTCCACAATGAAACTGGGATTCCTGCTCCCCTCACGGTGGGGCGAACCGAACAAAGATGGCACACAGTTGGACAGCTGGGTTTGAGATGGCACAGATGTTTCTTTAAGCTTTTGAAGTGACACTATCAAATTACTTACCTGTCACATGCCACACTTACAGATACAGCAGGTTTCGCCATGCAGCTAATGTGAGTTGTTCAGATTTGTGTTTTTTTTTTTTTCTCCAAGGATCATTTCATGGCTGTGAACTGTAACCAATCACAGCTAATAGAGTCTGTAGCTGTCAGAGATAGAGACAGCTCGAGAAACAGAGCGAGATAGGGTGCGACATCTGTGGGGGGAAAACAGACAGGAAGACAAGGCGAGAGAGGGAGGCAGCTGAGGAGATAAAATTAGAGAAAGGCAGTGACTGAGATTGGCTCGACGCGGCCGTTTGCTGTGAAATTACAAAGCCATTATTTGATGGAGGCTTAAATGTCCCGTGCATCCTCCGCCTGCCTGTCTGCCTGCCTGTAAGCCTGTCCTGAACCCACACGCCGAGGAAACTATTTCCAGGTGTGAAATGGATCCACGGTGGCGCTGCTTTAGGGATTTCAGAGGGAAGGAAAATGGAAACTTCAATTTGATGAAGACTTCAGCTCAGACAGACTTCCTCCACCTTTGCTGGGCCTCTGTGGCTTAGCCATGAAGCCATTATGACCAGCTCTGCCTGAGTGGACGGGGGAAAAAAAATCCTGCAATAAACCACAACCCCCATTATCCAATAACAGTAATACAGATATACACCTCTGTGTCAACCACCTGAACCTGATGATAAAAACACACCTGACACCAGTGAGCTGTATAACTCAGGATAACAAGGGTTCAATGGATTTGTGGAAGCCCGTACCTATTCTTTTATTAAAGTCTGAAAATAACTGAGGGACGCAGAGGATAAAGATGCGTTTAAGCGATAGCGTTTTTAAGTGTGTGGTGGCGTAATATCCAATTTGGAACATTACCACTAAGAAATGAGCCAAATCTCCAAAGAACAATGAGTTTGTAAATGTCAGGCCACCAGTGGCTGGTAGAGTGTAAGAAGTTGAGAGGATTAATTTAGATGCAGTTAACGAGAAAACTTTAGCTGGCGTCAGGCTCATATATCAAAGTTAACATCTTTTATCTCAGCTGGATATTTCACCTTATGGTGTTCACCATTTTAAAGGAAAGTTGTGGGTGTGCACTTATGTCTCACACCCACATGTCTAATTGTTGAAAAGACATAATCAATTCTCTTAATACAGGAATCAATTCTGTTAATACAGGCTTCCAGCACACCTTCAAAGTACATCAGGTCCATCAGTTATGTTCTTTAGTTTCAGTAACCTGATGTTTTATGTCAGGACAGCAGCTTCTGCTGCCTCACAGCATTCATATTCATCACTGCTCTGATGTGTCCACCCTCACAACAGTCTGCTCTTCGTCCTCCTCACTCAGGTGGACTCACCTTGGAGGGGGCCGTAACACCTTGATGCTACGCCCACACAAACAGTGCATGCATTAGCCTTGAGTCGGTGACACGGACTGTGGAACAGCAGGAGACAGCAAGGACACCAAGCTGACTTCCAAAGCAAACACACACCAGCACAAGTCTAGTTTGTGTATGTATTTAAGTTTCCAGGGATCTTGAGAGCTGATACTAACATCATGAGTTTCCTGTTTCTTTTTCCGTTAATTATTACCAATTTTAGGTCAATAATTAACATCACACTAAAACTCCCACTAGCACCCAGAATGGTTTAGGATTAGCAGCTCTTTTAGGCTAAAACGACACATAGCACAGCAGGTATTTCCTTCAAAGGGCTAATTTGTTTTTCAATATTTATTTTTATTTTCATTTTACAAAATCATACTGTCCAATTATTTAATTTGTCAGCTTAAACAAAAAAAGTGTTCTTCTTTTGTGCCAAAAAATTACTTTTGTCTTTATCTCCTTGCCACACCAGTGAAAACTATTTTTCACTGATGTATTATGTTGACTTAAACAAAGACTCTGAGTACTTTTTCCATCACTGATGAGTCTACAGTAAAAAGCTGGCACTTTAACATTAATGAGGACTTTTGGAAACCTTTTGCAGCAACACTGAAAAGCACAGTCCAGAGTTGCCTGTGAATGACAAAACATATTAAATTTCACAATAGAGGGGACTTGACTGAATAATCAGAGCAGAGATCCAATAGAAACCGAATCAAGAGGTAACACATTACCATGCTGGGCAGTGAAATAACAGAACTGCTTTGGCATTTGCATTTTTGGCTTGAGAACAAAATATGTTGCACCACTTGAAGAGTTTTTATTCCAACATGGATTTGGAGCCAGAAACTACCTTTAGAGAGCCAGAAATGTCATAACCACAAAAAAAAAAAAAAAAAAAACCCTCTGCAGACTTGTTTTGGTTGTTTTCAACAAAATTGTTCTCGATTCTCCTTTAATCTCCCTCCAGCCTCTTGCAGATTCATGTACGACAAGAAGCTTTATCTCTGACATTTTCAAGCATGCACAGCACACTTTGTGACATTTCATATTTCCACTTCGACAAAGACACAGTAAAGTCGTCTGAAAGGACAGGAGGAGGGACTCTGCTTCTTCTCCTGTTCAGACAGACATCAAAAGCCTCAGGCCTGCTGCTCTCCTGACGGATGAAGGCTGCTGGATGTTTAGTCATATCACCGTTAGCCTCATTAAAGCTCACCCTTGGGTGCTGTAAACAGAGAGAGGACGATTAGTCTGTGTTCAAGGCGCGGCTTAGTTTCAGTCTTTGGTCTCAGTGGGGGAGGAGCCACTACAGACGAATACTCATCAGTTTGTCTTCTGTAGTTTGGCCTGGGTGGCAGCGTCACACTGACCACAGGCCTCCTCTTGATCCCGTTCAGTTCATTTTCAAACAAACTGTCTTGTTTTATTTTATTTTTTAAAATCTGACTTGTTCTCTGTCAACTAGAAGACGGGCCTAAATTCTAACAACTACTTTTTAGACTGCGATTACATGTACTGTAGATATTTATGGTATCCACCAGCAGAATGCTAACAATTCTGATGACCTTTCTCACCTCTAGAGCCACCCTTAGTAGAAAGTTGCCACTTAATCAGAGGAAATATCAGCATCTAAGTTGATGATTGCAATAAAATTTCCTGAGCACATTCATGCTTTCCAGAGGATGAACACTATTGATTCTGGACACTCTGGGGTTTCTTCTAGTTGGACTCTCAGGACAAAATGTCAACAAGATATCACCTAATCAAATAAAAATTGATGGGGAGTAGATGCCAAACATCCACCGGGCTGGTGTCAGAGATGCCGTGATTGATGTATGTACAAATGTGATGGAGCAGATTGTCAGACATCCTGAGATAATGGAAATCAATTTCTTTGTCAGCTCCCATCTTCTCAGTGACAAGTGAGAATACTCTTTGGATCTCCTTTGTTCCATTAAAGGGACGTGCCAGCCAGTTTCTCCCTCCACTGTGATGACCTACTAGGCTGAAAAGTAGTGTGTCACTGGTCGCTGTGGTTGAAAGTTGGGTGTTTGCTCTGTTGCACCTGTAACCCCCAACCACCAACTTGTGATGTCACAGTGTACTGAGACACCCTGGAGTACATGTCTACATCACAGTCGCAAGTATAGACATAAACCATCTGAGGGCCTGACAGTAGTTGATTTAATTCAGATGCTGAGTGGAAATATCCCAGTGCTGTAGAGCTGCAGAACTGAGATGACTGCATGGGTTTTGGTATTTCTTTTGTGAGTGGGGAAAAAAAAAAAAAAAAAAGAAAAAGTAAAAAATTTAAACCCTTTAAATTCAACCATCAAAATCTCATTTTGCACATAAACATGGCAAAACAAAGCACTGTAGCTCATTTTAATTTCACTGCTGGGAAATAATTCATTACATTTAAACTGAAAATGACACTTTTATCTTATAGTGAGCAACGTTAAATGGTTAACAGTGGTAATAGAAATCCTTCAGATATGCATATGTTTTCCATAGGTGTGGACTCCTGCATGGGATCTGACCTCTGCAGGAGTCTGTGACCTCATCAGTGTGGCACAGAGAGACGTCAGGGGACACGAGCCGGCGTGTCTGCTTGTTGTGAATGTCGAGTGTGATGTGACGTTGATCAGGGTGCGGGCAGCGAGCAGTGGAGGGAGGAAACTTCTTTAAGAGTCCCGTCACTTCCCCAGTCGCTGCTCTCGTGCCAAAGTCAATGTTGTCTTAACGTCCCAGACCCAATTTCAGAAGGTGAAAAAAGCATGTCCACACTGAAAGGAGCCAGAGAAAAAACAGGTTGAAGCCCACAGCTCAAATTAAAATATCACTTGGGTAAACAGACTGGGTTTCCTCCTGTGGTTACACAACCTCGTCACCCGTGTCACCTTCTTCTGCCTGTCACTTCTCACCGCTCTGCATCTGATTGGCTTCATACTGCCCAGCAGCCCGCTGTGGTTGGTTGTACAAGAGCCATTTACAGAGTGGATGGCCTTATTAGGCTGTATTACACGGAATTAAGGTTCATTCACGAGTGCCATATACAGCAAATGACCTCACAAAACATAACAGATAAATCATAGCTAGTGCCATAAAGACAAATTGAAAATCCTATTTTTGTTCCCCTCACTTTTATTGTTTCAGGTTCATTTTCCTGCCAAATCTCTCTGTCCAGACGAAAGAAAAATTCAGCTGATAAAACTGATCTGAGTTGTCATCAGTTATTGCAGTTAAACTTTACAAGAAGTAGCAAAAAATAATAAAATTAAATTTATAATATAAAATATTGTTTGTTGAATTTAAAGGTAATTGTTGACACTGGAAATAGTAGTTAGATTTTTTTTTTGCTATTTCTTATATAGCATAACAATATTTCTCACAAAGTATCTGGTGTCAGTCAGTCAGGAAATATAGGCAATTATTGGTTTACTGTATAATGTAGCAAAATTATATGTTTTTTTTCTTCTTTTTTTGGTACTACCATTATTTTGGAAAGCATAAGACACTATTAAATCGCTATTAGAAGAAAATTTGTCTGGAACTTATAGAGGCACATAAATATAGAGACACAATTACTCAGGATAAACCACAGAGCTGCAGGATTTTGCCAGATGCCCTTTGGTCAGAAGGACCTCTAACTGAATCTGAGAAAACGCTGTTGAGTTTTTCTACTGTGATTTTTGTCTCAAAATCTCACAGACAGTTTGGAAAAGAGGGAGAGAAAGATATAGTAGGAGACAGAGGGTCACCACTGAAGACCTTCATCCAAGACATAACAGTTCTTCACATTGCTTAGTCTGGTGTTTCGTTCACACTTAAGACATTACAAGAAAAATATTTAGCTTTTTGAAATTAATGCTAAACACATGCTATAAGAAATAAATTTGGTATCAGCGTGCATAAGCTTATAGAGTAATAATATTATTATTAGCTAATTTAGCCTGTGTCTGTATAAAAGGAGGGAACTGCAGGACATACTGTTAAGCAAGGTTATTTTGTACGGCTGGATTTTACATTGTTATCAAAGTCAGTATGAGTTTATGGTTTAATACACTCAAACTCCATGAAACCAGTGGGTCATCGTGACAGACAGCATGGTCGTGTTTTTCCATAGTTTATGGCTTTTTCACAAACAGCAAAAAACTGAATCACAGTAGTTGGAAAAACAAAGGCTCCTTGCTGTCACATGAAGTGAATGCATCATGAATTTTATATGAGTGCATTCATTTCCATACAGTCACCTCTGCACTCTGGTCTGGCTGCCAGCATCTTTGATGTCCAGCTGGATTTTAGCCTCTTGCATTGGAAATTAGTCTTTTGGAATTTTTACTTCAGCCATAACTAACAACATCCTGACGCTGCGGCGTGTTTTCATTTCATTTGTTTAAAGTGGGCGAATATGTGTGGTTTGTGCTGTATATGTGTGTGTATGTGTGTGTGTGTGTGTTTAGCCTGAGGCTATGCATCTTGATTGACAGGGTGAGCTGCAGAGTCCAGTCCAGTGATCCCAGAGGCATCAGGTCTCCACTGAGGTTTGACCCGCCTGCTTCCCCTCATCATCATCTCCCTCCGCCTGCTGTTTCCCAAAGGAATCTTTTACACTCAACTTTAAAAGATTTGTTTTTTTAAGTTTCAGTGGCCACTTTCCACTCTTGAACTGCAACTCAACATGCTTCACAATGAATCAGTCACATCCCAGGAAGCTTCAACAATGAAAACAAGGTGGAAGCTTTCAGGAAATAGAAGGAAGTAAAATAAATGCACAGACAATTTAAGAGAAAGAAAAAAGCATCAGTTAAGCAAAATCTATGCAATCAGCTGGAAAACTACATATGAATAGGACTCTTGTTTGTTGACCAAAGTCTGAAACCAAGACTGTGATCCCTTAGGCAATCTGATATGCTGGTTGGTAGTAAGCCATTTAAGGTCTTTAAAAAACAAGTTCCAGTATGTTTGAAATAAAAGCTTAAAGGAAAAAGAAATCAGTGTGAAGTGCCCAAGACAGGTGTGATGTGATCATTGTCTTTTGTCCCAGTCAGCAGAGGCGTTCAGCACAAGCTGAGCTCTGTCCATTGTCTTCTTTTAGTAGACCAATGAAAACTGCATTTGGGTGTTCAGGACGGGAAAAAAGGAAAGCACAGGGCAGCTTTGTTTGCAAATGCAACAAAAGTCACATTTGATTTTATTCTCTGCCAAAAACTAAAAGACAAAGCCTTGATACAAATACACTTTTTACATTTTAGGCTATTCAGGTCAACTTTCAGTTGTAACTCTGGTCTTCATGGTTCAATTACTGACATTTTGAAAAGCTTTTGTGGCCAGTTACATAAACTACTAAATGGTTTTGCCTGCTATGTTTTGGAGGAAACTTAGGACAGAAAATCATGTCAGCATTTACTGCTGAGAACGTGTAGCATGAATCTAACTCTGAGGAGACATCGCTGAGCCAGACATTAGCAGCTTTAGCTGGCATGTTTTTAATTAGTCTACATGAGCCAAAGAAGCTCTCTTCTTGACATCCAGACACCTGTTCTTCAGGCCACAGAAAGATGTTCATATAGAGTAAAACCCTCCAGTATCCAACTCATTCCAGTCGGTGTCAAACCTGAAACAGATGTTCGGTTCCAGTATTTCTGCGCTGCTTAGTGATGGATGGGAAATTTAATGTGGAAAAAATACAAAACGAGTGCTCCTCTTTTTCTTTCACCTGGTCTTGTGAGGAGGACAGAGCGTTCAGACTCCACCAGAGAAATTTCCACTTCTTCCCTCAGTCCTGAGGAAAGAATGTTTAAGAACACAATGAGATTTATTGTCTTTCTATGACCTGTTGCCAGAGGTTGGCAAATGTGATTCGAGCATCTGAAACCTGACCAGAGTAAAGTGAAGGGTTATACTGTATACTGCATCTGCACAATGTACCAGACGAGAGACTCTCACGACTCCCACACGGCAACCATCAGTCATCATCAATCAATCGAGCAGCAGGCCCTCGGAGGCTGTGAAGGGGACACAGAGAGAGTTACAGGTGCATAAATACAGGTACATGAAAAGTTCAGTTCACATGCACGCAAACATGTTCTCATTTACGTCAAGTGGGATCCGTCCATGCAGTAACGCAGACCATTTTACGTTTTACTCTGTGGATTATCCCACGGCAATGTTTCTTCACACATTGCTGTTGAGTTTTTTAATGTAATTTTTCATATTCCGAATAATTGTTTTTGTGTGTGTGTGTATGTATGTCAAGTTAATGTTAAATTGCCTTGGGTTGGTTGAGGCTCAAAATACCTGTTTTAAAGATGCAGCGTGCAACAGGAAGTGCATTCCTGCTGTATCACTCTATTGGTGCTGTCGCTCATGTTGATGAGCTAGCTGTTGTGTAGCCTGGAGCTAAGGCAGCCTCCCGCTGCAATGTCTCTGCAGGGGATGTAAAGGCATACAGTGAGTATACTTAACATGCCATAAAACATAGCAACATTGATGTTGATTGTGTTTTAAAAGTTCTGCCTCTTGTTACACCCACACCAACAGCCACAGGAATGGAAAACGGAATTCAGTAAACAAATGACGAACTGATGAGGTCTACAAAAGTTAAGTAAAAAAGTCATGTAACCTCACACACAACCCTGTTACATGATTTTCTCTGATCAAATGTACCAGAATTATTTTTTTAATAACACATTTCCAACTCATTTCAAATCAAAATTTTATCTCTTCAAAAAAACAAACAAACAAACAAGCAAACAAACAAAAAAAAAAACAGTTTTAGGGTCAAAGCAAGAATTTGTGGAGAGCAGCAGAGAAAACGTAAACTCCTATTTCTTCTTCTTAAATACATATAATCAGAGTGAGCTCAGCAACTTCCACGTCCTCAGTCTCTTAACAAAACATCTCTGCCGTGTTCAGTTGAAAATCCGTCTTGGCTCAGTTTGTTTTTCTCTGTCCCCTCTCTCTGCTGATGCTCAGTATGCTTTTGGTTGGGTATCTGCTCTCTCACTCACATACACACACATTAGAACTCCAGGAAGTATCGTCTTGCTCCAAGCGACAGAATGTAAATGTGTGTGTGTGTTGGGTGGTTTTGCTTTCCCTGACCCCTGGTTGGCTAATGGCAGGTTTTAAAAAACGGAACCAGGGATTCAGAAGAGCAGCCTGAAAGCCAACGCTGGGATGACATCATGAACTCCCAAAACGACATGTAGCTAAAAATGGACAATGGCCTTTGAAGATCAACAGACTCCAGTAAAGATGATTACCTCCCTGTCAGTGGTGATTTAAAGCTGGCTTTCTGCAATACGATGACTCACGGTCAAATAGTAGTGAGAAGAGGCTTCTCGTATGAAATCCTGCCAAGATTTCTCCGTCTTCGTAGTCCAGAAAGTTGCACAGTGACCTCCTGTAACTCCAGTGCAAGCAGCTCATCCCGACCAGGAAGTGAGATATGGATGCAAATATGATAATAACAAAGCCCTGGGCCAAATTGGTGCATTTGTGAAAAGGAATTTATGACATACATGTGCTAACATGAGTCTCACCAGCCTCTGTTTTGTTTATACAGTTCATCTGTACAATGACCTCATTGGTTACCTGCCCTGGTTGTGCCACAGGTGAAGTTGCTCTGATTTCTTCAGTCATTTCAAGGTGTAATAACACCCAGTGTGTTTATAGATTCAATAAAGCTTTCTCTGTTTCACACTTTTTTCCCATGTCTCTCTCTGTCTGTGTTTGCAGACTGGAGTCTGGAACGGTTGTATTACTTCCTTGGTGCTGCAGCAGCAGCATATCGTTTTTCTCTTGGGCGTTCTGGGTGGCTGTGATTGGATGGGTGGGGGGTGCAACCTTATCAACACCATCTGGGAGCTGAGAGCTGAGGTGAGGGCCAATGAGTGACATCTGTCATTACTCTGATTGCAACACTCTACCACTAATGTGGTCAGAGAAACGCCTGGTGAAGATCAGTGACACATCAACACCCAAAACATGCATGCAACACGCTCACACAGAAGAAATGGATCTGTATCATATGGCTGTGATCTCAAAACATAGTTTTTATGATGACAAATGTGTTGTTTTCAACACTTTGGTCTTGTCAACAGGTTTGGACGTAGTGTTTTCAACCAACCAATCAACCAGTATTTTTGGAACCCCACTAGAAGTGGGATACATTTGGAAATGCAGGGTTTGTGTAGTCGTGTGAACAGGTGCACAATGGGCTTTCTGAAAATGTTATCTATCTGTTCCTCCAGATGGACGACAGAAAAACTTTACTCATCACCTCAGAGAGCATTATTCAGATGCTGTTCAGCGGCGCTTAAAGCTCGGCTGTGCACTCCATCAAAACAGATGTGGCTTTGTTCTCTGGTGGGAAGCTGGTGAGGGATCATGTCTCTGTTATTGCTCTAGTGACTTCTTCTGGTTGTCATGGATGCCTGGATGAAGTGGGGTTGAAACTGGAGGGCGGGGAGACAGCATGAACCCTAGCATGAAAAAAGTGACTTGTGACAGCTAGCAGTCACAGTAGTCACAGCTTGCTCAGGCAATAAACAGTTTGTTTATTTAAACTGTTTTAAAACTTGTAAATTTATTTTATTTGATTCCCCTATTTTATTTGATAACCACTCTTGGAAACTAAAGCATGACTAATGGTTGATAAAGTCTTGGTTAATTTTGAAGAGGTCGATGACTTTAAGCATGAGAAGTGACAGTTTGTCCTGTGAATTCCGAACCAAAGCCATGATCTTTCCCTGATCCCAAAGTCATGTGGTTTGTACTACCAGCATGTGACAATTATGACTGATCAAAAATAGGAAAGTAAGACTCAGGAGGAAAAAACAAATAAACAAGAAACAAAATATCCTTTTTTTCAAGTGCAACTTGGACCCTCCATCTCTGAAAGTCGGACTGTAAACACAGCCAAAGAGACAGGAAGTGGCAGGATAAGACCACTATTAGATTAGTTCAGTCAGGAGGGGAAAATGGCTTTGTTGTCCCCAGACTCATCATCTCAGAGATCGCTGGAAGATTAGATAACCCCAGTGCAACAGCAATTGACCAAGTTCCTTCTGTATCTCTCAATCGATTCTATCGTCCCAGTCTGACAGGGAGAAAGTGAACGTCCAGTCGACTGAATGCAGCTCTGAGGAAGTTTTCAGTTTGGGCTCAACTCAAAGACTCTGGTGAACATACAAAGTTATATTATGCTAAAAGATTTCTGCAAAATGTTGGGTTGAGGTGCAGAGAACTGAAATTTATACAACTTATGAACTGATTAAAGAGGTTTATAGATACAGAGCTGAACCAAAAAGCTGTAAACACTCTGCAGCCATGACTCAATCATCCTCCTCTCTTCTCGGGCCAGCCTGTTTCAATGAATCATCACACACACACACACACACACACACACACACACACACACACACACACACACACACACACACACACACACAC
>JBBMJY010000001.1:25841000-25865923 GCA_037833715.1 Toxotes lorentzi | reverse complement strand
CACACACACACACACACACACACACACACACACACACACACACACACACACACACACACACACACACACACTGCAGCGGCATCATTCATTCGATCTGTTGATCTGCACTGAAGGAGATTAAAGATCAACCTTAGACTTACAGTTCTGGTGCAGGCCTTTGGCTGTTTGTAATACTTAATTATCTGGATGTTGTTTGTGATACTATGTTCTTAAAGTCAACAACTTTAAAAAAAGACCAGAATTACCAATGAATTGATCCTATTTACAAGCGCTGTTTTCACAGCCAAAGCCTGATAAAGCTTATCCCTCTGTGCCATAGAGCTCCATTGTTTTCCAAACACTATTAAAAACACATCAGGTGCAGAGCCACACCATTGCACTGAATGACATGTTCCTTCATTACCATGAACACACACACACACACACACACACACACACTGGTTTATACTGTTGTTAGTTCACCAAACCTGAGGATAAAAACAACCCCCAACAACTGCACTGTTTGCTAGAAATTATAGTTCCCATCTGTTTAGCCTTTTTGCATTTGAATAAAAAAATATAAAATATATAAAATATAGTCAGTCTTATTCTTGTGATATATATACTCTCTGTGATATATTCCAAAACTGAGAGGACTCTGTTGATGCTCAATAATGGACCTTGGAGGCAAACAAAGGTCAGATGCAATCAGAGGAAGAAGATGAAACATTCTGTAGTGCAACATGATGAAGGAGTGCCGTGCTGGTAGTTTAACTTGAATTCACCAAACTCATTCACCAGAGTTTGCTTGGAAGCAAACCAAGACCTTTTCAGGTGAGAACCAAAGACTGGTAGTGATCTCACCAGTGTAAATGGATCAATGAGTAAATTAAGAAGTTCAAAAACATGACAAGAACCTCAAAGTTTGGGAGTTATGAGGGAAAACATACTGGTTTATAAACGGTCACAAGTGACGAGCCCTGGTGGAATCTGTTGCATGTCACCTTACTTGCCTTTCACTTCCTGTCTTTTCACTGCTATCAGCTACTGGATCTGTAGCAGTATCAGTAAATGAATAAATAAATAAATTGGAAGTAGGGCTTTCCAAAACAAAACCTAATCTCAATCACCTAAGGCTCATGACTTCACTGAAATAACTCAGGCAGTATCTTGGTAACAAACAAACAATCAGCGCAGGTTCCATGTTTTATAATCATGTTATTATAATTCTCTTCCAGGTGGTCCTTTGCCTCCTCTGATGGTCTGCAGGATTAAAAACAGACCTTGAAGCTTGTGTAAAGCTGGCAACCAAAATAGGGACCTGCTCAGTGTTCCAGCCAGCCGCAGATCAATATTTTTACTGTAATTCCATCAAGCGTCATTACAGCCACGGCTCCTTGGGTGGAGGGTGTTTGTGGGGACAGAAGGACAGAGAAATAGTAGACCCACAAAGATTAGTTGCAGAGCAGTTCAAGGGAATTTACAGACAAGCTGGGAGACTGAAAAAAAAACTAACAAAGGACGGAGTAGTGAAAAAGTAGTGTTGGCTTTTCTTTGGTCCAAACTGAAGTGGAAAAGTTTAGTTTATTGAATTTTGTACATGCTCCATTTAATTTCACACACTTCAATTACAGGCCAGTCAGGACTTGTTAACAGCAGTCACATGGACTAACAGGTGACTGTTTATTGGTTTTAAGTTTTGATGACCTTTTACCTTGTTAACTTACTGATTCTGGCAGCAGGGAAGGGACTCCCAACATTTCCATGTCAACATCTGTCTTTTGAGAAAATTGTACCGATTCAGCTTCTGAGATCTGTGGATGTTGGAATGTTACTTGAAGCCCACTAAGCATTGATTCTGTGATCTGTAGGTCACTTCAGGTGAGCAGTACATCGGGCATGTGAAGCCCCTGTTTGTGCCTCTCCTATAATCACTGTCATTAAAGTGACACTTTAATGTCTACAATTACATTCGAGTCTCAGAGATGAGACTTGGCTTCTGTCAAAGCCCACACACAAATCAGGCTGTTAACATCACACCGTTTGTTGTCGTCAGGTGGACGAGATGCTGCGTGTTCGAGAACATCCACTCTGGGAGAGTGGCTCTAGCAGATCCCAGGAACAATATCTGAGATCTCTTTCTCTCTCTGTGTATATACATATATATATATATATACACACACACAGATGTGATTGTAAACGTATTGCTGACTTGATATATGAAGTGTGACAGCACAAAGGCCTGTTTATCATCTCAAATGTATTCAGAAACTGATTCCAGTGGATATATATATATATAGCATCTAATAAATCCTTTATAATAGCTCATGTTTCGCAAGGGAAATGTAATTTTCTTTCTTACTTTCGCAGGTATTAAAAACACCATAAATGCCATATTTTTACTCTAAATAAGTGATACACGGCCTGCTTGAAAGGGAGATGAGAAATCCTGTGCTGGCGATGTGAGGCTAAATCAAAGATAATAGAGGCTGTCTTCATTTCTGCGTGTCACAATCACTTCGATAGGCAGAAGCTGAGAGGCAAGCAGCCACACTCCATATCGTATTGATTTTAGCTTAGGAAGGCTGCTGTGTGCAGACGGAGGGATGGAGGAGAGAGACAGGGGAGAGATTGTTGATGGTGATGGTGATGATGATGAAAATGGTGGATGGAGTAAAGAAACACTGCGAGGTGTGATTGACGTAGGGAACAAGGGAATGCAGCAGAGGAACGGCGCACAGGGGAGATATTTAGTGAAATGTGTTGATGTATTCCAATCTCATAAATGCAGCAATTTCTCATAATAACTGTAGGGGGAAAGAAGTAGGACTGATATTTACAGTGGTTACATACCAGTGCTGCTCCTCCTCAGAAAAGCCAACCGCAGCCTTCCACATTTGCAGGGAATTGATCAGTGATTGACTGGACTGCAAGCTGCTCACTCTAATCACTCTCAGTAATCAAAAGGAACTAAACCAAATCAAGAAGCCAGAGCGCTGACCACGGACCTTCATTCAGATGTACAAAAACCACTTTAGCAATAATTGTTTTTATCTTTCTTGTTTGAGGATTTCCCGTCTCTGCTGAACAGCCAGTTAAAAATTAAACACTTTACTATTATCCAAAAATGAAATTCAGTCTTTTTTTTTGAGTGGAGTCATTGTGAATTTGGTATTTGGTCTGGGAACTTTAAATGTCTAAGCCAGTGGTTTTGTACAGTTTTGCTCAGTAAACGTTTACCATACATGTACCTTGACCTACTGCTGGCGCCCAATGAAAAGTCAGGATTCATCCTCTGGTTATCACGAAAGTCTGTAATTTGTTGGTGTACATTACATTATATTAAGTCTGCTTCTCAGTATTTGAGTTAATGTAACTAAACAGGCAACTATTTTCAGCATAAAATCTCTGATAAACCCAGTTACCACTTACCCTTGCTACATGCCCAACACCAAAGTTAAGTCACAACTACCTGGCTAAGCTAGCTAAATGTCTAAATCTTGTCAGGGGTTAAAACAGAGCAGAAAGCGTGAACACCAATTAGATATAACTAATTTTAAGGTGATAACATTTGAGCTTACCAAATGTTCAAAAAAAGTAATGCAGCCTTAAAATTTAATAGTAATTCCTAAGTAAATTAAAGACTCCTTCATTAAATAAGTAAAATCCCACTTGCTTTTTTATTGACTTAGAGTGAAATAATAAGATGAGTCTGTGCACATTTGGGTTTTCATCAAGAGTTTCTTTTTCAGGGGCCCTGCCTTCTCCTGCTCATTGAATAAACACCAGTTGCAATTCGAAAGCGAAGCAAAAACACTGAACTTCAGACTCAACTTGGAGTTGACCGCTATGTCTTCCACTCAAGGTTTGGCGGCTCATCTACAGCGACAGGGCAGAGAAGAGCCTCTATCTCTGTCAAACTTTCCACCTCCCACATTTTCTTGTTACACTTTACTTTTTCTCTTCTTGTTCACCTGTTTTTTTTTCTTCTCCCAGTGACTCCCACAGATTCCCAGCTGCGGCACTGTGACACTTCATTAGCTTCCATCATCCCTGGCAGCGATGAACCTACAGGTTGGGTGAAAAGTGACAATGTGTGAAAATGTCCTTCTGTGTGAGGCCAGTTACGCCAAGCTAAACCACTAATGTGCCATCTATATTTAGCTCTTCCTAAACAAGCAGAGGATGTAAGATCCCCATTGTTTTGCTTGATTTCCTTTGCCGTGCCAGTTTTGTGTGGTTTGGTCGGATTATTAATCTCTGATGCCTTGCAGATGTGTCCTGTTTGGATCTATAAATCGAACGCTACACGCAGTTTATACTGTTAGTTCACCAAACCTGAGGATAAAAACAACCCCCAACAACTGCACTGTTTGCTAGAAATTATTGGCGAAAATATTACACGCAGTACTGTACACATATGTTCATGTGTACAGTACATGTACCCGCACATGCACATGCACAGGCACGCTTGTGCAGACCAACTGGTGCAGGCTGCTACAGTAAAGGAAATCACATGAGAGAGGGATGAAAGTGGCAGTGAGCAGGGCAGAGGGAGGAGTGGGATAGATCGAAGGCATGTTGAAGGAAAGGAGAAGGGCATTAGAGGGAGGGGGGGCTGGGTTATGTCAGGATAAAGTTTCATCATTTTCTGTATATCGTTATATCATAACCCCACTTACTACGTGCCCGTAACTTCTTCCTCAGCTCATTTTGGCTAAGAAAACACATTTGTCTCTGTATAAAGGAATCTGCAGCTGACCCCGTTTCAATTCAAACATGCTAAATCGTGCTGCTGAACCAACAAGGAGGGCTGTTTCCATTTTCTGCCTGTACCATGCGGTTCTTGGAAGTTGCTTATTTTTTAGCTCAAATGCTTACAAGTACTGAAGGCAGGAGAACAGAGCGCAGGTCTTTTTCTTTCCTGTGCAGTTTCAGTTAGCTCGGCCAGTGATTGGAGCTGAGATAAACATATGAGCTACATTTCCGCTGGGTTTGAAGAGGCTGGGTTTTAATCTTTGTTTTGGCTCTCCCCCTCTCCATTACAGTGAATTAGACTAATTGGATCAATATTTTTGACCGTGAACGATTGTCTTACAAAACTAGGACCCAAAGAACTGGGGCCTCTGATAAAGGAGATTTTTCTGGAGCACTGATAATCAATAAGATGCCAACATCAAGGACGCATGGGAAGCTTGTTTGAACTGACTTCTTTGTAGAACCAGAAAGAGTGTTCACATTGACAGAAAATATAATGGCATGGTGTCTGTAAGTTCAGTATATGATTCTCTGTCGATGGAGAAGAGCCAGAAAGCTTCTTCTGATGATACCGAGGATTGACTGTTGTCTTTCATCTTTCTGTCTTTCATGTGGGAACACTGTGATAGATCAATACATAACCAGTAGTCTTGCCTTCACTACACCGCCATTATATGGTCTCCTAAAGTCATATCTGTCAAAAATGTCTCAGAAAAGCAATTAATTTAAATGCTTTATTTGAAAGATTCAGTTTAATACAACATGTCTATCAGTTTGACACAATAACTAATATTTTGTCCATCCCATTTATGTGAGTTAGTGCAGACTCCATATTAGAAACACCTCTTTGTGCAACCTCATACAACTCAACTGCATCATGAACTACAGCTGCCAAAATAACCATAAAGCTGAATAAACAGCTCTGTAAACAGGTTCCAGACCTGCAAACTCAAGCGGAAAAAGGTGATAGTTCCTTGACCACGTCTCCCCCCTTTTCTGGCACATTTTTAAGTGCCTGGCGGTGAAGCTCCTCTGATGTACCGTTGCATAATTTAACAATGCCTGTAGCACACACTGGATCCATCAGATGTTTATTTGTCAATCCAGGAGGTGTATGTGATGAAATGGTTCCTCTGGAGAGTAAACATACTGCAACTCTGCAAGGTGTGCAGGACTTACACAGTGTTTGAGAAGCAAGAACGGTAGTGTTAACAATGCTAACATGCTTACACGGGTTTCAAGATATTTCACGGGATATGTGAAAACTTTCACCTGTTGGTGCTGCAAGAAGATAAGTCAGGGATCACCAAAATCCTTAGGATTCAATTTCTATGTACCTTGTATGTCTGTCTAAACTTTCATGGTAATTCATCAAATAATTGCAGAGATATTTTCTCTCTGGACCAAAGTTGGACAGACCAAAAGATCAAGATTGCCATCTTTAGTGCTGAGCCAGAAGTGTAGCAAACAAATGCCAAAAACAAAACTTGCATTAGATTTCCTTTCACTTCCTAGACTGTTCATTTAAAAGAATCCAGATTTATGACAAATATAGCTGAAGAACAGAAAGGAAACATTTTTGCAGCTACGATCAGTCTCTAACTGCGTTATGTCCAACCTTAACATGCTGATTCAATCAGTAATACATTAATCACAGAGGCGAGAAACTATCGAATTTCCAGAGACATTAAAACTTGAAGGATAGACTTTTTTGTCTCTCCTTGTTCTTGCAGTTCACCTCATCTTTCTTACTGTGTCTCTCCAACTCCTGTCAGCTTAGGAGGACATGGATATGACTGGTGATGAATAGTGATGAGCATATGGGATAAATATGTGAGTGCGCATGTAAAGGGTTATTAATATGAGACCTGCAGCCCTCCTTAGTCTCTGTCCCAGCCTGACACTCCTGCATCCCTCTGGGAGGAGCCATCCTGATTCTGTCAACAACGCAGACTCGAACTGGCTTTACCGGAGGCTCGACCCCACCTCTGTGGAGATGAAGCAGGAGAGAAGGGTATCCGAAGACAGGAGGAGGAGAAAAGATAAACTGATACAGAGATTTGGCAAAGGAACAAAGGAAATAAAATTAGACTGAGGATGTGTAGAGAGAAGAAAAGCCAAAGGGGGGGCTGGAAATATTCAGAACATCTTCTATCCTGGTTCTCTCTGCAGTTAAACACACAGTGTTATCAACCTTCAGGGGGTTTTGTTTTCCATAAGCCGCTCAGTGCTGCTGTGGTTTTCAGTAAACAATGTCAGTGCGGCACTCCAGCGATAAACAGATTTCTGTGTGGATCTTTTAAGTCCAAACATTTCGCTTTTAGGATAACACAGCCTCATAACGTCCTGTCTGTAAGTAGATGAGAATTTCAGCTCAAGTACAGCGGGTGGATTTATAGTATATCATGAAATACATAAATCTACTTGGTAAAATCTTCTTTCTGCATGGTTGTCTAGCCCAGTACACAGATCACAGATAGACCTTCCCTCACAAGAAGGCTGAGGGTGCCATCCACCATTTTACGGTGAAAGAAGTCACTGGTTATCATAGGACTAATGATAAAAATAAAATATATTTTCTTATCAAGAACAACAATATAAGAAAAATATATGATATCTTCAAAAATTGTGGTAAAGCGTGGAAAGTTATAAGGTTTATATTTATTGGTTGTTAGAGGCGATGCATAATCTAGGAAAATGAAAAAAATTGTCAAGTTCAATCAGAAAGTTGTTTTGACAAACAGCTGCTGAGGTAATTTTTCAAGCAAACGGCTTTTCTATGGTTCATATCATTGGAACTGAATTTCTTTAAAGAAACAACTTTGAAAACATCAAATTGTGTCTGGGAAAGCCGTTTACAACTAATCAAGAAAGTAATTGTCAGATTACCCTGTTGAAGCTGAGGTTTGATTTTATTTGATTTTAGATTTGTAACACTGGTTCTAAATTGAATTGTTTCATGCAGGGCAGTGATTAAATCAAATGTACGATCATACTCCCAATGTCACCAGTTTTCTAATTACAAGTTACAGAGGAAAAGCAAAAGACTGTTATTAAAACTCTACAAGTTGGTTTAGTGATCAGTGTAATAATCCTAAAAGTAATTCTTTACCATTCTGGTGCTGAAACAGGCCTCTCTGTGAGAGCAGTCACTTCATCATGCTCAAGGCTCTACATGCAGGACTAGTCATACTGGATTAAGCCCAAGGCTCAGATATCATTAGTATCCAGTCACAGAGGTTTTTGTATCAACAGCACTCACATTACATAAGCACAGTTAAGGCTTTCCAACTGAGAGGCTCTTTGTTTTGACTCCTAAGCTTGCTTGATTATAAGTGAATCCATTAAGCCCCCATATGGACGTGTTGATCACCCAAATCAAATGCCTCAATTAAATGGTTTAGCATTTCTCAGCAGGCCGCTGGTTCCTGTAAGTAGGACAATCGTACCTTTGTTTATCTGGATTATTAAGTTTGTATATGTATTTGACTTGTCAGGATTGTTTAAATCCATTTTTTTAATTTTAATTTTTTCAACAGGATATCCACTGTTAAAATACAACTACCCCACCGCTGGCTGTATTTACACAGTAATTTACTAAATGTACAAGAGCTTGGTAATAAACCAACAAATTCATGATACTGACATTATGATTAGCTTTTCCTAGAGCTCCATGGAGCTGTTCCTGTTGATTACAGGAGTCCTTCTCCAAAAACCTGTGTTTAGGATTTAGAGCACTCATCTCTAGTGCTTGTAACATAATCAGAATACAGACTGTACGTGCATTATATTATGTACGGCTGCAATACACAACAACTTAAACTTGGAAACACAAAGTCAGACGATGATGAATGTTTTAGCTTTGTTAGCTGTTTGGCAGTTATACTATTACAGTTGTAGTTCAGTACAAAATAAGAGATAATCCCTTATATATGTGAATACTGCTCCGAAAACAAAACTATTTCACAAAATACATAGCATCTGTTTTTTGCTAGTGGACTTAGTTTTTGAAGTTTGCATGGCTGCAAAGCTAAACAGCTTGTTGTGTATTTAGCTGTATTTATTAGTAAAAATATGAAAGTTGGTAACAGACAGAGCAGAGAAAAGACTTTACTTCATTTACAGTTAAAATACACAACAGGACCTGAGGTTGGCAGCTAAGCTACTTTAGCTATTTTTAGCAGCCATTTGAGAACAAAGAATGACAGTATTACAGCCTTGTCCACGTGGTAACACAAAAACTCACACAGTACCTTTCTCTTGATTGTTTTTCTTTGAGCACACTATTTAAGCCGTCAGCCCTCGGTTGTCACACATTGAGAAATCCTTCTGAGCTGCTGTCTACAGCAGACTTCAACAAAAATAAACAGTCAACAGTGAAATTCGCTTCAGCATACTGTGACTTGCTTCTACTGGTTAGCTCCTTTTGGTTAAGTCTTGACTGCCAGCTTGTGTTTCATGCTAGAACTTGGCGTCTCTGTGCAATTTCTCAATTTCCTGGTCATACTCTGGCCGTATAAATGACAACCAGTATTTCTTCTGGCACTGATTGTTTCTTGCCCCTGTCACAGGCATTCACAAATACCCCTGTGCCGACTTCCACATCAGAAAACATTAAAAATGAGTAGTCCCTGACTCATTGTAGGTCTATTGGACAGAGTTGATCTCTCTCTTTATAACTCCTTTCTCTAAAAATATCTATTAAAACAGAAAAAGACAGGTCACATCCGTGAAATATTCCATAGAGCAACAGTCAGATTTGCTTTAGTAAGTTTGTGATGCTGACAAGATCAACAAAATGCCTAAAAGCTGTTATAACTCAGGAGATACAGTACCTTAAGTGACAGACTACACCCTACTTTGGGCCTCAAAGATCAGGGCCCTTATACAGGCCTTTATTCCACTGATATCTTACAAGAGCTGGATGTGGCGCAGTCAGCCTTCCTGCCAGTTTGTCCCTGTGGCCAACTGAGGTACTGCAGCAGAAAAGTCCCCTTCTGCCCAAAACCCATTTTCCCTATAGGCTGCCATTATAAAAGAACCAAATGTTAGGCTTTTGACAGTACACCTCAAACTACCACCAAGGTTAATTAATTTTCTGTTCTGCATTTTTAAACCAGGAAAGTTTCCAGAGCTTTGACAACATATTCTTATCCATGTCATTAATGTTTGTGGGGACCCGAGGATAGTGTCATTTCTTACAGCAGAACTGATGTAACCTCTTATTCTAATTACAGAGGTTGTAAACAGGTATTAAGTGGCCATAGCTTCCTCCCTCCTCTGCGAACTGTATTATGGAAAACTGGAGAAGAGAAATTCTGGCCCAGTACTAACTGTAGTCTTGGACTCAAAAGTGCTTCTTACGCAACTCAAAAAACTTCTTGGTTGCCCTTGCTGTCCTCACCAGCAGTGATACGGATGAAAGACGACATGGAGATACTACCCATATTTCAACAGGAAAGAGATACACACATGGGAAGAGTTGGCCTCAAACCACCAAATAGGTACTTAGTGGGCTGCCAGATATTTACAGCGGGACAAAGCCTTAACTCATCTAGAGCGCTGGCCATGACGGGTTGGCTACTGCTGAGGAGGCGACCTCAGAGTAAGGATGTGGTCAATCCGTGATCTGAACACTTATTGTACTTGTGGGACAGACTGAACTCGGCACAGACAACAGGGTCAAACAACTGTAAAACAAGTGAATGTAGGGTAAGGTTTCTGTTAAAGGGATATCAGTTGTGTTTAGAGTTATACAACATTCACTTCTGTTCACATCTGGTTCACATTTTCCTCAAATGTACATTTCTCTTGTATATTTGCATTATGTGTTCAACACATTTTTGATATACTGTTGGTATTGAGTCAGGGTTTCATGTGTGCATGCACACCACAGTATGGCTGAGACTCTTGTGTTACTATGGCCCTGACAAAGAGACAAATTAGGCTTGCGATTTCTTAATTTAATAAAGAAGAAAACTGACATGAAGGGGGGTAGCAGATGCTGTGTGTCACTACAACACTCAACTACGAGCAACACTAAGAAGCCAGACTACACCACCTTGGGAATTTCACCCAAGGAAATGGTTACAAGCAACCATACCAACTGCAAGGCACTTCGGTTCGCCATACCACGGAGTAGAGACGTGGTTCCAGGACAATAATCAAAATACACAGTTTATTGTACAATTGTGTTAAAACACTATAAAACACCATTCATACAAAAGGGGGGGCCTTATCAGGGCTGAGGCTTACCGGGGGGCCGACTCGAGGAGAGGAGCGAGGGATCCCAAAACAGTACACAAAATCACCCCAGCCACACACACCCCCACACACGTAGTGAAGGGAAACCAGGAGCCAGGGAAGCACAGCACAGCGGAAGGAGGGGGAATCCACCACCCAACACCACGACCGCCACAGCCTTCGGCTCTCAGCGACTGAAAAGGGGACCAGGAGAAAATAACCAATATACAAAGAAAGGGGAAAAAAAAAAAAAAAAAAAAAAAAAAAAAAAGAATAAACCAATGCTTATAGCACTGACAGCTACAAATTAACCAAAACAACTAAGGATATCAATTACTAAACATAACAAAATTGTTGTTCCACAGGAAAAAACATTCATGAAACAAAACCAAATCCAACTGAATACCAGGACTAATTGAACAACAGAACATCAAAAAATTAAACAAAGGAAACAAAAAAAATTAATAAACCAGCACAGAACCTGGCTAAACAGAATATTTAATAACCAATAACCTAATGGGAACAAAAACTGTAAAGAAAACAAAATAATCAAAATCCAACAACATCTTTATCAGTTGCTAAAATTCTGTAAAGCAACCAATAATCAATAAATTCCTATAAAAAAAGAAGATATTAAAAGAATGACCCAAAATCCATATTAACTAAACTAACTGAGCAAGAGGAAGGGGCATTAAATAAAGGGCAGCCCCACAATCCATTCATACAGTTTCAAAAGTCCAGGCCCAAGCAAAGCGAAACTGTCCATTCAGGACTCGTGTAGGTAGGGGTGATTGCGTTGCACACCTGCGCAGCCCGACGGCAGCAACGCCAGAGCGCCCAAGCGGCCAGCGGAACCACAGCGGAGAAAGCGCGGGCGGAAACACCCTAGTAAGGTAAAGCAGCAGGACTTCTTGCTCCGTGTTGAAAAAACCAGACAGCAAACAATAAACAAAGGGAAACTAAATTAACTAAACTATATATACACGGCGCATGGAGGTTAAATACATTAAACGCCCTGAGGTGTACGTACCGACCAGGCTACGTCTGATCACCTGAGCAGAGGCGACCACGTGTCCGCCCGGTAGCCGTGGAGGCTAGCAGCAACCCGCGGCTAATTTGCTGCACTGGGAATGAACTCACGTGTAGGTAGGGGTGCCGTGCACGTCGGTGGAGGGCCTGCAGTTCAGCGTCTGCACCAGCGACGACAGGAAGGAAGGAAGCGGGCGACCAGGAAGTGGGGCGACCTCGGAGCCAGGAGCAAGAAAGGGTCAAGATGCCCACATCACCCCTTTTATAGAGTGCCCTCATGTGGCGATAGGTGAACAAGGGCTGAGGTCAACAAAAACGCGCACACTCGCACCGGGAGGATAGATGGGACATCTCATTCTGCTACAGAGGTGTTAGTATTGCTGTGTGTGGATTTCAGTGTACTGTGAGATGTTCCAAATTATTTTGTGCTCACTGTGTAATTGGACTGAAATGAAAACATTGATGAAAGAAGGATAGAACAGAAAGATTCACCATGTTTACTGTGATTAATCAGCTAGGTCTCTGGTAGATTTTTTTTTTGTCCTGATCAAGAGTAAAAACAGCTTTTTCTGTGGGAGGGAAATACAGCCCTGATATCTGTAAGTAAGTCTAGTATGGGGACGTGAACCTGCACCGTTGACACTAACTTAAAAAAACACCAGTATTACCCTTTAAAAAGAGCCAGCACTTTATGCTCAGTGATCCATGACATGATGTGACATGACATTCTCTCTCCCTTCCAAATAAAAGCTCCTCAGTGTTTTGTTACAGGTCAGTCCACACTTGAATAACCCACTTCCAGAGGAGGTCCACCTTCTCCCTCTCTCGCCTGCCCTGTTCCTCTTGAGTGGAGAAAAACTCCTAACTAAGCTTTGACAGCAACCGCAGCCACTTCTTTTCAAATCAAGCGTTCTAATTAGTGCCTTTAAGTGAATGCAGATCCTTATGCGAGGCACCATATGCAGGACTGAATATTCATGCGGGCACTGAGCTGGTTGTCCCTGCTCCGGCCCAAACAACGCGTTTCTCTTGCCCTCATTATTCTGACATGCTGACAAAGAGCAACAAGGCAAAGAACAAGAAGGAGAGAGCAAAGTCAGTCTCTGGCTGAAGTTCACTCCCAACTTCATGAGAGTGGTAGAGGAGAAATGATATTCTTTTACAGTGTGCTTCATGCTAGCAACGTCAGTGTTTTGCTGATGCCGCATCCCAAACTGATGTTGAGTTAAAACCAACAAGCATCTCACGTGATTACTTGGAAATGTGTTCTGTTGTAATCACTGCTGGACTGACTATGGTTTTCATGTTTTAGCTCATTATGTACCAGCTGAATATGTGAAATTACAGCTTAAGATGGTTTCTTTTTTTTTTTTTATCCTCCAGACGTTCCCTCATAAGCCATGGGAATTTGGAAAATATAACTTCCTGTCTTCAAAATCTAAATAAAGAAGACTCAAAGCCACTTTTATAAAATTATAAAAACTGTGCCACTGTTATTTACAGTACCTACACATGCTATAAATCAAAAGAGTGCATCATATAAGAAAAGCATTTTTAAAAAGGTGCACTTTGGCTAACTCTTCCTAATTCCAGCTTTTTAAAAATTATTTTACCACTTGGATATTAATCTAATATTTTTGGCCAAAAGTTCAAATAGTATGCAGCACTTACCATGGGCTGATCCAAACAAAGAGTCCACTACAGTCCAAAACCAGAACCAAGAAGTCACAAGATGTATATATGTATGTAAATGTATATAAATTACTCAAATTACTGTAGAATAACTTGTAAAGTGGCAGTACACATGCCATACTAATGAGAGGTACTGAAGTATTTTGTGCTGTCACTTTGGGGCTGAATGTGTCCAAAAGTCGTTCATCTCTAAGAGCAGATATAATCCCTGGTTACCAGGCAGATAAGATAACATCATCTTTATAAATTAATGCCGCTGTGTCACAACACTCTTTATTATCGGGAAAATAATGAGACCCTCCTTCCATCTTGACACCATTATCACAAAAGAGGGCACAGTGTATGACAGGCATTTTAATGGGTGCTCAGGAAGTACAGTGTGTTATTTAGTGAAATAGCTGTGGTTGGCACTTTCTAACACAAACTGTGCGCGTTTGAGTCAGAATGGCAGCGTCAACAGAACAGCGGCGCTGCAGCAAGGCATGGAGAGGCAGCAGCAGAGTTAACAGGCAGCGGTGTGTGTGTGAGGGGGTGTGTGCGTGTGTGGGTGAATGTAGAGTCAAAATTATTTGATGAGTGCCTCCACTGGAGGAGGAATGTGAGGTGAAGAACGAAGAGCGGAGCAGCTCCAGCACTGACAGCGCTGCCAGTCCTTCACCTCGCCGCTCCGCTCAGGCTTCAACACCTCCAGCAGCCTCCTGCTTGGACGAGCTCCAAGTGCCGCCAAGGTCAGGGGAGCACTGTCATTCAACACCACTGTCTGCTGTCTGTGTGTGTGTGTGTGTGCCTGATGTGGGGGAGGGGAGGGGCAAGGGCAAGTGGTGCGGACATGTGCGCAAGAGCAAACACAAGCCTAGACGTGTGTGTTTGTGTATTAGTTGCTGTGGTAACTGCAACCGAATGTATTGCACTGTTTTTCTCCTGGCGGTGTTAAACTGTGTGTGTGTGTGTGTGTGTGTGTGTGTGTGTGTGTGTGTGTGTGTGTGTGTGTGTGTGTTTGTATTTGTGCGTGTAATAGTCATGTCGGAATATCCGCTAAGACTGGCTGCTACAGATCTGGAACAGTGTCCTGAGCAGCAGCCTTCCTCACATTCAAATGAATAAAATAATGAGAGTCAAACCAAAAATTCTACTCTGGATTTTTTAAACTGACCAATAAAATAAGACGCACGTCCATAACAGGTGTTAAGGACTGTTTTTCTTAGCTATGTCTGCAGCAGAACAAGAAAGATGTGAAAAATAATGTTATTTAAAGTCCACATAAAGTGAATTTTGACCTTTTTATTGGCAGAGCATTCAAACCTGTCTGACAAGCTGTTTGCCCAGTGAGAAGCTGTTAACCATTATTAAGATCGAATGCTACTTGTAAGGGAATAGTTTGACTTTTCTGCAAATTAGATGAGTAGATTGATGCCATGCTCACATTTGTGTGTTAAATATGAAGCCAGAACCAGGAGAAAGTTGGTGATTTGTATTATGTTTATCTACAGAGCATGTACAGACAATGAAACCCTCACAGAAATCATAACCCAGATACTGAATACTTAGACTGGTGCTGTTGGTATGGTCATGGTTTGGTTAGATATAGAGAAAACATCATCAAATCATGATTTGGTTGATTTGTTAAGTTTAGAGGACCTTTGTTGTCATGGTTACAATAACAGATATGCAGTTTAGGTTGTGAAACCATCGTAGTCATTGGAAACAGTGATGACTATTGATTTCAAAGGGGAAGCGAGCAGCAGCCTCCTGAGTCTTCTTGACAGATTCATCCAGCCCAACCTCCTGCCTGTGGCTCTTTATACAAAGTCACCTGCAAGTTAGGCAACCTGCATGAGTCGCCTAACAATGAAACATAACTATGGGTCACAATAAGCTGCTTGAAGACGTATAGGATAATTTTTTGGGGCAGGACAGTCTCAGAAAGGTTTGACCTATCAATTATTTGCACTTTGAAACTGGCTGAATCTAACCATAACTTTTACTTTTCCATCTGTCCAAGATAAGAAGCTTCCTCCTGTCTATGATGCTGCCAGCTTAACACCAACTCTCTTTCCGCCGTCTCCACCGTAAACTGTCTGCCGTCTACAGTGAGAGTGTGAGGAGACAGTGGTTTGGCAGTGAGAAATAATCCTTCTGATGTCCATCATTCTGCTCTCCTCCTCTCCTGTCGTCACACTGGAGGGTCTCCAGTTGACGTTTAAAGAGTGCTTACCTCCCTCATTCCCTTTATTTTGATAATTCTCTGTTTTCCTCCCTCCGCTATTTGCCAACCATAAATGCCCACTTCACTGCGCTAAGTGCCAGTGGACTGATGGCTGAGCACAAGGGATTCTGTTTAAATTGAGTGTTACCTGTATGCTGGTGTTTATTTCTTTCTTGTAAGAGACCTTTGTACATTTCTTATTCAGTCAGTAGTGGCTTATTCCTCTCTCACATTTCCTCCAAACTGCCTGAGAAATCAGTCTGACTGCCCTCTTTGTCCTTCTCTCTCTTGTTGTCTTTCTGTTTTTTTTTTCTTCGTGGCCTTACAGGAAACATCAGCCCCTGCGGTGGTTTTTCCAATCTGATTGGGTAATGAGAGGAAATTAGAGTTTATCTGCTTCAGAGGCAGGCAAGGGAGAGAAGAGTCAAACTCTTCCAACCCTGAGCAGCAAAACAAAGCTTAGTTTAACCGTTTCTGGGAGCTGCAGACAGATTATCGCTAATGAACACGTGGATTGTTCTGTGGCGAAGCTCTGTCAACTGCATGCGGAGAAATATAAAACTCTAATTATTGTTTACATCAGTTGAGGTAAGGAAACAGTGAAAAAAAACGAGAAAAAAAACAGTAATATTGTGCTTTACTTCGGTTGAATCCACATCCATTGCAGTCTCTTGATCAGCATTGCACAAAGATTTTATCTCGCCACTTAGGAAGCCAGCCAAGTCAGGCTAATGTCCCCTGACTGTCTGCACAATCAGTTGACCCGAGCAGATAGTGTAACCCAGCTCTGGCCCGTACTTGGCGGCCTGATTTGACACGCATTTTAAGGCGTGGACTTCAGCTGATTTGGGTGAAGAAAGAGCTCGTGTTAGCAGCACCTGGGGCATCTTTGGGTTGTTGTCAGGTTCCAAAATTGGGCACGTGCACCTAAACAGTATGATTAGAAATATTCATTTAAAAAATTGCCATGTTAAGATCTTTTTTTCATCACCACAGTAGTTTTACGTCTCTGCTTTAATCTCTATCACTCTCAGTATTTAAAATAATAAATAACAGAAGATGTGCAGGATAAAATGTCACAATAATTAGAAAACTACCTTGTTTTGAATGTGCCCTCCAGAGTCACATGTGTCATAGAAGAATCTGTAATGAAGAAAGGATTTATGTGGCTTTCTAAATCTGATGGTAAGTTTGTATAAATATTTATGATCACACAGCGGTACAACCCATGACCGTCACCTTAATCGACTTCTTCTCAGATAGCTTGACTTATTTCATGTTTCATGTCTGCTTTCACTGGCTGCTTTCATATTTTCTCCCTGGAGTCTATTTCTTTTGTCTTATAACTGTTCATGTGACAATTTAGAGCTTTGCGCCCACAGAACAAGAATGAAAACCCACTGACCCTGCATTAATTTGAACAATGACGAGTGAGTAACACACAAATACTGGTACAGAAATTCAGCTTTGTCACTTTACAAAAGGGACCAATAAGGGAGAAATTGAGGCACATCAGCATTGAGTGGATGTTGAAATAATCTCCATTGGCCCCATGTGGTGGATTTACACAGAATAAGTGACTCTGCTTTCACGCATAACACAAGCCTAATGTAATTCCTGCTCTTACTTTGATTATGAGAATAATTAAATTTATGTGTTTACTTGCATAGAAAAAGAATGCTCTCTTAATATTCCCAGTTTCGTGCGTTCTTGCATAATGTGATTATTGATTGAATGCATATGTGTTGCCCCCTAAGTGGCGGCACTCAAAGCCCATGCTGTCATAAATTATGTTCCCATCATATTTCCGGCATGCAACTCTCAAATTATTAATCCAGAGAGCGAAGCAATAAATGCTCAATGTAAACAAAGGTAATAGCTGTAAAAAATTAACACCTCATGTTTCATTGATGTTCAAATGTAGGAACTTGTGAAATTTCTGGAGAGTAAACTCTCTGGCTGAATGTTCAAATGTACATACAGTCAGTAAATGCAGCACACTTTGCAGTGCATCACATCCTAACTGTGCTTCATTATAATCAATACGGTTTCAAAATAAAAGTTAGATACAAAGCACACAAAGCACAGTTTTGTTAAAGTTCTAATCAAACTGAAATTATTGATATACAGTATATGTGGCTTTCACTTGTAACAGCAGCCAGCGTCTCAGCTGGAGCTGAGCGCAGTGCTTTCTGGGTATTTCCAGGGATATAACCTGAGGAAGAGGTTAGGAAATCAATATAAGAAATATGTCAGGAGAGCCAACGGGGAACGTGAAGCTTCAATATTATGTTTGTATTTCCAAGATGATGACATTTCAGGGCAGTATATGAGTTCAAACAGTGACTCTATTCTTAACCTATCTCATCTCTGTATCCAGTGCTTTGCCGCAGCTGGATTGCTTCTGCTTTCAGCATATGGAGAAATATATATCAGTGACTCACATGATATCTTGTTTTGTTTATACATCCATACTCTTTTTTTCTTTTTGTTTGTTCATTCATATATTTATTCATGTATAACTGCACATAATGCTGCTTTTAGGTGAAGATCAACACCATAAATTCTTATATACTGGGAATGGCATTTATTTTTACCTTTTTACTGACCTAATTTTTGTTCACCAGTGTTATTCCAGACAAGTCTTTCAATCTGTCACATTTTTAAATATTTTTTTTTTATTTTATTTTTTTTTTTTTACGTGTTTTAGTCTCACTCTTTTCTGGGCCACTATCATTAACTGTTATAATTTTCTGTTACTGTTCTTTGCTGTTAATTCTAACTCAATACTTCCTGCATCTGTTTCACATTAAAAGCCTTTCAACAGTTCAAGGAGTACATTTCCTAACTGAATCCTGTTAGTGCTGCTGTATGTGTGCAGCATGATTGCTTCTTCATTTTTATTCTTATGAAGTTGTTGGTATTTCACCAAATGTTTGGTTTTTTTTCTGTGTGAATGTGTGTGTGTATTTGTGTGTATTATGTGGTGGCACACAAACACATCTTTAACTGTTAGTTCAGTTTTGGTTAACATAATTCTACTATGTCATGTATTAACTTGCGTGTAATTATAGAGTGCTGTAAATTTTGTTACCATAAATTAAAATGTAGATGCTTATCATACATAAAGCATCATTTACTTGAAATGTCTTGATATTGCAACCCTGTCTCAGAGTAATTACATTCGTATTCTAATTTCCGGATTCATGTCTTGTGTGGTTAGGTTGGGATAAACAACAGGACTTTGGAGTTTTGGTTGAGTTTTAATCAGGTAGACATGTTGTTTTTCATGTTTGTCACTAACTATTTTCTATGGTCTGGCATGTATGTTGGGAGCCTGACGCAAATATAGTTACAAAGGACACATACCTAAATAGAAAATTTAGGTAATAATGTGTTACCAAATGTATTATTTACAGCCTCAGGACAAATTTCAGGTCATCATCATGTGATGAAATTTGATGAAACCTGTCCAATTTGACTGTCAGCCGGTCAGCGTGGTTCAGGGCTCTGTTTCCTTATGTGTGTGTCTTTGCCTCTTCTTCGTCATCTTTCTCTACCCTCCTCACTGTCATTCATCGCCCAGTTTTCAGCGTGAGAGGTAAGCCCAGTGGACTGTAGAGCAGTTCGTCACTGAATCAGCTCAACAACAACAATATCCTGTTCATCACAGCTCAGTGCAGCCTTCAGCTGTCAAGACATCACCCAGAGAGAATGAATAAATAAGTAATAGGGGGCGTGTTTGCACCATAGGCTGAGATGTTTTCTTCCCTGACAAAGCCTTGGGGCATCGGAGCAAACCCAACCTGCTCTGGACTTCCCCTAATCAGCCGCTGTCCATCACAGCTCACCCTGCTCTGCTGCTGCTGAGTCGGCTGATCCGGAGAACAGGTACAGTAGCCACCCACTTGCCTTCACCAACGCTGCCGCCAAACTGCTGCCTCTGAATATGCGCAAATTAGCTGCGTTAGGGAGGCATGCTCCAGGGCATCATTTAATTGGCAGATACTGAACGACATCCTCCGCTCTGTTTCTTCGTCATCTGGCAGCAAAAGAGAAATGTACAAAACCCAAGCAGAGGCAAACATTTTGGAAGTCACCTTGACTCCAACCAGCAGGCTTTAACCTCCCATCCAAAACCATATATTCCTGCATAACATTTTCATATATTTTTTATTCATGAACAGCACTTCATTCACATTTTCTGTTCAGCCTTTCTGTTTACTGAAACAACCTATATGTATATGCATATGTATGCACTCTCGCTCATGTATTTCAAGGTTCAACGTTTGAGCCTCCTGCTGACTAGCTCGCTGCTGTCCCTGACGGATTTACTGATTGTATTTTACTGTATAATAATATTTAGCATGGCAGTGTCAACATAGCATTGTGCAGAAGTGGCATAAGCTTGCAATTCTTCTAATAGCCACTAGATGCCAGCTCAGAAAACTGCACTGCTGTTGAAGTTGAGTCTTCATAATTTTAACTTTCAAATGTTACAGCTTACAACTTAAAAAGAATAATGTTTTTTGGCTTGGTTTGCTTGATTGACAGGTGTCTAAGCCTGGAATGGTCAGCCATGGTGCCTACCACCTGCTTCATACTTCAGGCTTCCATGACCAGTAGAAATGGCAGCATTGAGTGGGAAACCCAGAAACCTTCAGGCAATATCACAGACACACTTAGAAACACACGAAAATCAAGGTTTTTCCTACGATGTATGGGTGCTGAATGTATTTTTCACTGCTTGTAAGGCACTGTGTACTGGTGCCAAGTATTTTGGTTTTTCTTTGAGCATGTGGTGCTGTATGAGCTATGCAACTGCACCCTCAGAAACCGAGGAAAATCTCCAGTACTTTTGTTGTAATGACACATAACAATAGCTCGGTTTTAATAAATCCAGCCGCTCCCTTTGCTTTGCTAGGTGATAATGGAAATTGATTATTTTCAAGCTGAAACAAGCAGAAATGTCATTAAGTTAGTTTCTTGGCTACTTTGAGCAACATGATACAACAAGAAGACAAACAATCTCGAGCTCCAAGTTAATGTGATTCATTATCATCTGTGACTGATCATTTGCATAATACAACTGTTTTCAAGTTGACTCATGAAAGCCCAGTTCTGCTTCATGCTGCCACTTGTTCCATCTGCACTCTTAATTACTACTCCAAGAAAATGTGTGTAAATTGTGTGCGTGTTGGACAGGAGGAAAAATAAACACCCACAACCCGTTTGATTGTTCCAGTTCCTGGTACTGGTACCACTGGTTTGGTCGTGCTTTCTAACTTATTCAGTTGGTTGTCTATGCAGTTTGGAAGCCTGGAAGCTGAGGATGATGTTCTTCTCCCTCCTGTAGCGCCTCCTACTGTTTGGTCCAGGTTTCATAGCAATAATCATGGCCAGAATATCTCTGTATTACCATGCTATTGGAGCTGAAATATAGTTAAATTACTTCACATTGTGTTTGCCTTGGATGTTATCAATGCACTCTATCTCTTGAGTATATAACTTGGTACCCATTAACTGGTCCTGCTTCATTAGGCTGACTATTGCTAGAGTAAGTAGAGCTAGACAGACAAGGAGCCAAAGTGCCTAGTCCTGCTGTGGTTGTTTAGACTCACTCATTCAAAGCGAGTTACATGAAAGATACAACACTAAAGCTTCTGTCAAAAGTATTAAATCTAAATCTATTCAGTGAGACAAAGTGCAAGGAGATAAGGTAAAGAAGTGCATCAAATGTGCACAGGAAGTGCTGGTTAGGCATGTTAGCGTGTTAGGAGAGGAGGTGCGCTCGGAAGAGGTGGGTCTTCAAGAGATTCTTGAAAAGTGTGCAGGGATGGCGACATTACAGTCGATGTTCCTAGCGTGAATGTGGTGGCCGTGGAGGAGCGTACGCTTGTATGATTTAGTTCAAGTAGATGGGTGCAGACCTAGAAGTCACTCTGTAGGCAAGCATTAGTGACTATGAATTTGATTTGGGCGGCCATAGGCAGTCAGTAGAGGTCAGTGAGCAGTGGAGTAACATGTGCCCTTTTAGGCTGGTCGAAAACCAGACGCGCCGCCACATTCTGCACCATCTGTAAGGCATTCAATACTTACAGTAGCTTTGCAGAAGTGTGATTTGGTGCCAGTAGTATGGGGATTTCAAAAACATAACCCCTCTTTATTTTCACCACTGTCAGCTGTTCTGGCTAATTTGTGCTCAGTACAGCTTTTTGTGTATGCGTCTTGTCAGGAAACATTGGTGAATGCACCATCACGTCAACATCAAACCATCTTTATAAACCTCTGGCACTGGGAAGAAAATAAAAAGACAAAGAATGAATGGGGGTGAATTGTTAACCACTGGGAAATTGCACCTGGTCCACAACTACCATGATTAAGATTTTCGCCTTTATAGGCATGCCTGGACAGAGCCAGCAATTTTGTATGACTAAAGTGTAACCACCTGTCACGGCTTGATGAGCTAATTAAGAGGCAGTTAGCTGATTGTGGGAGCTGCGGAGTTGATGTGCAGCCAGATTGGGGATTGTGTGTGCTCTGCTATTAGCCATTAAGGGTTCACGCTGGGCTGACTCCACACAATGTGGCCGGGACGAAGCTGTCCTTTATACAGAGGGAGGAAAAGCCACATTAATGGAAGTGGAGGATTCTCTTTCTTTCTGTCTCTTCATCCCTCTATCCCTCTCTCATTACCCGTCTGTGGAGTCCCTCATTTGTTTCACATGCTCTTCATAAGAAACAATAAATTGACCCCCTTCCCCTCACCCTGAGGTGCTTCCTTTGGGGAGACGGAGGGGCCTCTGAAAGACAGAGAGTGCAAGTGTGTGTGACGCATTGTGAGAGAGTGTATTACTGCGAGGGTCTGAGTAATTAAGTGTGTGATGTTTGGTATGTGTCTGTGTTTGCGTGTGTGTGTGTGTGTGTGTGTGTGTGTGTGTAGTGGCCTGCATGTGAGTTCACTTGTCTGTGTGCGTGATTGGACGTGTAAATGTGATCACAAGTGTGAGTGTGTGTGTGTGTGATCTGTTTCCAATTAGCCTTCTTGTGTCCCTAGTAGCCTGGAGGCATGACTAATGTCTTGGTGGGCTGAAGCCCCAGCTGATGTCGCTGAAAGGGCCCCCATCTGCTGCAGGAACATCACAATGAGGAGCTGGATGGTCGGAGACAGAGGAGCATGACAGGGACCAAAGGCGACAAACATCATGGGAAAGACGAGAAGGGGGGATTAAGCTATTAGGGACAAATTGTGCTCGGGGGGCGGGCACCTTCACAGATACATGGTGAAGAATGTAATTAGAACTGTCCAGCACTCAACGGCTGGAGCATAATATGAAGGGGGCGCACACACACAAATGCACAAGCAGACACAAACATGTATGTGCATGCTATCGGGGCATCCTGAATAATCCAAATATGAAGGTTTTTCTATTTCAGAAGAAGAAATGCTTTGCTTCACAATCCAAAACAATGTCCGATGTGAATAAATCCATCACAGAAAACAAACTTTCCTTTTTTTTTTTTTTTTTTTAAATTTCAGACCTGTTTCACATCATACTCCGATCTCTTTCAATCATCTCACACCCAGAAGAATAAGTATCATATTTAAAACCATGTTGCCTTACAAATATTTCTGAACACATCCCTGTCTTTTACTTATTTATGTGAAACAGGAGTTCATTTTTCTGTATTTTAAAAACAACATACAACTAACAAAGACAATAATACTACATGTGAAAAAGTAACCACCAGCCAACTTATCGGTTAGCTACTGGCCTGCTAGCTGCCATACTATCTACCAGTCAGGTAATCACCAGGCTGCCACCGGTCGGCTAGCTTTCTGGGGGTTGGAGTGCCTGAAAGGAAGCGTGGGTCTTGTGGACGCTGATCCCTCAGCTGCCTAGAGTTGCAGAGCCTCTGCTGTCCGGTGCCATGATTGACCCTGAGCTGGACCCTGTAACGGGGATCTCATCCAATGCCTCACATGCGTTGGAGGGCCCTGCTGACGCCTCGTCTGTTCCTGAGTCCTGGCCGCCGCACAGACAGACCTCCCAGACCATCAGTCAACCGTCATCTCAGGCTCAGCCAACCAGCCTGCTCCCAACCAGCCAGATTGTCAGGCTTCCTGCCCGATGCCCCAGTTACCAGCCTCCACTGCGTCTGGTTCTCAGTGTCGCCTTTTGGCCTGTCCGGGTCCCCTGTCACTGAATCCCTCCTCTGGACGCCAGCCTCCTGCTCTGCCTCCAGAAGGGACTCTACTTTACTGTCAGCCTCTTGTTCTGCCTGTTGTGGGTGACTGGAGAATATCTGAAATGGAGCTCTAAAATGTTGTAAAATTGGAAGCTGTATCATCCAGAATACTGGACCAGTTAGAACATTTGATCTTAGCAGTACGTCTGTAGACTTTTTGTAGGGATTCTCGAATAAGCTTTTTGGATGACAGGTAAAACATCTTCAAGAACCTCAAGCAAGTCCAGCTGCCTGTGCACAGAACCATACTTAAGGTTATGTAAAATTTCTGCAGCTACAGAAAGTACTGTACGGTGGCCCAAACGGTAGGACACAGCTGCTCACTTTCAAATAAGTGGTATAAACTAAAGGTTTGTTAACAATCAGTAATGATGCTGTTCCCTCTGATCTCAGCATGTAATCTCAGCATGTTGATGTGTAAACTGATGTCATAACTGATAGGAATGATTGACCAATTAAAAAATAATTTCCTTCGGATCAGGTCTCTTGAGGAAAATCTGCCAAAACAGTATGTCAACAAAGTGTGAAGCTGTGAACCTGCACATCTGAAATGCAGTTGGTGTGTGTGTGTGTGTGTGTGTGTGTGTGTGTGTGAGTAAAGAGGCAACAGCTCACTGACAGTGATAGATGGATGCCCTCCAAAGCTGCTGATTGGTAGTGATAAGGGATCTGGTGATGTCTTTGAAAACAAACAATAACCCCCCCCCCCACTAAACACACACCCAAAACCACACCAACAAAAAAAAACAAAAACAAAAAAACACAC
>JBBMJY010000001.1:25829451-25840900 GCA_037833715.1 Toxotes lorentzi | reverse complement strand
CACACACACACACACACACACACACACACACACACACACACACACACACACACACACACACACACACACACTTTGTAAGCCTGTGAATTCACTATGTTTCATGTGTTCAGGTGTTTCCTTTAAGTTACACACATACACACGTTAGACAAAATAACTGAACTGCCACATCCATATATCTTTTAATCACTTGTTTTTATGTTGTTTGCCAAATTATTGTACCTCTTTGTCAGTTTTCTGTCGTTTAAGTTTTAAATCAATTACATTTTTTTCCCAGTTTATTTGTCAAAGGAAAGAACATCAAATCACCAACTGTCACTGACTTTTACTTTATTTTTTAAAATAATCAGCTTTTTGTTTCAGCTTTCTTTATCATTTGGCTGAGGCAGAGTTCAAGAGAACTGAGTATCTGAGGGCTGCTGATATCTTCCGTTTTACTTCTTTTTTTTCTCTGAGGTGTCAGCTACAAAAATACATCTTGTGATGCCAATGCCAACTTTTACAGCACAAGTCAGGAGTTTATCAGTGACTCTTTTTTTTATCAGGCTTGTCTATAACTTCAAAAGAAACAGTTTTTAACAAAGTTCCTGGAGATGTGTGTGAGTCAGTTCTCACTGTTTGAGTAAAAAATGATTAGTTTTAAAATTTAAGGAACAACTAAAGTGTCAATAAACAAGTTAGAGCGGATTCATTTTTTTCTTTTCATTTGGATTTTGTTATTGGATGCAACAACAACATCAGGGACTGTATCTTTAAAGAAAGTGGAGGTTGAAATAAAAGAGGAAGGTGAGCAGCAGAATGACAATAGAACTGGTTGGACCACAGAGACACTTCTGGCCTTGAAACTCAGCAGAGAGAGAGAGAGAGAGAGAGAGAGAGAAGCTGAGAAAGGTTTGTCTTTGCAGAGTCTTTGTGTTTGTCCCAGTGACTCAGGGGGCGTCATGTCTGCCTGAGTGTTTGAACTTCCGGCACCTTGAATCTGCCTCCCAGGTGTCAGGCTGCAGGACAAAACTACCCATCTTCATCCTGCAGCCGGCTGCCACAGGAGCACAGCACCCGCTGAGCCGAGAGTATAGATAAAGGATTTTTCTTCTCATAAAAAAAAAAAACAGTTACAAAATGGATAAGTAAGCCAGAAAAAGAAAGAGAAGTGGTGAAAGACTCTGTCAAAACACCTTCAGTGATTTTTATTTCCTTTGTTGGTTTGTCCTTGTGGTTCACATGGGGCAGCTGCTTTTATTTAATGCTGGCATTGTGCTTGTGTGTGTCTGTGTGTCTGTGTGCTTGTGTGCGTGTGCTTGTTTTAAAGAAAACACTTTTTGTCTTGGCTTAGAGTGTCCTTGGGTCTTACAGCACTTCCACTGATTTCTGATGTCACTCACACCTGATCAGTTTTCAGTGTGTAACCACATGAACACAGCAAGTAGAAAAGCTTCAAAAGACCTTGAGCTTTATCATAAACCTCTGAGTTCTGGACACTCACACACACACACACACAGACACTGCTGATAGATTCTCCTTGCTCATGCAACAAACTGTAAATTGTTAAAACCATGCGGTGGTATGAATGGATATCCCAGCTGTAAAAGCGGATTTACTGTGTGGAAAAAGCTTGTGGACGCGTCTCAGCCTCTACTGCACACGATTATGGATGGATGGATAGCTGAAGCGAGGGTTATTCATTCTCTAGAGGACAGAAATGAGGCTCAAGTGGACAGCTTTCCCAGTCATGTTACTGTGTGCGCGTCCTGCTGCTGGTTGCATGAGAACCTTAAAAACCAGCCAAGAAATGTGTTGTTAGGGCTTTGGTGGAGTCTAAGTTGTCAGTAGTGTACTGTGAAACCCATTTACCTTGGTGTAGCATTACAGTTTATGCAGCTCGAGTGTGTGTTAAGTGGCTGAACATGTTACTTGTCTTCCAGACTTAGTACAACATAATGTCAAGGTTGTTTGTGTTCAGCGACTGTGTTGTTGCATCTGTTTCTGTATTTATTCATCTTGACGACAACCATGTTCAGGGAGAAATCCATCTGGCAAGACAGAGGAATTCATTTCCACACCTGCAGAACTCAAAATACCACAATCCTGTGCCGCCAAACGAAAACTTACAGCTTCTTCAATCAATATTTTTGGCTTTGTCTGTCACTGCCTGAGTGATGAAGTTACACCATTGTTCGGCTGGCCGAGTGTTAGAGTTTACCCATTGGCTGTTGCTCTTTCAAAATGAATTAGTATGAACAGTTTTTATTATGTCATCAGGGGGATATTTACAGGCAGTGCTGCCAACTTAGCTCCTCGCTCGCTAGATGTACTGACTTCTCAGACTGTTTTAGTGCCTTTTTTGAAAAAGAAAAGTACCTAGCGACAAACCATGGCTACTTCCTGTAGAAATGAGTGTAGCTACAGTGTAAACACACAACTGTAAATCCCCCTTTCTACAAAACTGAACACATCTAAAATAACTGTTTCCTCTTGATTTAACTTTGTGTGTCAGAGTTTACTGAGTCTGAATATGAGCAGAGTTATTTTACTGTAATTACAGAGATTGGGGCAATTTCATTCATGAACTGATATTGGTGCAAAACTGAGTTGGTGTCAAACCAGTTATAAACACTGGTGTGAGAGGCTGAACATGAACACATGAAAAACTAAGAGCAGAGATACGACTGACACAACAGCTTGTGAGAGAAGCATACACACCCACACCCACACCCACCCACACACACACACACACACACACACACACACACACCCACCCACACACATACACACACACACACACAACACTCATTCAGAAAGACAAACGAGAGGCCTGTTACTGGCTGTGATACAAAGTGGTGCCTCTTTAGTTTGTGTGTGCAGCATGCTGTGCATTTTTTAACAATTTACAGTTTTTCTGGTGAATCTGGTTCCACAAATGCTCTGGCAAGTACCCCTTGATGCGCACACACTCACACACATATATAGACACATACAAAACACACACACACACATACACACACCACCCCCTATAATCCTGTTCAATCCACCATCCATCGGGTAGGGCCAATTATGGGGACCCCCCACTGTTCCAGCATCTTTTATTCCTCTGAGGAGGTGTCAGGACCGACAAAAATTAAATCATCCACATATCAAGACAATGGAGATACAGGACTGTTACGTCTCTTTAGCTTTCCACTTTGGAAACTTTTTAATCCGTTGCAACTTTCCCCTAAAGCCGGAGCAACACAAACGCACTAAAATAAACTAATGAAAGATACAGATACAGTTCAAACAGAAAATATATATTTCTAAGTTGAGGACATGCAAAATCTGTCTAGTTTGTGATGTTTACTCACAGGTTATTTGTGTTTGGTTCAGTTTCATTAAGGACACATTTCTGTAAGCTGTGGATAACTCATCGGGCCATAAGCAGCCGAAATTACAGCATCATGCTGGTGACTGGTCCACCAGCATGATGTGTATGTGTATGATTAAACAAATAAAAATTAAAACAAAAACAGACAAGAGACAACTTCTTCCACATACTGTGAACTGAGTTATTTACAATGTTTACATTTTTATTATGGTGTCCATACAGGGACATGGACAGGCCATGTTTATTAGCAGGTGTAAGATTAGGATATTATTACCCTGATGCAGTTCTTGGTGATAATTCTGTTGACTCTAGTCAACTCAAGACTCACACAGAATAAATAGAATGGTGGGAGAGCAGCTGACTGAACTAACTTGAAATGATGTGCAGTGAAAATCAAAGGTAAGACTAACATCATGCAGTTACTCTAATATGGTTCAGATATTTTACCACTCAAAAAGGTGGGAATTATATTTTTTATAACAACAAGACCTTGGGCTGCCCCTTTATCATATTGTGATACATTGACAGTACATAGTGTTTTTTTCCCTCATTAAAACAGCTATCTATTTTTATGCAGTGTGGAGTTTGTGTTGACATGGTGCATGTAAATGCGTTTTGTTGTGCACAGCGAAGGGTCAAATTTTGAAATTAAGCTAAAAAACTGCCACTAAACACAGGATTAGCTGTCGGCTAAGTGTTGTTTTACAGTTGCTATTCAAAATAATGCTTTCAAATGTAAATGAAAATGTACAACAACATTATGCAAACCCTACTTGGGGAGTTCTTTTTTTTTTTCAGTAACTGGCTTAAGTAAGGAAATTGCTTTGTGCATTAATCCATTGCTCACCTTGGAAAAGCTGACAGTGTATTGGCATTAATCTTGTAGTGCACATCCAGCAACACTGTTTACAATAATTGGCCATATGAGAACGCTAACATGAAAGGTCAAAATTCCAAACCCAAATGTCAGCTGTCAAACATCCTGCAGCACGGCTTACTGTCATCCCTGACATACTGTATCTACATGTTGTACAAAGCATGAAAAAAAGTGAAAGTTTAGCTCTGTTCATTTAGTTAGTGGTGCATTGCTTCACATGCACACCATTGTTCTTCCGGTTCTTCTTCACAACGACTACAGCCACAAATTGTACTCTACAACAGTGAAAATTTCCAACTTTGTAGCCACACTTGTCCTGTTTCTCACAATGTGTTTACTTTTTCTGTAGGATTTACGGTTTTTCAATAGTGTGTCTTTTAGCGACAAGAGTAGCTCTCAACTGCTCCATTGACTCCAGTGTAAATCGAGAAGAGGATTTACAGAGAGGACACAGACACAGACTCATACAGACACACAATAGCGCAATAACACACATGGGCGAAAAACAGCGCAATGCGCCACTCTCGCGATTTCCTGCAGGGGAATTGTCTAGTTAGTGTCTGTTCTTCTGCTAATACAAACTAACTAAATAAACTTTGGTTTGCCCTCAATCATGGATCTTTCTCTGGTCTCTGGAGAGAAAGAAAGAAAAGCACAGGAAAGATTCCAGAGTCCATCATGAGAGAACAGAGGGCATGAAGGCAGCTTTTAAACTGTTTTACACTTTCCTTCCGTCTTTATGGCAGAGCTGTACACATTTGTTTCCATGTCCTCCGTAATGTATACAGATACAGATGTGTCAGCACTGATGTTGTGTATATTTGTGTGTGCAGTTTCCCTGGCAGCTCTGTAAACACAGATGTAGCTCTGGTAAATATGGCAGAGAAAGTCTGAAGTCATGGTGAGGTCACTATCAGGTCAAAGACACCCAGCAGGGCTGATTCTGTCATCCAGCACCGGTCCACTATGGTTCACAGTGGCACACACTTCGTTATATACTAATAATAATTTGCACTGCGCCTTATGTAAACCGTGTTGTACTAAAAGAGAAAAGTGTGGAAAATTACAACTTGAACAGAAGCTGTCATTTCAAAGGGAAAAGACTAGAAAGCACAAATGTATGAAGATTTCTTATCATAGAATTTTCCATTATGCTGCAACAACAAGAGTATTAGGACCTCTGTTGAAAATAATGAGAAAAATAATTATAAGCCCTAAAACTCTGAACCATTTTTCTTTTTTATACAAATATATAGTTCTATCAGTTACTGTGAAATAAGCTTGAACTGTACCTCAGACTGTGGGATGTGGGCAGAAATGATTTTAAGATTGTGACAGCATCATTTGACAGTTGGAAACACCATTTTTGGCTGTTTGATAGTGGAGGAGTTTAGCTAAGAAGGTCAGGGATAAAGGGTCTTTAAAGGGTCAAAACCAAATCCTGGGACGCTTTAAAGAATATAGATATTGTATGTGCACACCTGCATCCAGACACAACACCTAAAGAAGATGATAGATACATTTGTGAGAAGAGTCTTTTGTTGCCTATTGTACAAGATGAATTTGATCACAGAGACTGAGGAATGATAGATGAAAGCCATTTAACAAATTTGTTTGCCTCACAGTGCTTTCTTTTGTTATATTTGGTGGGCATGTGTGCGCTTGTATGTCTGTACGTGTGTCATGACTGGTGGTTTGCGGACTTTCCAACTGTGGCCTTCTGAAGCCCAGCTGACTCTATAAATACTGTGTGGAGTTTTACATAAGTGTGGTTGTCATTAATGTGGCAGGCTTTCCTCCCTTCCTCCTCTGCAGTGCTAACACACACTCTGTGTTACTCACAAATAGCTGCCTCTCAAGTTATGGCCCATACGCCATCACTGTTCCTCACCAGTAAGATTTTATTTAAGGAAGTACAACTATGGAAAAATAAAATGTTCCAGTGTTTACAGATGATAAATGCAGACACACATGACTGCTGTGTGTCAACGGTTATATTTGAAGATCTTGAAAACCCACTGGTTTTCCAGGTAATTTCAGTCTAACTCCAGGTAAAGCATCGGCACTCGAACTGGTCTTGATTTGATCTCTGGAGAAAAAGTCGCTGTAATCTACAGTATATAGGGTCTGTTGTGAATGTGTGGAGATTTGCCTGAGGTGACGTCAGATTCCTGGCCTGAATTATTATCCCAGTCCAGCCCTGGGTGACATAGCTGGATCATCTATTTGTTTAAAGGCTTTGAATTGACTTTGTTGTCTTGAAGCTTTGCATTTGCACATTCTCAAAGGAAATTAAGAGCATTGGAACGTCAGTAATGATGGTGTACCTGATTCGGAATGCACTTTCTTCACTGTAAAAGCAAAACTGACACTGTGGTTACTCCTTGGCTCTTCACTCGCCCAGTTTACCATTTTACAAACTGCTTCCGTGTAGATTATGCAAAACCTGAGTCATCAATACTCTATTTACCTCCTTAATCTGATCATGAATGTATTAAAGTTATTAAACATGCATGAACTGATTTTTGTGGCCACTTATGGGCTGTATACACAACACTGGTACATAGCAAACATGAAATCAGACATCTAGCAGACATGGAGCAATATTATCATTTATTTGACTTTTGTCTGGCCAGATGTTGAATGTAAGTCCAATAAACACACTGCTTTTAGCTCTGGTTTGGTCTCTACCACGTCCTGGCTCTTCAGCAGCTAAATGCTCCTTTATGTTAACCAGCTGGCCACTAACTAGCTCTTTATCAGAGTGTTTTTTTGCCAAAAGCACCTGCCAAAGTTTTAGACCATAAAACCAAAATATGAGCTAAAAGATGCAAAAAAGCTGAGGAGATTTGTGGCGTCCTGCTGAGCTGGGGGATAATTCTCTGAGTTTGTCCTCATGAGTGACCTCTTTCCCGTCGTGCACAGTCATTCTAATTTTGTTGACGTAAAAATGTTGATTACAGCAGCTTAAAAGTCCAATGACTTGCCTATTAAGCTCAAAAAAAGAAATCATGCAGGCCCCAGAGCATTGTATGTACTGCATCTCACCTATACATGTCAGCTTACTGTCAGCTATGACTCGACATGCACACATTCACACACATTTGATCCATTTCACAGTGGGAAATACCAAAAAGCAAAGAAGAATAATAGGACACTGAGCGCAGCAGGCAGCAGAAAGAAAAGAGGAAGAGGAGAGGAATGAATAAAGAAAGGGAAACATCAAAAGAAGAAGAGGCCATGATGGAGCAGGCCTGGGGGAGAGGCAATGAAACACCTATCACACACATAGAACCTGCATGTCACTCACATGTCGGAGAGAAGGGTAAACCCCTGCTGGAGATTAATTACTCAGTGCCATTCACAGGGGGAATTTGGGGATTTTTCTCTCTTGTCCCATTTGGCGGACACACACCTCTGCCCCGAGGACATTAGACTCTCTGGGTGCAGCTCTCCCGAAAAAAAAGAAAAAGACCTGCTTTTCATGATGACTGTAGAGTTAAGGCTTATGGTATCTGTTTAAGTGTTAATGGGATAAAAGAAAATAACCTCTCCTTCACTTTGAAATTGAGGCCATATGACGCCCGTAAAGAAAACTTGCTGTTAATTTAAGGACATGAGTACCAGGACACACGTTCGTCTTCTCACAGTTTGCAGTTTTGTGTCAGTGCCTGGAAACCTTCAACTTCATCACAAAGTTTTTACAGATAAAAAATAAATGTGGCTGAATTTTGATGAAATTTGTATAAAGTGATGCTCAAGTCATCTACATTTATACTTGATGTAACAATGCAGAAACATGGCATCTATGAGTTAACTATTTAATTAAATGTAGCCCATCCATATTTTCGTTTAACAGTTTAGTTCACAGGTATCTCAAAACCTAATATATATCAATAGACTTAGACTTGATAAAAACTTAGGCCACTATTAACACAATTCATGGTTTTTGGTTTGTACTTGAAATTACTCAACGCACTGCTGTCTCATTTGCATTCATCTGTTAAGTAGCTGGGGTTAATAATCCCAAACTGTTTTTAGTGGATTTGAAAGTAAATGAATTCCATTTACTTTTGGATAACCTCATCTCAATTTCAGGTTATTTTGGAGAAACGGTTTTAGTCTGATTTCTTATTTCAGTAAATGAATTTGACTTTTTTCTTTTCAGGTCAACACTTGAGCTCTCCCTGCTGGTTTGCAATGAGAATGAAAGACTATCACTGCTGGCTGACCGCTATTAGCTTTGTGAACCATTACAGTCTTATCTAATAGACCACCACACAGAATATGAATTTCATTTAATCAGGAATTGATTAGTGAACATTGTGTTTGTTGTCCAGTAGTGAGAGTGCCATTGAGCTGTTTCTTCATTATATGATACTCATCTAGAATTTTATGAACAGAGCTGGTGGATATTTTTTTATTTCTTTTTTCTAGATGAAAAACCCACATTTTAAGGAATTTGAGGAAAATTTCTGTGACAGTAGAACTGTAAAACTGAAATGCACTCTCTTTCCTTCTATTCATTCTTCGTTCTTCATTTATCACATTTCTGTAGTTTATTTTTTTTGTCTTTCTCTCTGTGCTCTCCTTTTTTCTTCCCCTCCACAAAACGAATCAAATGAAGGTTTTTTTTTTGTACCACTACAACACTTTCCTTCACTGAGTACATTTTTGGCTAGATTTGAATGCACTTTATGGCATCACAACTGTGATTATATAAATGATAAAGATAACATGAAAGTGCCTCTTTCACCACTGTCATTGAAGTGTCTGATCTTCTGCAGGTTTCTTAAGACATGAATGAAGTGGCTAATGTGTAAATGACAGGTATGAAGACTTAACAGGTGAGAGGAGAAAGGGCAGTGTGCCACACACACGCACGCACACGCACGCACACACACACACACACACACACACACACACACACACACACACACACACACACTTAGCTTGCTGAATGCTATGTCCCCTTTGACCATAGGTCACGTAACATTGGAGCAACACTATATCAAGGCTCATCCATCCATCCTCCTCCTCCTCTTTTCTCTCCTTATCTTTTGAAGTTCACACCTCCTCCTCTGTAGAGTAGAGAATCATTTACAGGTGATATTAAACTGTCAGCCCATAACTCTGCACAATGGAGGTGGCTCAAGGCCAAACGTGTGTTTGTGTGTGTCTTGTGTGTATCTTTGTGTGCATGTCTTCGTAGCTTATAGGCTAGGTAGTAGCAAGGATATGAGTCAGATCCAGTTCAGTACAATGGCGCTTTGTGAGCGTGTCAGACAGGAATGTGTATGATGGGAAGGATGAGCTGTGCCAGATGGTGCTCTGTGTCGGTAGACTTCACCCTCATAACTCTGTTTTTCCTCTTTCTTGTCTTTTCACTTTTTTTGGGCAATTTTCTCTGCTTTTCTTCCTTTTCCTCTTATTATCCCCTTTTTCTTTAACTCTTCTCCTTTTCTTTCTTTCTCTGTCTCTCACATGGGGTACTCATTCCTCCACCATCACAAAGGAATGTGACCCATGCAGAGTCGAAGTGATACTATGGAGTATGCTGTTACAGCTTTGACATATATCCTCACAGGAGTATGCAAGGCTGGGGGGCATCCATTGTGTTTAGGGCTCTGTGAAAGCAACTTTCATTAAAGTCAAAGACTGGTGTGAGAGTCAGGGAAGTAAAACCTCTAAACCTCCAAAATCTGCCCTTCATTTCACAACAAACAAAACAAAGCTCTACTCTTATATTCTTGTGTCTTATTAGAGTTTAAAAAAGAATAAATGAGGAGGTTAAGCCACAGGGATTTCTTTTTAGATTAGGTTTAAGTTTCTGTAGGCCACTGGGAAGCCTTTGACGTTATTATTTTTGTGTACAAACAGAGTTCAATGAGAACAACTGAAATGCGAATAACTGAGGGAATCAGCAGCTATTCTGAAAAAGCTCTCTGTCCTGAGAATTTCGCCTGAAATACCTCTTTAACAGTGCCTTGTTACAAGGACTCGGAAGAAGACAAGCTGTCCCCTGACAAGAGAAGAGGCTGATGTGCGGTTCCCGGGGTATGCTAATATACTGAAGTAGTGAATAAAAGAACATTCCTTTTCTGATCCATCATTGCAGTAAACAGGACGTTAGATATTTTGTCACTAGATTTGGAGTATCTGTTGGTTTTGCTTGATGAATTCCAATTTAAAGAAATGACTGAAAGTGTTGTACAGTGCTCTTTCTGAAAAATTCGATTTGAGATCCTTACCAATCTGAACTTAATGAATTCCAGTATTTTATCCAAAATGGAAGCAGGTATCAGAAGCCAACCTCACCTCATTCATCGTATGAGCTTGCAGTCTTGGGGAAGCAAAAGGATAAGGCCTGCAGTACCTAAAGGTTTAGTTCACACCTTCATTCATGTTTGCTTCTTTGTTAGAGTGAGCTGCTCAGAAGAGCTTTTCAGAGTGCAGCTTTTTCAGGGTGGAAAGGGCACATGGAGGCTTGGCAGATCTACAAACATAAAGTGTATGTGCCAGACTGCCAGAGACACATGCAGGTGTACATACACTACAACTTCATGTTCACCATGATGTTTATGTGCCAGTGGCTTGTGTAATTCCAGTTCACCTCCATATTTTCATAGCTGGGTTTCAACATAGATGTCACCTCTTGTAAAACGCGAGCGTGAAATGATGTCAGCATGTCCCAACCTGAAACTGCTCCTTCCAAAAACATGACCTGTTGAAGAAATTAACAGCCTTTCTGGGTAAGAACAGCTCACAGTATTCAGCAATTCAGTGGAGGAGTTTGATTACTGCACAGCTTAAACAATCTGGTGACAGTCTTTTTTTAAATTTTTTAAACTGTGAGTAATCTTTCCATGGCTGTTTTTCTGCAGCTCAAGACACTTCTTTATGTTTTTAAGACATGTTAAGTCTGGGAGACTACATGTGAAGGGGTCTTGTAGCATGTAGTGTTCTTTTGGGTCTCTCTGTGTTTGTGTGCTGTCATATCTTCTAAAAATTCTGTTCATATGCACAGTTTAGGGCTTTGCATTTGTCAGTTACAGTTTTGAGGGAAATGTGATTACTGCCATTGTTTAAAGCACTTGTGTATCCAAACAATAAATAAATGTTTCAAAACAGCTGTGTATTATGTTGGGGGGGGGGGGGGGGGGGGGGGGGGGGGGGGGGGGGGGGGGGGGGGGGGGGGGGGGGGGGGGGGGGGGGGG
>JBBMJY010000001.1:25809029-25821205 GCA_037833715.1 Toxotes lorentzi | reverse complement strand
TAATATATAAGACCCCTAAGAGTCACGGGCCCCCAGTTGAAAACCTCTGGTTTACACTTTGGTAGTTTTACAGTGAGAGTTGCTCTGCATTGTAACAAACACCTGTTGATAATGAAATTGAGACTGTATGCATAAAGACTCAACACTGATGTAGTAATGCATAAAACTTTGCATTACAGTGGACAGAAACCCTTCATTTCTCAAAAGGGACTTTATTGTGAAACATTTGCATGCCTATTTATACGCAACTACAACCAAATGAGATTAAAGGACGACAGTGTAAGTGGATCAGAATGAATGAATCAGCCACTGTGTCAGATTGAACCTTGCAAAGCGTACCAGATACATTTATTGGAAGAGTTCTCTTATAACAAAGTGTATTGTTGTTTTGGAATTTTGAAGAGCTGGCTAATAATCCCAGTAATTACCTTCAAAAAGGGTATTTTTAAAACTTATGCTCAATGCTGTTGTTGCTGATGGTGTTGAATTTATTCATTTAAAGCAGTAGAAATGTACGTTATGCTTAACTGACATTCACATTATGCTAGAGGCACCAGGAGTTTATCCACCCTTGTTTTTCCATGGGCCATATTTGGGGACCAGCCTTTATTTGTTCACGCCCACCATGCCCCTGGCCATCATCAGAGACATAGCTTTTAATTGACTACTGGTTTTTATTTGAGGAAATATGGCATACTGTAATTATGATATGTGGAAGTTGTAGTTATGATAGTCTTTGAGATAGTTTCCTCACAATTATAAGTTGGTTAAATGAGTAAGTTTGACTTAGAATTAAAAGTGATAGAAGTAATTATAAGATAGTGTTTTTTTGGTAAATACAATGTGTTTATGCAAGATTAAAATCATAATTACCACATTTTTATTCTGAATGTGGCAATGATGCTGGAGCAGGCCTGTTGAATAAATTGACTTAACTTCTGAACCTACGCAGCCAAAGCTAAAGGGTTAGATCTCTTACCCAAAATGTCGTGTGTCGTTTAAATTGATGCTCTGTCTCAGCTTTACTTCTCTGGTCACCGGTAGGTTGTCTGTAGGTTTGAGGCGGGTCAGATCGGGTCTAATATTGAGAAATGACCATCATTGTGAGACAGGAGTAAATCATTTCAGGAGTAGATCATTTTTAAATGATTCTTGCAAATAAATCACTTTGGCTCATATGTGCTCCTAAAACTCATGAAGAGCAATAATTAGGCTGTTGGTATTCACCTTAAATATAAGAAGATCAAGCTAACACCAAACAAAAGATGGCAGCAGAAGATTCCAGCTATCCTTGCCTTGGGAATGAGCCTACTGGAATAATGCACACAGAGACATAGAGCAGACAAACAAAAAAGAAAATGTCTCAGCTTAACCCATATAATATAAGGTTATACATTACATACAGTGTATCTTTGTGGTCCCAAGAGGACTTTATTTTTACTGAAAGGCAGTAAAATGTTTGTCTGCAGGTGGCACCACTGCAGTGCCCTGCTTTTTACTTGTTTGACCAGGCATGTAGAGATTTTGGCCAAGCTGTGTGGGGAAGAAAGGCGAAGTAGCTATGGACTGATCAACATGGCTGAAAGTGACCTTAAGTAGGGCAACTCTTTGATTCAGTCAATTTAAACAAAATGTGTTTCCTTAAAGCCATTAATGTAATGCATGTTTTGGAAGAGGACTATTCTCCTATTTTTATTATCTCTTCATCCAATTTAACAATAATAAAAGTGGTATTATACCAAAAGATTCAGTGCATATTAAAACTTAGAGTGAGAAAAACTCACTACACCCATAAACAATATCCCAGCATAATCCTTAGACCTTGTACCTCTTATCACAGGGAACTTGTTTGGTTGGTGTTTGGCTGGGCTTAGCTCTTTTCATTAACTTGGCCACAGAATATATTATAGAGAGATTATAGAGATAACATTGAAAGAGACATGTTACCTCATAGCTGTGAAAACCTGCCACCTCAATTTTCTAGCAAACTTGAAAGAGGTGAAGGTCTCTGCTGGCAAGTGGATAAAACGGCACCTTCGAGAAAATGACATTCAGTTTATACTCAGTTTTTATCAGAGACATCAAAACACTCCACAGTTGGGCTGTAATACTTTTGCAGTGGTAGAGAAGAGATAGCAGCATGAGATAAGATACACCTTTATTAGTCCACAATGGGGAAATGACGTACATTACAGCAGCAAAGAGGAAGGTACAGTAAGATACATGCACTAAACAGAATATACAAAGATCAAAAATCGAAAATATAGAGACTCCAAAAAAAAAAAAAATATATATATAGAGAGAGATCATATATATATGTGATCTCTCTCTCTCTCTCTCTCTCTCTCTCTCTATATATATATATAAAGACTCCTTTACCTTTAGAGAAATAAATACTATAAACAAAAATGACTAGAATGACATGTACACAGTTTGAGTAAGGGGAAAAGAATGCTGTACATATTGCACCAGAAATGTGTGTGTGTGCATGTGGTTTGCTCAGCACAGCTTATCTGTTATACTTCAAGTCATAACATGCAGTAGAGTACAATGCTTTATTAAAAAGTATATTTAGTGATTTTTAAGTACCACAAATGACCAATAAATTTCTTTTGCAATTTAAACTTTTTTGAACTTTTTTTTTTTAAAGAAACAGAACTGCGAAAGAGAATAAGATTTACTCAACATTTATGACAAGTAAAAATGTTTTCTACAAGTAAAGTATTTAAGGTTAGAGAATAATTTTAAATTGTCAAAGGGAGCCAATTTTCCTGGAAGACAATACTGACCACTTACCTGCATGCAGATTCTGCAGACGATGAACAGGATTAATACTACTCAGGACGTGTAGCTTAAATTCAGGGATTGGTTGGCAGTATCATGTGATTAATGCACCACGTTTTAATAACTGATATGTCTTCGTTGATTTGTTTAGTATCTGAACAGGAACAGGAACATAGATACCACTAAATGTGTTTACATTGAAAAACGATGGAGGCGGAAGGGGAAACTTCTTGCTGCACCTTAACCAATGTAATAACTCATTCTAGAATCGGATCACTTTTGTTGTGATTTGATGCATTTGATACTCTAGGTGATCTGTTAACAACGTAGACAGACACAATCGATAAAGAGATGTTAGCTCTCCTCTTTCTTGTGATTGGTGGAGGTCTATCTGCACCGGTGCTGAGCAGGTAGGTCAATTCTACATATTGACATTCTAGGGTTTGTGCTGGCACGCGGTTGTCATACAAACAACAAGAAGTTGTTTGTATGACTATTCTCATTAATTAATCGTGGCGCTGCTGTATTCTCTGGAGTACCCTGGACTGTGTCCTTTGCAAGCATTGTAACTATAGAAACTCCCACCTCTGCAGTGGGTGATGATGCTGCTGTCACTGTATTTTCATCTAGTGTTGTGTCTTCTTCAAGCGGAGCTGATGAAAGTAAAGCAGAGTTGGAGCTACTCTTTGACCCTGGCCTCTTCAAACACTGTGTCAGCCTAACTGGTGGTAAGACAACCACATAGAAGTTTGTTAAAGTTTCTTAGCCAGTCATAATGTTTAATTATCATGTACAATGAGCTTTTCTAAATAAGGTACCAAGTGCTTTGCATCCAAGCCAGGGCAGTGTGGCTAAAACAATGGTTGGACACTTTCCATCCATCTGATTGTGCCATTGTGTTGCTACAGATTATGGTGAGAGGCCCTATCTTCCTCCTATGCCAGCTGATAAGGAAAATCCTTATCAGCCTTATCTACAGGATGAATATTACTAAACATAACAGATCTGGATACAGAGAAATGAAGCTGATTGGTTCTGCATGGGGAATTGACGCCAACAAAAATAATAGCATGTTAAAATAAAAACTGGAAAAGAAAACAACCTTTACTTGTTTGTGCATATTTCCTTGTATTTTTAAGGCCTTTTAGGATAATGCTATGGAAAAAAAGCCTTCATTTATAAATATTATAATTATATCCCCAACCTGGCCATGTTTGATTTCTTTGTTTTAATTAAAAGTCTAAAGGAACAAATGATCACCAAGCCTGTGCCATGTGCAGTTAGCTTCCTGCTCAAAGTTCAGAGAGGGTGATTGTTTGCTGTGGCTTGCTGTTATTGGGTAGCAATGCCCTGCCATAACTGTTTGATGAGTTGTAGGCATAACATAATTGCTGAAGCTGCAGAGGGAGATTTAGAACCCTGCCTCTTTCCTAGTTTCAGCTGGGATAGGTATAAGTAATAGATGAACTAATGATTTTAAGACTCAAAAGTTATACTCCCAGGCCAATTAAAAATGTTTGAATGGTAGCAATGTGAGAGATCACACATTTGCTGTCATAAACCTGTATTTATGTTGACTTTTACCTGATAATTTTGTGGCCATAAAATTGCATTATCTCTTTGATCCATCCATAATTTTTTACTCACCTACAGTGACTCCCATCATTTGTGTCTTAACAAAAAGCAGAACTATGTTGAAATGTATGTATGTAAATGTATACCACATAGGCTATTAAGTTTATTAATGACGTATGTGATCTGTATGTGATCTGAAGCAGCGTTAGAATTACAGAAGAGTCAGAGAGGCTTAATGTCCCCAAAACAGACCTGATCTTCCCTACAAGCCAAAAAAACATATAAGTAACCATTAGCATGTCTAATGCTGCAATGATATGACAGTGCGGCTGGTTTTGTATAACCTTGTGAGGGTGTGTGTTGTTATGGAAAAATGTGGTTCTGTAGTCACCTACTGCAGGAACTACCACAGAGTTGGTTTTGAGTACTTTGGCAGAAGTTTGAAGATGAAGATGAACAAGGGCGCGGGACATGGGGAATGGGCCATTGGCCCCCCTACTTTGTGTCCCTGGCTCACATTCGTTTTAAGTCGTGGATCACTATAGAACAGTTTCAGTCGTTCCCATCCACTACATTATTACCTGAGTACTGCGTACTCGTGGGTTGGAACATTTTATTAGAGCTTGTGGTTCAGCAGTGACTCTCATCATTTCTGTCCTGTTAAAGAGAAATCAGTTAAACTAGAAACTAAATCCCTCACTTTTTCTTCGTAACATTTGGTTTTAGAGTCAGTCTCTCTCTCGCCCCTGTACCTCTCCAGTGTGCTGTTGTTCTGATCCTCCTTTCCCTTTCCAATAAACAAGTCCAGTATATTAAATGAGCCCAGAGACAATAAAAGCAGTCCTTCAACAGCAGCTGAAATCTTTTATATGTGCTCAATCATGAGCACATAAATGCTGCTCACATTAAATGCTGATTTAGCCGAATGCACGGTTGTTATCAACCTTTTTATGCTGATTTTGTCTGACAATGTAAAGATGATTAAATTATTTGCAGCAGCACAGTATCAGGCTTTAATTAACTTCTGAGGGACTAATTAGTCATTTTGTAGGATATACAGAATATTACAGTGATTGGAAATGTGTTTTTTTATACAATATTTAAAGTTTCACGTGTATGTATGTCAGTGCGAGTCTGTATTTGTGATTTTTCATCATGAACAAACTTTCAAATATTTCCCTGACTTTTTTTTACTTGCCTTTACACACAAGATGAAATAGTTGCGCTGTATTTTAAGCTGGGGGGTCAGGTGTGTGGGTCACTGGAACCAGTGGACTCAGACACACACACACACACACCCCTTCTATTATCGAGCAGTGGCAGCAGTGTACGACGTACAAAAAGTCTTGACTTGTGGTTTTTATTTCCTGAGAAACTGGTGGTTGTTAAACAGCAGCCCTTAAAGGTGCGTCATTACTGCTGAATCGTGTGACACTTTCAGGTGTCCCCACTGTTCTTCAGCAGTGAGTGGCGTTATGCGATACTCTATTGCTCACAAGCAAGTATAACTATACAATGAATTTTATTCACCGTCTGAATCGTTGAGATTTAGGGATGCAGCAGTAGCATTGCTACAGTGGAGACAAGTTTGTCAGCAGAATGAGCAGTCACCTGATCAGATGAATTGCAAACAATCCCATGACTCTACCAAGTAATATGAACTGCATATAGGGTTCTAGGAATTTGTTTACGCTGATAGAAATGATGCAGAGAATTACTACAAGTAACACAATTAGGATTTTGATACAGAACAAAAGGAGGAGACAGAGAGAGAAAGAGAAAGAAGGGGGGGAGGGTAGCAAGACTGTGTGCATGTGTGCATGGCCATACTTAAACATCAAAAAAATAATGACAGGACACTGTGAGATCTGCATTAAAATTTTTAAATAAAGAATAATTCACACCTAAAAAAATTCCAAAATAAAGAGAAATTTCACATACTACATGTTGAATCAATACAATGTAATATTTATAATTACAGATATTAAATTATTTATTTATATATGGCATGTCTGTACACCCTTTGTGTAGCCCCCACGACAGTACGTTTTCTTCTGTCCACCTGATTGGCTCTTTAGAAGGGAACTCATATAAAAGTCAGTGTTGATATCTTGATGCGAATGCAATGGCTTTGATTAGCAACAGCAGACAACTCTTATTTTGTTCAAGCTTTTTTTTTTTTGGTGACATGGCTGGGATTGACAGTTTTTCTACATCCTTCAATAATTAATTTTTCTTTTACAGACATTTTATCTTCTGTTAAATACAGATCACATAAGATAATCTGTTAGAAATCAGTGTTAGTGATAAACGATGTAGAAAGCACACTTTCTGTTTGCTTTTCACTGCAGAACAACTGTGCTGTACCTGTGCTGGATGCAGGATGATTCAAGGTGATATACCTTTGGTTTTCTGTTACGATCGTGGCGACCCTCGTTCAGAACACGACTAATCAATAAAGCCTGTGGTCTGTAGACAATAAAATGTCATTATGGCTTTTAATGATATTTTCCTGTCAAAGCTGTGCTAATAGTGTTTTACATAGCCAGTGCCAAGTCTGGGTTGGGCTGGTTTGGTAACTGTTAGCTGGCAGCTAATGGGTGGGAGTTGGTTGTCTCTAACATGGGCATGCATAATTACTTGAATGTGTTGTCCACATTCCTAAGAATATCATGAGACATTGTAAGAGAATTAGATACAAGGATGTATTAACATAATGAAATTAGATAAATATTTTTTTTCGGCCCAGACCACACATGTATTTTCACGTCCTTCATACTAGTATCCCACGTATTAATGCACCACATTTTAATAACTGATATGTCTTCGTTGATTTGTTTAGTATCTGAACAGGAACAGGAACATAGATACCACTAAATGTGTTTACATTGAAAAACGATGGAGGCGGAAGGGGAAACTTCTTGCTGCACCTTAACCAATGTAATAACTCATTCTAGAATCGGATCACTTTTGTTGTGATTTGATGCATTTGATACTCTAGGTGATCTGTTAACAACGTAGACAGACACAATCGATAAAGAGATGTTAGCTCTCCTCTTTCTTGTGATTGGTGGAGGTCTATCTGCACCGGTGCTGAGCAGGTAGGTCAATTCTACATATTGACATTCTAGGGTTTGTGCTGGCACGCGGTTGTCATACAAACAACAAGAAGTTGTTTGTATGACTATTCTCATTAATTAATCGTGGCGCTGCTGTATTCTCTGGAGTACCCTGGACTGTGTCCTTTGCAAGCATTGTAACTATAGAAACTCCCACCTCTGCAGTGGGTGATGATGCTGCTGTCACTGTATTTTCATCTAGTGTTGTGTCTTCTTCAAGCGGAGCTGATGAAAGTAAAGCAGAGTTGGAGCTACTCTTTGACCCTGGCCTCTTCAAACACTGTGTCAGCCTAACTGGTGGTAAGACAACCACATAGAAGTTTGTTAAAGTTTCTTAGCCAGTCATAATGTTTAATTATCATGTACAATGAGCTTTTCTAAATAAGGTACCAAGTGCTTTGCATCCAAGCCAGGGCAGTGTGGCTAAAACAATGGTTGGACACTTTCCATCCATCTGATTGTGCCATTGTGTTGCTACAGATTATGGTGAGAGGCCCTATCTTCCTCCTATGCCAGCTGATAAGGAAAATCCTTATCAGCCTTATCTACAGGATGAATATTACTAAACATAACAGATCTGGATACAGAGAAATGAAGCTGATTGGTTCTGCATGGGGAATTGACGCCAACAAAAATAATAGCATGTTAAAATAAAAACTGGAAAAGAAAACAACCTTTACTTGTTTGTGCATATTTCCTTGTATTTTTAAGGCCTTTTAGGATAATGCTATGGAAAAAAAGCCTTCATTTATAAATATTATAATTATATCCCCAACCTGGCCATGTTTGATTTCTTTGTTTTAATTAAAAGTCTAAAGGAACAAATGATCACCAAGCCTGTGCCATGTGCAGTTAGCTTCCTGCTCAAAGTTCAGAGAGGGTGATTGTTTGCTGTGGCTTGCTGTTATTGGGTAGCAATGCCCTGCCATAACTGTTTGATGAGTTGTAGGCATAACATAATTGCTGAAGCTGCAGAGGGAGATTTAGAACCCTGCCTCTTTCCTAGTTTCAGCTGGGATAGGTATAAGTAATAGATGAACTAATGATTTTAAGACTCAAAAGTTATACTCCCAGGCCAATTAAAAATGTTTGAATGGTAGCAATGTGAGAGATCACACATTTGCTGTCATAAACCTGTATTTATGTTGACTTTTACCTGATAATTTTGTGGCCATAAAATTGCATTGGTTTTGGTTTGACCGGAGTCTTTCCGTCTTGTCTAACTTCTTACTCTCGGGTAACAGATATAAAGGCTCTGTATTAGCACAGTTTCACTGTAGCCTGTATGTTCTGAAACAAATACGGCAGGAAAAACTGGACTTCATCAGCACAGGTACAGAACAGCACATTTAATGCAGTGGGGAAAAAAGTGCCACTTCCACAAAACGTAATCCTACATCTCAGTCTGCATGAAACTCTTAAACTCCACACACACACAATGGCAATCCCTTAAAATGCTGTGATAATGTTCACTGAGGAAGGTCACAATGATCTGATGAGAAAGAGGCACTACTAGTGAAGATCTGAAGACACCAGAGTTTTGCTTTTGCTCCCTTGTCAGCACCTGTACCTACTGTTATCATTACCACACTGAGAGCATTTAAAAATTCTGATGTGGAAACTTCGAGGAGCAAGTTTCTAGAACACCACACGAAGGATATTCTGTATGTCGGCCCACATCTTGTGCCACCACACAGCCTTATGCAGATGTTTGTTGCTGAATTCATACCGTGTTAGAACACACAGTAAACAAACGTAGTGTGTCTGGCATTAGACTGGGAATTAGGGCTAAGGCCTTCACTGGGCAAGTGGTGGTGGGGTCTGTTTAGCTGAGCACTACAGTATCAGTAGAAGCCTCTAAAAAGGAAAAATCCACACTCACACACCCTTACACAGTTTTTTCTTGTTTTGCTCTCTGCATTTCAGGAGTCCTTTGTCATTCATTCTGCACCACCCTTTCTTCTGCAACTACATTTAGTGATTACTTGCGTTTCCCAGAATTTCCCTCAACTATAGGATTGCACTCTAGGCTAGCGCTTGTCTCTTTGGATGAAGAAACTGATCTCTGTAGTGTATTTTGTCTTCTGTTATTTGACTGTTTCAGTTCTAATCAGCCCCTTACCCAGATTTGTGGTCTTTGCTAGGGTTTTGTTTTTGTTTTTGTTAATTTCCTGCCTCTTACTCAGTTCACATTAGCGATGTTGACACAGGTCTTTGCTGCACTTGTGCCTCTGCACTGCACTCTGAGCCCCACCCAGTAGTGTGCACAGCTCATACTGCATATCATGTGTAGAGAGTCCTACGGACACCAAAACCTGTCGTTCTCCTTTGATCTTCCAGACGGCTACAATATTTTCTGCTGTCAATCAGCTGATGAAAATGCCTGGATCTGACAATCAGGTTTGGCACAGAATTCCAAAGATCTGAAAGGACCCCAGAATGCAAAGAACATCACCTGGAGCTGGTTTAACAGTGTTATAGGGTGGATTTTGAACAATGTGAATCACCTTTATAATTGGTGTTCTGCTAAAAGGAAAAAAATCACGGTTCCTACATGGATTTTTGTTTCATTGAAAGTACATTTTCAGTGTGAGGATGTCATTTAGTAAATATACATGTCCCCTCATTTTCAGACTGTCAAGTCAAAGCAAATTCACTGTGTTTATTTTTCCAAATCTCAGCCGCTGTTTTTCTTTTGTAAAATACAAGGGTAGTGCAGTAGTCCAGTGCTGCTCCTGGGCTTTCAGTGTTGCACCTGATGAGACAATGCTACAGGCTAACTAGCGCTGCCAAGGCTGCGGTGATACAATTTTTGTGCTTTCCATGGACAGTCTGTGATCACTGTCTCATCACTCACTCCATTTTGCATATTTCCTTTTCTCAATACACATCACCTTTGGCACATTTTCATCTCTTCATGTTGCGCAAAGGTTTCGCCACCATTCCGATACCTGATCCTTCTTTTCCTGCTTGCTTGTCACATGTGTTAGTTTTTATTTTATTTATTTATTTCAATTTAGATATGTCTGTCCTTCATGCAACATTATGTTATGATACAGTGTACTGTACAGTGCTGTGGTTGAAGGCTGGGCAGTGCTACTCTAGGTAGATGTCCTCTGTAGGGCACGAGAACTCCACAAACTCTTTGTAATACAACTGGAAGGCTTTCCTGAAAAACAAAAACACATACAGACATAACAGTCTTTTCTAGACTTCACTTAAAAGCGTGCACCCTTGTGTCTTCTTCCGCATCTTGGTCTGTACAGGTCTATTGAGTCCAGTGGGATTCTGGATGCAGTTAGTCTTACAGTAACTGTAGGCAATTACGTGATACGTGATGTACTTGTTAGCAAACCTGATCTCTCCTGTTTATTTTGGAGGCTGTAATGCTGTTTAAAAACATTTGACCAGAAAACACTGATGCAGTACCAAGTAGTTAGATGTGTGGTCTTTTATAGGCTTGTTTTGTTTTTTTGAATTTCTGGGCACTTTTGTGTTACTTGCCTCACACTGGTGAAAGACTTCACAGTCCTAAGACTGTAAATATGTGTATTGTAAGTGTAAAACATTTTTTTAAATCTGTAGATGGATCCAGATCTACATGAAAATGCAGACAATCATGAGCTTCATCTGCCACATGTGAGCAGTTCATGATAAAATGATGGAACATTGAAAAAACCTTTGAATTAAGTCTTTGAATTGTTTTTCAAATCATTCACAGCCACTTTTAGCGCAGGGCTATTGTTAAGAATAAGTCTGTGATCTATATCTATGCCAGATCAGCTCTTTCTAATCACATTAAAGCCATGCCCTGATTGAAGCGTCCCTAAACCAGATTATAGTAAAGATGAAACAAATGCGCAAACCTGCTCCTTGCAGAGGATGATTATTGAAGAGCTAAGACACAATCAGTTCAACTCACCCTACTGATTCTGCGAGAGGTTTAGTGGAGTTTTCAGACACAAACACGTGGCAGGCAAATCTCTGGTCTGCTGGGTGTTTCGTAATGAAACCAAAATACCTGCAGAGAAGCCGGAGAAAACAGATAAGGCCCACAACTGAGGGAGCTCAGCATGGATATCATGTTCATTCAACTGATTAATTGTCCAGTCCATTATAATAATGATTTGTTTGTTTTTGAAGTGGCAATCGCTGACTGAAAGCAGTGCTTCATGCTTTCTGCCTTTTACTTACTTGCTGTTTTTGGGGTGATAGCCACAGAAGGAGACGTTCTTTAACTGGAAGAAGTGACTGCACTCATTACTCTGTGAAAACGAGCAGAATAAATGTCTTTGATTAGCATCAAGCAGGCTGTTTGCCATACAGTTACCACAGATCACAGTTATACCTGTTGAGCTGCATTTCTCGTATGAATGGTGCTATACAAATAAAGTTTATTGTTATTATAATTATTATATTATATTATTATAATAAAATAAATAAAACGCTGGATCTCCTGTATGCTAATGCCATGGATGCATATGACGCCACAGCCCTCCCACCCCTCGGCAGGTCAGACCACAACTTAGTCATGATGACTCCCAGGTATGTCCCTCTTGTGAGAAGGCAGCCCGTGCACTTCCCCCCCACCCCCTCCTCCTCCTCCTCCACTGAAGACATCCGCATCAACCCCCGCCCAACGGTGACTACAGGCCAGGTAAAGAGGCAGCTGGAAAGACTACACCAGCGAAAGGCTGC
>JBBMJY010000001.1:25797089-25808929 GCA_037833715.1 Toxotes lorentzi | reverse complement strand
CTATCTATCTATCTATCTATCTATCTATCTATCTATCTATCTATCTATCTATCTATCTATCTATCTATCTATCAAGTGTCTCCAGTGCAGGTAACCATGGGATGCAGAATTTGACCAAAGGTCACAGAGCTTTATAACCAAAGAAATAAGCAGATGTAATGATGTCTGTGGCTTGGTGTAAAGACTTTGTTAAGTGAGGTTAGGTTAGAATGAAGTCAGTTTGATTTCATATTGTCATTTACAGTATTTGGGACTGGAGACAAAGTTCTTCGTTTCCACAATTTATGGAAGAAGTTTACTATTTGACAAATGTCGTTTGGCCACAAAGGTATATTTTTTGTCTTACAAGTAATATTATATTGTATGTCCAGCATTTATAACCCTCAGCTTAAATGTAACATGTGACTACAGCTGCCAAATCAGTGTAGTGGAGAAACAATTACAGTGTTTCTCTCTGAAATGTTTAAACTCTGAAAAGTTTAAAGTGCTCAAATCGGAAATACTTATGTTAGATCTCTGTTAGAAAACACTTCCCTGGAGTCTCTTAACATCTTTATCTGCAGTGTCCACTGTCAGCCACATGGGGGCGACATGTCTCAATTGTTCAATGGGATTCTAGTGTGAACCTGCACTTAATTCAATTTGCATTGGGCAGGAAAAGGGACAGAAAGTTTCTTACTCTGTCACAAGCATAATAGTCCTCTTGAACTGCAAGCTTAATGCCTTTCACACTGATCTCCAGGATGCAGGAGGAAGGCGGGTTGTACTTGACTGTCATCCTTCTGTTGGTGGCAATCTGGAAAACATGTAAAAGATGAATGTAAACAGCTCAAAACTCTTAAAAGGGACTTTTGTTACCTAGTTCTATACTAGATGGTAATATGAAAGCAAAACTAAATTTTGAACTATGTTGACAGAGCTCTATATTGGAAACGCTTACGTTTATGTTGCCAAGTGCAGGCACTTCCTTTATTTTTGTTGTGTGTTGCATGGTGGGAAAATGACACCACATTCTTTTCTGGACACACTTCATATGCCCATTTGTATAACATACACAAGGGATACATAACATGCTGATCTTCCTCTGTGTTATTTCATGATTTCATTACTTATTTTACTTTATGCCACATATCACACGTCTTCTACCAAAGTTTTCTGGGACAAAAGCTGAGGTGGCGTTTAACTGCTATAGTAGTCAATTTCTTTACACCCTCAAACACATACACACGTGCGGGACATGGGCCTTGTACCTTCTGCATAGCAGCACAAAGAACATCATTTCCTTTGTGGTAGGGCACTTGGACTGAGCCCAGGAACTTCAGTCGGTATCTGTCCATCCACTCACTGCTCTTCACTGCACAGGAAAGAAGCAAAATTATAGAATAAGAGTCGTAATATATAGTTTTTCTTTCTCCACAGCATCAGAAGGACAGTATTATGGCAGCTGGGTTAGCAGTGACTCAGTACATTCCCAGTTGTTTCTTCTCCACTATGACTGTCTACACATAGATTTATCTGTTACAACTCTGCCTTTGTTTAGTCTTTTTATGCCTGTTTATTCATTTCATTTTCCTTGTCACCAGCTGCTTACACCTGAGAGAGAGCAGTGGGATCAGCAGAACATAAACTAACCCTAACCCACCCACAAACACCAGTGACTGTGAAAAAGCACAACAAAGCCAGAGGTGCTGATACTGGAAACTGAACCAAGTAAATCTCTGTCTCTGTAGACCCTTAACTGTGCCTTTGTAACGCTGACCTGAGTCTGATCGTAAAACTGACTGCAGAACAGCCAAAATATTGTGTTCTGGACTCATTCTGTCCTTTTTCTTCTTTACAAAAATGTTCTGAATATAAATAGATTTAGATTACTTTCAGCTTCACAGGCATGACATGACTCAAAGAAGCATCACTGAGCTTGTGCATGGTGAAAAATCAAAAATGTAAAACAGAAAGGCATACACAGTTTATTATTTGCTTATTTGGTTTCTAACATTGATTATTTTTGTTAACTTTCAATTACAGCTCTAGCTGAATTCTAACAAAATAACTATTATCTTAATTTTGCGTGCCACTACAGTAACCGGTGCTCATTTATCTCAGCCTGTTAGCAACATTAATGAAACACTGCTGAGAAGAATACAGAAGAGAAGCTCAGAGGAACAAGAACTAGCTTAAATGGAGCGGGACTTTAATTCTTTTTAGAACAGAAATGAACAAGTCTGATCACTACTATTAAAATTTCTGGTCTAACCATGATACATTTCTACATTTTGAAACCAAACAGCACAGGAAAATACTGCCTCATCCTCTCGTTTCAATACGTTTCAAACCATAACCTAAAGAAGGAATTTCAGCGTGTCTACCAACACGGTCAGTACCTTTGTAGCTCTCTGTGTCCTTGGTCACTTCTATAGCGTAGTAAGCAGGGAAGATTCCACGGGCACCGGTTCGCATGTTGTATCCCTCATACCAGTAATCCTCAGCCTGGACCTCCACCAGCAACGGATCATCCACCTCCAGCTCCAACTCATCGTCATGTCGAGGGACAAACCTGTTGAGACGGATTTAGTTATGTAGGGGATCTGAGGAGCCTCACAGGCTTTTTATGAGCTGAATCACCTCCGTACACAGTATCTGCACCATGACTATATCTCGGGTTATCTGCCTGGACATTTGGTTCATTTTAAAGGAATAGTTCTCTGAAATCTGGATTTTGAGAGTCTAAGTTTGAAAAATTCGTAGGTACTTCTTCACAGAGGACACAACTGTAGTTCGCTTTGATTCACAAAGTCACAACAGATTGCAACTGAGTTTTATGGTGAAATAAATACGCCAAAAAAGTCTCCTCTTTCTTTAGCAGTTTGTAGCATGCAGCTTACAGAAGTCAATTAAATTGGTCACAAATGGTACATGGCATTTATGAATCCAAGCTGACTACAGCTGCTGTCTCCTTCAAGCCTTCAGGCTGCATGTAAATACTCAAAACACAGTTTTCCAGTGTCAGCGTTCCACAGAAAATGAAAGCAGAAAACAGACCAGCATGCATTCTTGAGTTTACGTGAGACGGTCAAAGACAGAAAAAAATGATATAACTGAGCCAGGTGTAACGCTAATGGCTGTAGATACATTACAGAAATACTGAATTATGCATTGTACACATATAAACTGGAAATCCGTTTGATTAAAGAGGCACTGTTTTAAGTCCCGTGCTTTCAGCTATGCATGGATAACGTCCTGCATCATCACATGATCTGTTCATGCACAGAGATGATGCTATTCACATGACTGCACTGCTGTTCTTTTTGTCCCCCCTCCCCCATACATTTATCAGCCTGAGGTTTTCAACAGCAGCTGTTTAAGTCGTCCATGTTGCCGACTGGAGTGAGACTGTTACTGAGGAAACAAGCAGAAACTGAGTGTTTTCTGCTCCAACAGCTACAGAAAAAAGGGACAGGAGATCAGTCAGGACAGGAGCATGTTAAAGGAAAATTCCACTTTTTTAAAATACATGACTGTCACTATTGGACTACTCCTGGCTATCATAGTTGTCAATTAGGGAAAGGGTTTGCTCACTGACTTCATTTCTAAGATCTGGGAACATTTCCACATTGGCTAGATGATCAGACATGTAAATGGTTAAACCCACCAAACTCTGTTATTTCCAGCAACTTAGAAAACGTATTCTTAATTAATATTGATTTATCCCTAATAACACATTTAGATAAAACCTTTCTCAACCACATTTCTCCATTAAACGTCTTTAATGTAGAGCCATTATGTCTGGTGGTTTGGTACTTACAAACTAGTGCAAAGGATGAGTTTTATGGTAGTTCAATTCATTTCTGAGGTCTGGGAAGGCATAAACATTGCTAAAAAGAAGTCTCACATGAGGAGACAAATGAATATTCAGGCCAGGCTTTATGACTCCAGAGACGTATTATCTAATTCAGAAACTGAAAATTCTGTGATATTTCATTGGTAATTCATCTCTTAAATAGCCACGTATAGACAATTGGGCTGGGCTGTTTACTTGTTTACAACCTGTCTTAAGGAAGATGGGTATTTAAACCATTCATGTTTAAAATAAGTTAGGTGTTAATGCTCTTCCTTAGTGTTAGTAATTTATTTGTATTTCATTTCTGCTGGGTTCTGTTATGATTGTATTGTATTATGTATATGTTTGGTCTTGAGTCCAATAAAAATGACGGCTGACAGTACATTTGTTTTAAGTCATGGTGCAATATTTAGTATGTTGGATGGATGTGGATAGCAGTGATGGTGAGGATGAGAGTGATGTAGTTCTTCCTCACCTGTAGACGGCTCTGTGGCTCTGATCCCTCTCCTCTCCATTTATGACACACGAGAATAAGCCAAAGGACTCTGCACCTTGAATACCAAGAAAAAAAAAAAAGAATAGACATAAGGGCAATAAAATATAAAGAGAAAGTAAACAGTGTGGAGTTTCAGCCTCTGTAACAGGCTGGCAAACAGATTAATGACAACGTCACATTACGACAAAAGTCCATCACTGACAAATAGAAAATGCAATTAGGGCACATGGTGTGTACTTTAAAGGACACATATATTCTTTAGGACCTATGAATCACACTCTAATTAGGTGAAACAGATGATTACTGTGTATTTCTACCTACATTCCCCTGAGACATCAGTTACCCCCTCCTGCAATACTCAGATAAACTGCTGTGGTGTTTCTAATGAGTCTGTAAAACACATGGATGGCGTCCAAGAGGACAGCGAGGACTATTAGAGGAAATGAACATGCTTGCATTATAGTTAAATCTATCGTTCTCTGTCTCTTTCACATGAATCCTCCCTTCGGCTCATTACCGCTGGTTGCTTTACATTCACATACACACTGCAATGTGGGTCAGTGTATGCCTGTTGATATTTCCCATTGTTTTCCCAAGGTGACAGTGGGCCTAATGAGAGCAAGTACTACCATCCTCCATCTTTTCCACTGACAGAGGACAAAGATACAGTTTGGGAAAGCAAGTGGGAACTAGACTAGGAACTAGAAGCTGTTTCTCTAAGCACATGGACAAAGTCTCCAGATGAGCTCTTATTTTGGTGGCTCACTGATCTTTTTGCCAGCACCTAAACTGGTCCAAACTCTGCACATCTCTCAAATCTCAAAGATTATTTGACAAATTTGAAAGAAATCTTTAGTCCTTTAGACTTTTTAGTCCCATAAGGCTCTTAGACAATGTTCTGTTGGACATTTGCACTGTCAAAAAAACTCAGCGTCCTCATGAGTTACATAGCTCGGCTGATTCCCCAACAATCATCAAGACTGAGGATAAAATTATTTTTGCCATGACAACTTTCCAAAATTGCCCCAAAACTGCTGTGTTAGTTTTACAAACTGATGTGGAGAGTTTAGACAAGCCTCTGAACTCAATACTAACCCCAGATATCTTGGATTGTATTTCATCTTCTTACCTGCTCCTTTATCACATAGGCACACACAGGCAAAGCCGGCGTCTTTTAACTTATAATCCCTATGATTGTTTTGATAAAGGGTGACTAAGGATGACAGCCAACAGTGTCATCCCACATAATGAAGCTGCCATAGTACAGATGACAAAATATTTTGCAGATTTAACTGAATAACACTACAGAAAAATATTATTTGTATAGCCACTCACTGCCTGTGTCATTGCTTTTTTTTTTTCCTCAGTGTTTCCAAATGCCCTCTATAGGACTGTCATTGTGTTAATGCCTGGAAAAAGGGCTCAGAACTTGTTTGTGAGTATGATTGGTCTGGACAGCAGAAGAAAAGAGAGGGGCTGGAAGCAAATCCATGAAACTGCAAACTGGTTTTGGCTCAGTGTCCCTTCACACAGCAGGCCATTTAAGTGTCCAGCTGGGTTTCTGCCCTGAACGTGCTGCTGTCAGAATCCTGATAACGATAGCAACAAAGCAGCAAAAATTGGAGCTTTCATTTACGAGAATTTGCAAGCTGAGCTGGGTGATATGGCCTATAAAGTAAATCACATGGTCAAACAAACTAATGGTCACTGGTATGATAAAACAAACATTTTAAATATTTATATACATTATTGCTCAGTACTATTTGCAAAACATTTAGTTAAAATCAAATCTTCCATTTTTAGCATTTTCATAAAGTGAAATCTAACTCACTGATGTTGTCCTATAGAAGGTCACAATGTCCAACCAGTCATGTGGATAATGACCTGTGCTGTACGAGAATATTCCAGCTCCTGAATATCTCTGTGGCTCTGCATCATCGGCCACATCACTTTAAGCCTTTTCCGCCGCACTGCCAACTCGGCTAGACAGCATTCACTGCTGTGTCACTGTATGTTTAAAGGGAATTACACAGAACAACAGCCTGTAGTGTCCATGTGCATTAGTATGCATGTCTTTGTAGGTACAGAACGAAAACGAAACCAAACCCAAACTCTTCCCATTCTCATCACTTGCACTTATGATTGTTCTCTTGATCTTGCCAACAAACTCAGAGAGAAGATTTGGATTCATGTTTTTCTCCCAGTCTCTTTTTTAGTTTTTATATTTATGGTTAAAAAACAAAAATGACCAAATGGCAGAAATCATAATCACAAAAACATATATATATATATATATATATATATCTGATCCCTTATCTGAATTCTCCCTGACAAAAGTAATAAAGAGTAAATAAACGTGAATTCAAAATTAGTTTTTTCATATGTTTGAGTGGGTGATATGGCTGACTGCTGGGATATCAGGGTTTTAATACATTATTGATATTGAATATGTCACATCAGGTTAAATGCATGCAAGATTACATTTTAAATATTTTAGTTTGGTCATGACTTTCTGTAACTTGATAACACTGTACAATCATATTATCCCAGTACAACTGCAATAGAGGTCAATACATAATAATACTAATTTATCACCCAACTCAAAAATAAAGCCTTCTTGTTAGAGCTGAGCAGCGTTAACACACCTACAGAGAACACTGCCTGTCCTGAACATAGAATACTGCTGTGGAGAACCCAGCGTTATCATAGCAACGACTTACTGGAGGAGCGAGAGCGTCCGTTCATGAAGACATTGAGGAACTTCTTGGAGAAGTGCAGGTCTGCTTCTGGAGTGGAGTCTTCAGACAGACAAGCTGTGGCCTCCCGTCTCACTCCTCCTATCCGAGCCCCGTCCTCCTCCTCCTCATCTTCCTCCTCGTACTCCTCCCCGATGGCCGACTCGTAGGGGGAGGAGACGCAGTTGTCGTAGACAGTTGCCGAGTCACTGTCGTCACTGTAGCCTTGGTAACACTGCCGCAGACTGACCAGTTCGAGCTGGGCATGCTCGTCCACCACCAGCGTGTATTTGACCGAGTCATATGAAAGGCCGCTGGCCTCCGAGCTCATGGAAGTCCTGGGCGGGGCGGCTCTGCTGTTGCCGCCATTGCCCTTTCCTCCCCCCTTCCTCATCCTTCCATCCATTATTATCCTGTCCACATCCTCATCCTCTCCACAGTAACTTTCATCTGTGGCGTCCACATATTCCACTGATGACCCAGCTCTCAGCATAGCCCCGGCCCCCGTTCCTACCCCCTTCAAGCTGAGGTCCAGAGCATGGGAGTGAGCTGACAGAGCCATGCTGGGTGGTGTGATGAGGGACTCTACGCAGGAAGCATATGAAGGTGGAGGGACATAGACCTCGTCCTCCTCATAGATGGAGGGGTTTGTCCGATCTGGGAGGGGCTGGTAAGGAGGCGGGCCCTCAGTGTCGGAGCTGATGGACATGCGGCCCTGCTCAGTCTGCTGTGAGAGGAAAGGCCGGTCCTGCACGTTAGGGGGTTCTAGGGGGTCAGCTGATCGCTGCACAGGAGTCAGATAGATCTCCTCTGTGGGCTCTAGGCGAACATCCGTGTGGTAGCGGATCCTCTCCCGGTGGTGTCCACCGCCATCTGCTTTCGCCGCTGGATATAGAGGAGCTGGTGTGTAGTTGTGCGGTGGTGGGGGTGCGGGTGGCTTCTCCTGTAGCTTGGAACGCGTCACAGCCGCTGTAGATGAGCCGTGCGAGTGTCCAGAGGTGTGGCTGTGCCTGCAGGGTGCGTCAGTGGAGGTCCCTCGGTCTTTGGTCTGTGCTCCCCCACCCTGGACCTTGTCCTCGTCGCTCAGACAGCTGTGCTCACGTGGAGGGGTCAGCTCACCTGGAGGAAGGGCAGAGGCAAACAACAACATGCACACAGCCGCACAAGCACACAGGCAGACACACAGGCACGCACAGAGGCCAGACACACACACAGAGTAAATATACATGATGCAGAAACGCAGACATGACCGACAAGCAAATGAACAAACAGACACGAAGGACGACATGACAGCGAATGCACAGACAGATGAAATAAAGCACCAACAACAAGAGAGAAAAGTAGAAATGGTTAGGTAACAGACGTCAGGATTATGCAGCTAAATCCCCATTACTCATCAAATTCAGAGGGCAGCCAAGAGAAGGTGATTGGTGTGTTATGTCATAATCCATCGACAGGAAATCCAGTCATGATGTTTTCACAGTGGATGACGCAACACTGACGTCTGAAGCTACATGGCAGCAAACGACAGGTGAGTCCTGCATGTTTAAACACACCGAGGCATCTGAGGAGCAGGGAGGCCAATTCAAAGCAGGAATTAAAATCTGTATTTGTATGGCATTGTTAATTAGCAATGCATCATCACAGACAATGTTTGATGTAAATTTACTTTATAATAATTGTATATATTGAAAAACAAATACTTGTGGGGAGGCCGCGTGATGTCATTTGCTACTTTGAATGGCACTGGTTGTGTTCATTGATAAATCTGCTGTTTTTTTCACAGAATTCAGAATTATCACACAATTCTTAGTGTCAGGAACTTTTAACTCAACTAACTATTTTTGCGACTGTGAAAATGAAAGCAAACATAAACCGGTGGTCTCCAGGTACAGTGGAAAGCTTGCATTTGAGATGCCCCTAAAATAAATGTCCTTAAGTATCTGTGTTGGATTTTGAAATGCCCATGTTGTAGAATGGATACGTCCTTAACCTTCAGATGTTTGAAGCTTGGCACATCACCATTTCCAATGTTAAACAATCAGTACTTCCATTCTTGTAATTAATTCTATTGCCGTTATCTTCTGAAGTTGCATGCAGTTAGATTATTTTAATTATGCTCTGTTAAGCTTTCTTCACAAAGATCAGTGTTTATGTGTCTCACCATTGAAATAAAATCCAAAATTAAATCTAATCAAAACTGAGCTAGATAATAATAATTAACAGACATAGTAATTTCAGTTCATCATTTGGCTTGATGTTAATGTATTTAGTGTGAATACAAGGCCAACAATGGGGTAAGTGTCTCAGAATAATGTGTGAATGCTTCCACTCTGCATTCTGCCACCATAGCCTGAATGAAGCACAAAAGGAAAGTTGGTTTATCCTGAATTTTGAAGGTTTTTCTTAAGGTGTGTTTTAAAAGGATTTAAATAATAAGTAATACATCACTTTTCCCAGCAGTGGGGACTTGTTGGCACTGAGTCTGGTCCATCCCATGTTCACATGGTGCTCTGAAAAGAGCTGCTGCAATGAGCTACGACAGCTCCCGGCTAGCTAAGCCCCAAGCTGGCTAACACACACACACACACACACACACACACACACACACACACACACACACACACACACACACACACACACACACACATATATACCATTGCTTCAGCTAGCTACCCTTAGCCCAGCATGGCTAATCCAAGCCTTCACACTGTCACAACCTGCCAGACTCCATTCAAATCACACACCCGTTCAGTCTGCACATCCCATGAAACAAAATCAGATATGTAAAGTAAAATATGAGCTTTGTAATGGGAGAGAAAAACGCACCTGTTTTCAGAGGCGAGGACGAGCCTGAAACTTTCTCCTGCCAACTGTATTTCTTTCCAAATGAGTTGTTGTTTAATGTGTCCTGTGGAAATGCAGACAAAGAGGAAGAGAAGAAGAGGAAGGATGTGGTGAGAAAGAAAAATAGATGGAGAGTACAGAGGGAAATGGAGAGAAGAGAGAGAGAGGGGTTTGGTTACTGAGTTCTGGACCCTGATGATTAATGTACACAACTTTTTGTGTGTGTGTGTCTCTCTCTCTCTCTCTCACACACACACACACACACACACACACACACAAAGCTTTTATTTTGTTGAATGGGCAGGGATTCTTTTGTCTGTGCTCCGTGGTGTGCATTTAAAGTGAACCAGACCTCTTACCGGAACTACTGGGAACACACACACAAACAGTGGGAGTCTCTTTAGACCGTTTTGGGGGAGTTGTTCACAGAGGAGAGAGTCTTTTCTAGAAACCATGATACCCCTCAAATGCCCTTTTCCTTCTTCCAAATTCTTCCTAATGGGTCCTTTTACCAAAATCACAATAACTTTTTTTTCCCCTTAGTTGCTTGTTTCATTTGAAAAATATAAGAGCTCTACAGAACTGTTTCATTGTCCTTATTTTTATAAATACAGATAAGCAACAAAAGAAAATGCAAACATTCTTCAGGAAAAGACAGCAACAGAATGGTATAATTAATGAAGAGAGAGGAATCAGAATGGAACCATTAAATAAATTTATTTAAAGAGCACCTTAGCACCAGTTGAAAACCTTGCATTTGCTGACCCTCCCTGGTTTAACTTCTCACCCTGCAGCAGTGATGTGGAAGAGTACTGCAGGTTGTGGTCAGTGCACAGTGACATCACTGTTTAGTGTGGTTACAGGTGCAACCCCTGACAACCAATGAGGAAAAATCTTATTTTAATTTTGTAATATTTATAGTGAAATAGTTGGATATGAGTGAGTTGTCAAAGACAAAAACATCGATTAAAACAACCCAGACAGTCTCCTACTAAACACTCCATATACTACTGAGTTCAAGTGCTTTCAGTTGCCAAAACATTCTCATCACAGATTCTCACAATGAGACAAAATTCAAACAAACAACAGCAACAGGGTATCACCAAACTGATATGCAAAAGGGTCAGAATGCTCATGTTCTTAAGTGTGAAAAGTTACACTTAGTAAGTGAGTTTCAGCTCTTTGTTCAGCTGTTGTTAAAGACCAAAAAAGACAGTGAATATTTGCTGCCAGGTAGACACAAACACAACTCCAAATGTATGAATAATGTTGCTCTCACTGCTGGATATGTAAATAAGCAAATATTAGCCATATCAACTTAAAATGTGATAATATATGTCAGTGCTGTTTAATAACTGAAGCAAACCAGGTTACAAATCTAACCAACACTTGATGCCAGCGTTCAGTGTCTGACTCACTGGTTCAGACACATTTCAGTCAGTACCAGAAGAGTGTTGAGGTTTGATATCCAGCCCCAGATAAGAGGAGGAGACACACTGAGACGGTAAAGGGAGATTTTAACCGACGGAAGGAGAAGTGGAAACTCCTGTGACGGCGACGCGTCGTCCAAAATAAGATCATTTGTCCTCCCTCCTCTATCCACCCACCGCATGACTCAGTTCTCATATACGTGTACCAGGCGAAGGCAGAGCTGTTGCCGTGGTAACGAGTGAATCAGCAGGTGGGAGACGGCAGCATCAATCTGAAGAGCAAAGGTTTGTTTTACAGAAAGATCTTCACCCAGGGCAGTGACTCATATAGGGTGTGTGTGTATTAATGACTAAGATCTGCATGGAGCTGACTCTGATAACACATGACCTTGTCAGCCAGACATCTGAGTTTGGCTAATGGCAACACACACACACACACACACACACACACACACACACACACACACACACACACACACACACACACACACACA
>JBBMJY010000001.1:25745916-25787617 GCA_037833715.1 Toxotes lorentzi | reverse complement strand
CACACACACACACACACACACACACACACACACACACACACACACACACACACACACACACACACACACAGTCATTAAGATAATGCATGTTGTCATTTCATGTCTCTGAGGAACATCAATCTCTTTAAGTTTCATTCTGGATTTGAGTTGCTCCACATTAATCCTTCATGACTACAGCCATGTGCACAATAATTCTGATCAAAAATCAGTCAAAAAAAAAAGGCATTTTCAAAAGACTCTGCTAAACTCAGCCAGTAAAACTATCTTTATCACATTCATGTTTGTGCTTCCATCACATCTGAGGAGCCATAAACATTTAGATAATTTAGGCTGAGAACAGCCTAAAAAGCAACAGCTTTGCTTGAGAAGCAAACTTTGAGACAAAAACACTGAATCAGCTCCTTGTTCTTAGTTATTTTTAGATTATTGTTGTCATATGTGAATAAATAGAAAGGGAAACAGAAAATCCCAGGAAGAGAGAAAACTGCTTTTGTACAACAGGCATACAAAATTATGTTTCATTTCAGCCACTATTTGTTGCTCTTTTGAGGAAGTTTAAAATAAATAACTTTATGCTAACTCTGCCTCGGTAGTTCCTATTGTGAAGTACTAGCCCCAGAGCAGGGGCTTCTGACACTTCTTTGGGGCTTCAAAGTATATTCAGATGCAGGTCGCTCCATTTGAAAGGTTAAAACTCCTGCAGTGAAAAAGGGATATTATACAACATCATTTCATTCAGCAAACTGCTGATCTGTCAGTTCCTGCGTCTTTGGGAAGTACTCCCTTGGAAGTAGGGATTTTCTTTTTCTGGGGACCAGGGGCTATGAAAGGTGGTCCTTCTGCACTCTTGTGGAGACAGATGTGTCAGAAGGGAAATCAATCCAGAAAAGATCCCACTAAGGAAGATGCTTTCTGGATCTAAATGTTGTCCATTTAGAAATAAATAGGTTTCGGTTTGGGAGCCTTGCAGAGCATGGTTGAAATTTGGAGTAAACTCATGGGGCTCTTAAAAACACTTTTTTGGAAACGTTTTATATTTGGACATGCTTATGTGATTTGGAAACCTGTTTTGACCTGTACTGGCATTTTCAAATATATGTGCACCATGCTCTCTGACCCCTCCCTATAAACCCCTGAACACACGCACACACATTTACACAGTTACTGCCCGCCCCCCCCCGCTGAGGCAGACACCACGCCTGTCTGGGTGTGTGATTCTCCTTCTATGTGACCGTCCATTATTGATGAGACAAGATGCATCCTGAAACTCCCCTGGGATAATGAGCTCACTGATGAGGTCACCACTCTGTTTGTACATACATGTGAGGACTCCGCACAAAGAGCTCACAGTTCATAACCCCTTTATCCCGTGACGCTCTGCAGCTGCACCACCTCCTCATACATTTTTAAAAGGGCCGGGCCTCCATCAAACACTGTGCACTTTTAAACAGAATGCAGAGAGATGAAGCTGTGTCTGGTGATGACAGTTGAAATCTGACAGAGAAGTCAGTCTGTCTGACCCAGCTGATTCATTCACTGCACCTCACCTCTGTAAACTCAAAACTATATGGAAGAGAAAACGGTAAGCTTTTCCAGTCTCATCAACCAGTCAAAACACTTTACACCACATGCCGCATTCACCCATTCACACACACACACATACTCACATTATGGTGGACCCACCATCGGGGGCAATCTGGGGTCCAGTATGTAACAGATCGCTTGCCTGTTAACTTGATATAGCTAACATATTAGCAAACAGCTGTCTACAGACATATCCAGCAGACACAGAGCAACATTAGCTTCCCATTAGAGTTGTGTTTGTGTTCAATGTACATTCTCCTTTTAGTTCTGGTTTAGGCTCCACCAATTCCTGAGAAAAATAACTGACTCGTTGGTTAAAGATGATCCAGATCCACTTTCTTCTATAGCTGGTAGCTAACTGTGTTTGTTTGCCATTTGGTGCTAAACAGGGAGCCAACCGTGGGTTTATCAGAGCTTATTTGCTGAAAACAGCTCCCTCCAGTTTTATGTGAATGAATGAAAATAGCTGCAATTAAAAATTAAACCTTGTGATGTAACTTGTTGTGGTTTTTGACTTTGTCTTTCACTGCAAGCTCCTCCATCTGGAGTGGATTAAACACTAATGAAACAAACAGTCTTCGTTTATTGTGAGTATTCTGGGATTTGTTTTCTGCATTATGTTCAGCAGCGTCAAAGAACTTAGTACACTTGCAGATTAAATGCAACATAACAGAGAAAAACAAAAAAATTAGGCACTCCTCAGATAGATGATGCATCTTGTTTCTGACTCGCACTAATGAATATCTGAATTTTGGAAATAGATTCCCAAAACAAAAAAACCTTCTACAAACCATCCCTAATAACAATAAGTTCAGTGAGGAAGATCCCTTTTCTCTCATCCTGCCTTCATTCCTCTATTGTAGTCATGTCATCATCATGCCACTTATCTGGGTCCAGGCCCAGGGGGCGACAGCTGCCCAGTCCACAATGCACCGAAGTCCTGCGGCACCTCCCACGGGTGGTGGGCCCATGGGAGGCGGTGCCACCTGGAGTGAGGCTCAAACCCACTCCCCGAGAGATTGAGTCTTGTGCTCTACCAACTGAGCTAACCAGGCCAGGCAGCTCCTCTATGGTTGAATATATTTATTTTTCTGTTTCTCCCCATTCAGTCTTCTCTAACACTTCTGCTTTTCGAAGCCATCAGAATTCACAAGTCCTTTATCTGGCCACTCATCTCTCTTCCTACTAAAGCCAGAGGTTTACAATGGGATGCGGCTCTTCAAATATCACTGCATCATTTTATCTCTCTCATCGCTACCAAGACCTTCAGGATGTTCCCTGAGATTCGACTGAAAATTCCCATCCTCCTCCTGCAGGCTTTACTTAATCTCAGAGGAGAATCTGTCTTCTTTATTTATCCTGACTTTGTTGGCCTATGTGCAGTGTTGGCCAATCAGAGCCTAGAACCAGCCCAGAATTGCAGCCTAATTTCTAATGTTCCATTAGGAAAGGATTTCATAAGTGTACATAATATAACAGAGGTAAAACAATCAGTTCTGTCGCCTCTGGTCTTCTGTTTTATCAGAATTACTAAGCACATTTAAAACCATGATTACAATAATGAAAAATCCAAGATAGAAGTAATAAAATAATCAAAGTCTTTTAGATAGTGCTACACTAAACATCCAAGTTTTCACTCATATGAACAGATCTAAGCTTTTAAAAATATCATGGAGCTTTGACAGAATAATGATGGAATATGTTTCAATTTATTTTAAATAAAATAACATATGGTTCACTCACTGCATGTCTCACTGAACTTGCTTGGAAGGTTCCCAAATCTTTGTATGTGTATCTGTAAGGTTTAAGTTCACCACCTCCCTCACCTGCTTTTCTATGGATCCCACTATAAATTCCCTTTGCTCTTGGTGAGACCCTGGTTATGTTATGCTATATTCTATGCTTGTCTTTCACTGTGGTGCTTTGTTTCTTTCTGGCATGAGGGATGATGCAACTAATTTAACAGTTACCAACTTTTGTGAGTCCCGCCTATGTCTTGTTTTTTTTTTTGGCATGGCCATCTTTTTCTGATTTGTAATCAGTCATTGAATTATTTTATATTTTATCCAACACACTTTTCAAAGTTTCACAGTTAGTTCCAGAAAAACACTTCAAACGCCAACTGCTGTTTTTGCTAAATTTATTGGGAGTGTGTTTAGCTCGAGGCATGGCTGTGCAACTTTCAAGACCGAGATACTATCTGTCTGATGGGAAACAAGACAAACAGGAGGAGACGATCTACAACCAACCAGCAGCAATCAACATGAGACTGAGCGATGGAGGGAAATCTCATTATTGAGACCAACCAGCAGAGCCTGCTCTCTCTCCACAAAACAGTTATTACAAAAAAACCCAAAAAACTAATGGCTCTGTACAAGCTCTACATCCACAGAAGCCAAACAGCTAGTTTCATGTCCTGGGAGTGTGGAGACTGTGTGAATGACAAACACATATGGTTCACTGCTGTTGTCACAGTCACAACTGTCTCATGTTGTTTGCTAGTCAAAGAGCCATTTTGGATTCTGATCTCTGTGAGGCCCCTGCAAGAGGATGAGTCATCAGAGTCCACACATACACACAGACACACGAAAGTATGCACGAACACACACACAAACACACACCTCCAGCAGAGAGCTTTCACGTTCAATAATCTGGGCCATAATTAGCTCCCAGGATAGGAAGACAAGAAAAAGCAGAGAGAGAGAGAGAACTGGCTTTTCAACCTGAAAATATTCTCAGCACTCCTTAATATCGCAGCGATTTTCCTCATCTGTCAGGTCACTGTCACCAAAGCAATCAAATACAAGTCACTGAAGAAAAAAAAATAAAAATCTCTCATCTGCTGGTATAATTGACACCGAAAAAAGCCCCTCGGCCCTCCTGTTGCCTTGGTTACGGCAGCGAAGCTGAATGGAGGAGGAGGAGGTGATGATGGTTTCACTGGAAACGCAGCCGGAGAGATCTGACAGAATAATAAATTTACCTCTGCTTATTTTCTCGCTCTGTGCCACCCCACATCTCTCTCTCCCTCATGGTTGCGTTTCATATTCGCTCCAGTTTTGATAATGACCCACTCACTTCTATGACAATAAAACTTGAGAAAACCAGGGTGCTGGTGGGCCCAGGGTGCTCAGAACTTAGAGAAAAAATGCCCACTTCAGCAAGGTTTTCGGAGGTAAATGGTAAACAGCTCAGAGTGAATTATTTAGATACCCAGGATGAAGCGGGGCAATCATTTGCATTCAGACTCAAGGTTTTTCTGTCTCTGTCGTTGTCTATCAGGCCTCTCTGCCTCTGGCCGCTTTCCTGTGCTGGCAGGAAGCTGAATGCAGCAGCTGTTCAGGACAAAACACCACAGAGAGGAGAGTTCGACCCCATGCCGAGCTCGGACTTGGACACGGTGTTGCCGAATACCAGCAACATATTATGCAGAATTGGGTGAAATGAGCATGAGCATTAAGAATGGATATTACGAGTTGGCTTCATCATTTAAAAAAAAAAAAAAAAGAGTCAAGACCAACAAGTGCTCTGTGCTGCTGTGAAATGTTTTGCTCTGGACAGAGGACACGTTGCAGCCCCGTAATAACCTGGGTTATTCTGAGACTCATTTCCCAAAACTGAACCACACCACCTCAAAATCACACCACAGTGTTGACAGGAAGGCTCAGGCAAAAGGGGCTACCAGATTTGTAAACAGGCAGATTGTGAGCCCAGTGTAAAGCTCTGGTACACCTCGGTGTATCGAAACTGAAGGACGCAACCGTGAAACTTAGAATGAGCCGCCACTCCTTTCCTGATCAGGGAAATGCAACAATGTCTAACATAACTGGTGATTTTAGTACTAAGAGGTGTGAAGCATTATGAGGAAAGGCCAAGATCACTCCAGAAACACTGATTAAAACATTGACTTTGAAAGCAGAATATGCAGATGCCACATTTGTGTGAAATGAAACTCTTACTGAACTCTAGTTTGGCTCCCAGGTAATTTGGAGAAGCTGCCAATTTAAAATTCTTTTCTTTGTTCTCTTGTAGCTGGGAAAGAAGCAGTCAGGCACGAAATCCATAGGGGAACAACTGTTGATTGAATGAACCTTCACAGATACACATCAGGTCATTAGTTACATACTGTAAATGTGCTTGAAAAGAGGAAGACTTCCTTAGAATTTAAGCTTATTTCACATACTCTGGTGAGACCAAGCTCTCTGTGGAAGCCGCTTACCTTTATATCCAGGCCATTGCAGTTGAGACTCATCCCACACTCGTCTGTGATCTCTGTAATCTCCGACAGGTCATCATCCTCAAACTCATCCAGGCTGATGTCATGGGTCAACCTGGTTGAGGGGGAGGATTAGAGTGAGAGGGGGAGGATTAGAGTGAGAAGGGGAGAAAATGGGTGAAAAAAAAAAAAATCAATGTTTATCTCATCCGCAGCCACAGCACATCTCAGAATCTCTTCTTGACCAAATTTATCCGTCTGAGGGGGGCGCAACTCCGAGCCAAACTCCAAGCCCAGTGGCACAACTTAACATGGATCTCAAGATCTGGTCATAACGGAGAACATAAAACAGTTACTAAAAAAGGGCATTCCACATTTTTAGTGGATGTAAAATAAGGACTGTATTAAAATAAGGACTGTAAATAGCCTTTGAAATGTTTCACTAAAAGAAATAAAAGAAGTTATTGGTTTGCATCTTTTGTGAGATGAGGAGATTGGTACAATTTGAGAAGATTTTTGCTCCCCACTACTCCACAAAAACTTCTTCAGTGAATAATGTCTACTGTTATTCTACTATTTGTAAAACCAAGTTAAGAGTTTAGTGCTGTAGAAGGGAAATTAATCATAATTGACAGCTATGGGCTTAATGCAGCTCAAAAGCAGACTGAATTAATCCTTGATGAATTAAACCTGATGACAACGAGTTTGAGTTCCTTTTCCAGAGATAAAGAGAGACATAGTTTGGGTAGTTTAAAATAATCATCTCTGCCCTGTAACACAAACAGAGACCGTTCCAAATAACAGCATGACAAAAATTACTAGTTATTCAATCTATAATTCAGTATGATAAAAAGCCTCATTGGCACCGTGTAGAGGCCACAGTGTTCATTCAGAATACAACTAATGGAACAAATAAAAGAGCTCACTGTTGATTTAGCTGTTTTTGAGCTCTGCATAGTGGAACCTACAATATAAAGTTTGGCACCAGAAGAAAAGGTAATGGGGTAATTAATACCACCTGACCGGCCCTGCTAAACAGCAAATCATACAAATACAAGGAGTGTAGAACTCCAAAGCTGAACAATTACAAAATGTCATCCTCTGCATCTGTTTCCTACCAGCACGTCGACCTGGTGTGGCAGTTCTGGCTGTCAAGTTCATTTGGAGGCATCTTCTAAGTTTACAGGACGTGTGTTTAAATGTTCACAGACATTTAAAAAATGTAGGATTAGGAAGAAAACGTTTTTATTTTGCAGGGAAGAAGCTAAGGTCTTGCTCACTCCTGTGGTAACCCAGGACATCACACCAGTTTCAGGCGGGGAGATGTGCTGTCCTGCTGTCTGTAGCAGGATTCAATTAGCTTCCAGTAAACAATGCTTCTGTTTTCCCCATCTGTAATTATGTCTGCCTGTTATCTCTTTACCCAGCAGCCTCCTGGGTGTAACAGACGGAGACAGTGCAGGAAAATGTTATTAGAGGGAGGAAAAAGAGGATGACAGCGATCACAAGGAGCATAACAGCGAGCTGTCAGGGAGACCTGGTGAACCTGGAGAGCTATGGATGCCCGTGTTACTGCACAATGCTAATGTCATTTCTAGCTGCACTGACACTGCAGCTGTCTCCTCCTGAAATGTACACACAGCTGCGACCTTCTTTAGCTGTCACGTGCCAGAGGATGAGTACGGGAGTTAAATAGCCCGGGAAGAAGCATCTGTTTACCTCTGTAATGAGGCCCTGAAGGAGGAGGGAGAGAAGGGCTGAAGGATGGAAAAGAGAGAAAGAAAGTGAGGACGATAAAGAGAGAGTATATGAATCCAGCAATCTATTGGCAGAGAGTAAAGGATTTTGGATGGGAAACTAGTGGAATATAATCACCTTCAATCATTAAACAATCCTCCACCTGGTGAAGCTAAGGCATCTGTAATGGTTTAGGCTTGATTGATTTATTGATTTCATTATTTGTCATCCAGGGTCGACTTTCTAACATGACACGAAAATGCAAAGTAGTGCAACTGTTGACTTGCAAGGTTGAAAAAAAATCAGACTGAATTTGCTCCTATTACTAAAACTGGCTTTGTAAAGTTAGGATAAGGCTAGTGATATTCTATTTTTTCTTACTGTCAATGAATCTCATAAAAGAGAGACCAACAATGAACTGATCCTAAGCACAAATATTGCCTTTGCAACAAAACCTGATACAGTTTATCCCTCAGTGCCATTGAGTCTGTCCACAAACAATCAAAAACACGAGTGAGGCACATGAACATGGCCACTGTGCTTCATTTAGGATCAATCCCACTACCTGCACTCCATCCTGCCTCTGTAAATCCTCACTAAAGCACCAAATACGCATTTATCTGCAGCTGAAAATAGTTTCCTACAAATGTACTGTTTACTCCTGACTGAACAGTTTGCTAAAAACTACAGTGCCCAGCTGTCTTAGAAAAATGTATCTATGTAATGAAAAAGCTATTTTTTTTTTAAAGAAAAGCTACATTTGTGTAGGCGTTTTTAAAGATTCATGTTGTCAGTATGAGTAGGGTTAGGCCACACTGGGTATCAGGAAGTCAGAAAGAATTGAGAAATAGACTAATGCTAACATGTTAGCTAACTAACGTGTTAGCTAACTAACATGTTAGGCTGCCTCTAAAACTATCACCCTGCTGAATTTATTTTTCTGTCCAGCTGATAGTGTGATATCTGATATTTACTCTCCCTCTTACACACAGTCCATGTGCAGTCGGAGAACCAAAACATTTAGCTACAAGTTGCTAAATACTGCAGAGCTGGTGTTAATTCTCCGCTTTCAGACTGACTGTTAACATTCAAAACATCACTTGGGGAATGTTTAAGTGGGTTACATACATTACTTTGCAGCAGAATTACAAATGCTGCTACCTCTCTGTATAATTTACAGAAGTATTCACAGAGAGTCACTGGAGTCCTTTATTTTAATTTCTGAATTGGACTGACAGGCCCAGTGGTGGGACACTGCTGTGCTTATGAATAACAAAAACTGTAAGCTTATCAGTTCACTACAAAAGTAATTTATTAGACCCCAGACAGATGCCAGGGAAAGGAACAAAATCATTATGCTCCTGAGTGTCCCACTGTTATCAGCATCACTTACAGGAAGAAGGAGAAGGGTGAAGGAGAGGAGAGCGAAGGAGAGCAAAGGAAAGACTGCAAACAAGGTGCATGAAAGACAATCGGCACCAATCAGCCATACGTACGTCATGTTATTTTGACCATGGATTGCCAGGTGACCCACAACTGGGGCTTTACAAGGACAAAAAGAGGAGGGGAACCTAATGAGTGGTGAACAAGGAGGTGAGAAGAAATGTGACTGTAGATCAAACCCTGAGGAAAGTGCAAACAGAGGCAGCGGACAGTGAGAGGATGGAGAGAGTCATGGGGACAAAAATAAATGGTGATGTGGGGGAGGGAGAAAATTAAGCACTTGGAGATAAACCACCTGGATGGGACAGGGTGACCCCTTTGCTGCAGTGAATTGTGGGTAAGGAGGGATGCAGACACCAAAGAAAACCAACAGAGTGTATAATACAGAGCAAATTACATTGTCACACATCACAGCCCAAAGATCACAGGGTAGCGCACAGGGCGCACAATGTCGAGCACACTTGACGATCAAACAGGCTGCAGAGTCACATCACATTTGCAGTGTGAAAACCTATCACCAATTTTTTTTTCTCAATTTATGTAAATGATTTGAGGATTTCTTTGTGGGTCTGATTTCTCAGACGTCATTTAAGGAAAAACAATCCACTGTTTCCAGCTGCTATTTGCTGGTTTTCCCATTTTTTGGATGGTTTTGTTTTTGTCTGAGCTAAACAGTAGCATCGATAATGCACCAAAGGTTTCAGACCAAAAACAGCCTCAGGTGTGGCACTGTCCACAGTGTGAAGACAACCTACCTGCAAGGGTGTCCTCCTAAAACTTTCACGCTTACTTTTACAATTAGTTTTTGGATATTTTGTCAATAACCTAGAAAATCTAGAACACTAAATATCCTTGTTACTCTCTGTGATTGTATTCTTGAACCATATTCTGCCAACAACCCTCTCACATACTCACAACACCCTCAGTGATCAATACAGGCTGACACAGCAGACTGTCTGGACTGCCCAGTTCAGAGATGCCCACGATGCAGCTACTGTGTCATCATCACTGGAAGTGACACGCAGCAAATCAGTGACTGCACTAACTAACAGGCTGACACCGACATCATTGCTGTGACACTGTTACCTCACAGGACCCTGAAGACCGTTCAAGCACCTGAAGGGAAATCCTAAAAACGTATCATATCATACGTGTTGGTCCAGCCCCCGTCTCCAACAAAATACATTATTATACCACAAATCTTCTCTGGCAAATAAGCAAATACGCTCTAGAGGAAACTTAGTCGCCTAGATTATTTTCACTGGCAACTTTTTTTCAGTTTAGAACTTGTTTTAGGTTTTGAACGAGAGGTGAAGAACCTCAAGTCCAGTTGCCTTCATGCAGCATTTCCAAACACCATGACCTGCATGACCATACATTAGGTTGATGCTAAAACACTGGTAAAGTTTTGGAAAGATGGTTTCACAAGTGCAGCTGCAGATGCACCTCAGGATGTAGTTTTCTAATAGACACTCAGTAGCAGCTCCAGGAAATCTAAGCTGGTTGAGAACCCCCCCCCCCCCCCCCCCCAGCCACGAGTTCATCTCTCCATATTTGAATATTTCAGCTGCTACTAATTGATTTTGATCCCATTCTCAGAAGGTATGATCTTTCTCCCACTATTTCCACAACAATAATAGTTTTTTAATAGTTTTTTTTTTTTTTTTTAATTGTGCTCTGTGATCAACAGACGAGGTAAACTCCTGTTAACGTAGGCGCCCTGTGTTTGAAGGTGTATCACTGACTTACACTCAGAGGTATGTGTCTTAGGTTTTTAAAACCCAGCTGCACGGTCACTTCTAGGTCACAACCTTCTGCCCAAATTCAGATTTTCTGCATCCAGATAGAAGACAAAATAGCAGTGGGCAGATAAAGGTTTCCAGGTTTCAAAATGTCCCTTCAGAAACTGTGACAAACGCAGATACAATGTCCACAGTCTATGTTATAAAATAACATAAACGGGCGACAACACTGCAGGACAGATGTTTCGATTGTTTTGGGATGAACTCCTGCAGTACTCTGACAGTGGAGGGTGACAGGGCAGCCTACAGGAGTGTTTGTGCCTCTTCAGCCTGCCTCTCTGCTTGTGTTAATGAAGGACAGCATGACCTCGCGCTCAGGCCATGATGGGCCCGGCCAGCTCATTAGTCTTTATCTGAATCCAGCTATGACCCTGATCCCAACAGCACTGTATTTAAGTACAACCTGCTTGTAAACATTGACTGCAGTTTTCGTTCACAAGCAAAACGTCAGGTCAAATTTAGATAACAGTCTGGCCCATCGTCTTTGTTTTAACAGATTTTCATTGAAAAGAAGATTAGTTCATCCTGATTTTCACCAGGATTTTATGTCCCTGCAAACACACACTTTACTGCACTTTTGAGTGGAAAAAGGGCACGCTGTGGTGAAGATAAGCAAAGTGCTTCCAGTTTTACAAAGTCAAGAGAGAATTGCCCTGGGCAAAAAATAAAAAATATTAATAAAAAACAAAAATGTGAAAAACTGAATCTGACTTCCATACAAACATTTATCTCATTCATTCATTGAAATATTTGTTTTGCTACTGCATCAGCAGAAGCAGGACAGTCATGTTACGTAGGACTAGCATCTGTGTTGTGCTGTTACAATTCAATCATCTCACCGATCATACACATTAAGTCCAGGACTTTGTCATCACAGCGGATGCATGTATGTCCTCGCTTGTGTCTTTTTGCCCCATCTTTCCCAGTAGTTCACACGTTTATGCTCCTGCTGAGATATTACAAGACCACACGCTGTCTGTCATTCATCAGCTTCGCCCTCCTGCAAGGACAGGACCAGGACAAGGATCAGGATAAGGATCAGGACCGCCCCATCCGATTCACAACCAGGTTTAAAAAAAAAAATATAAAAAATAAAAAACTCCCTCCATCATCTGCTGTAAGAAAACAAACTCAAACACCAGCATTACTATAATAATACACACACACTAACATGAAGTGTGATGTGTGTTCTCCTCTGTAGCTTCTCCGCTTCTTTTTTTTTGGTCAACACAAAACCAGCCACCTCTGCTGCACGCTCTACCTCTTCTCTGTAGACACAAACATACACACAGCCATATGCATCCGCTCTCCTTCAAGGGCATGCCTGTCCCGAGCCTTAAGATGCAAGGAGATGACATACAGCAAGAATAAGGCATGTTAGCAGTTGCACACTCACAAGGTCACACACAGCCATGTTGCTGCATACCAGTAAAAGAAAAAAGCAAAAACAGAGAAAAATGAGAGAGATGCCCTACCATTTCTCCCACTGGTCCTCCATCCAGCCCTCTCCTCCTTCCCCTCCTGAGTCCATACTGTAAGTGAGGAGGGCATCCACAGCCAAGAGGAGAGGGAGCAAGGGGGTTAGAAAGTGAAGGATGGAGGGAGGGAGAGAGGGAGGAGCGAGCAGGAAGAGAGCCGGAGGAGAGGGAGGAGGGGTACAGCTTGTCCGGGTCGATGGGAGAAGCGTCCGATTCAGAGCCCTGCTGCTGCCGTTCATCCGGAGGAGAGAGAGAAAGAAGGGGGGGTATTTAAAGCAGAGGCGCTGAATCTGCCAGAGAGGAGTATAGTGTTATATAATCTACTCCTCTCTCTTCCTCTGTCTCTGATGTTTACTCTGTCCTGTGTGCATCAGATTTACTACGCCACCGCAGGAAACTGCTGGTGTTAGCAGAACATCCAACGCTACAGCAAGCCCAAACAGGAGAGACATCAGCACAAGAGGACACTCCTCTCTCTCTCTCACTCTCTGCAAAACACCGTTGTGCTCAATTATTCATGGGGCTCATTGATCTTAATTTTCCCTTCTCTTGCTTTCTTTCCATTCATCTTCTAAAAAGGAAAATTTCCCTGCAACTTATTTTAGTAGTTTTGGCCAGTTAAAATAGTATTGCACTCTTCCACAGTAATTTCTAGCAACATGGCAACATTGAAAGCCTGACAGGAAATAAAACAAAAGCATTCACATGGTCTTTGCTTGTTTAGGCAGATGGTTAAGGTTCCTCTCAAAATCAACATGTGCGTGATACTGTACACACACCCACGCACACACACCGCACCGAGAACTGCACAGTCCATTAACCCTCTCACTACTGCTGACCTTAAAACCTCCTTCCATCATCTCATATGTCATTAGCACATTGGAGCACTGTGCTAATTATAACCACCAAAGGTGGTTCAGACAATGAATGTAAGAAGCAAGGAGGTGTCTCTCGGTTGACCTCTGCTAGAGTAGCTGAGCAGGAAGGATATTACACTAATAACATAAACACAGACACTGGGCTTTATTTTGAGACTGTTAAAGCCAACATAATCAATATTTTTATATCTAAAAAACTGAAAAGAAAATGAATGACTGTGTATCAGGAAAAGGCTTTCTCATAGGGATGAGTACACAGTATTATCCGGCAACTCTGCAGATCAGCATGATGGAGCGTTTAAGCATCCTTTAGGTATTTGCTTTGATTTTCTGGTCTGAAACTCCACTCTCATCAACCTCGTTTCCAGCAGCAACAGGCAGCAGTTATTAGCTAACAAACTCTGATAATCCCACTGTATGGTACCTGCCCTCCTCTAAATGGAAGACAGACTCGGTTAGCAACTAGATGGTGCAGAAAGTGTAACATTTAGCAGCTAAAGGGCCAAAGATTTTCTGAGCAGATGGAGAAGATCAAACCAGAGCTAAGGAGGAGAGGATACTGGACTTCCATTCATCAGATGGAAAACTACTGCAAAGAATAACTGTAATGTGTTGACTGGATTGTTCTGTGTCCATGTAAACTATAACAGCTTTATCATCTTATATGTTTCTTTGCTCCCCCAGTGACCAATAATCAATTAATAAAGCTCCAAATGACAGCAAATGCATTTCATTCAGCCACACAGTCCCAGCAGAAGCATCCATTACAATTTAACACAGGTGCACAAGGAATAATAAAAGTTTTCCTTTGGAAAACCAGACTCCAAGCTTCTCTTCACAAAGGTCAAAGACACTAAATCCTTGTTTTTCTACGCCATGAGCTTCAGCCATATGCAGCCATATGGGCATGCAGCATGACCTTGGCTACTGGCCAGAACCTATGGAGCCCACACACACTCCAAAGAGAAAGGCTTCACACACTTCCCCTGCTCAACAACAGAATAACTGTTTTGTATTTTGAGAGAAACAGAAGTATTTATGCTAGTTTTATTTTATGTGTGTGTGTGGACATTTAACACCTGTACAACTCATCAGTAGATATGTGTGTACATGCATATATGCAATATTTTTTTCTTCTCTTTCTTTTTTGATTTAGCTTAAAGCTGTAAAATTTGTAAAGAAAGAGAGAAAGAAAAAGAGCGAGAGAGAGAGAGAGAGCGAGAGAGAGAGAGAGAGAGAGAGAGAGAGCTTACTGTTTAAGCAGTGGGGAGGTGCCATCAGGTGGAACGTGCCTTGTCAGCAGAATTGAGCGACAGCAGTAAATTATCAGTGTGGGGGGAACTGCACCCAGAGCAATTACTGTCCTCTCTGTCAGCTTCTACTGTGAGTGAAATTCAAATCAGCTCAATTCTCTCCCTTCCTCTCTCTCTCTCCCTCTAATTCTCTCCCTTCCTCTCTCTCTCTCTCTCTCACTCTCTCTGTGTTTGAGGATGAAAGTCAGCTGAAAAAGTACAAGTTAATCCTGTTGAAAAACCATGAAATCAAGTTTTTTTCCCGCATCAAAACATCAAAGTCAATGAAAGATAGATGAAGTGAATCAGAAAAACTGAACTCAAAATATCCTTAACATGAGAAGGTATGGTTTTGTTTCAAGAAGGATCTCTAGTTTCATGTCCCTGGTGCCATCATGAGCTCATGAGTTCCCCATTTTTTCCCATAGTGCACCACAGAATGGAATCCTACACACATTGTTGCTCCATGTGTACACATACATATACACACATACACAAACATATAATTACTGTGCTTATGTGAAAGAATCTCCTGCTACGCCCTCTAGTGCCACAGATGATCAATGCAGTGCAGGAGGATTTAAAGCTACAGTTCGCCAAGGTACAGACTTCTTTCCCATTCAGGTGAATGGGGATGTCAAGCTCAGCAACAGTGACATTAGCTACTACAAAAACACAGCAACTTAGCTTTCAAGCTACTTTAGTACCACTTACACAGAAAAGCACATAGCAGGGCTGAAACCATAATCTGAGCTTTTTAACACTGAACATCTGCTGAGAGCCAGACCTGATCTCATATTAAAAACTACAGGATAGCTGCATGGCTACACACTGTTACGTAGTATTTTTAAGACATTTTTGAGAAAATACACCTTGAATCAAAGCTTTTGATGCTGCGCTGTGTGACGTCCTACAGTGTTTTGATGTTCAGTGGTGATCTGCTGCTTCCAATTTAAGCATCTTTTTCTTATATTCAGACTATTAAAAACAATACAGAAATATTTCAACCAAGCTCACATGAGAACTTGACAAGTCTCTAATGATGAGTAATGAATATTCTAGATGCCCCAAAGTAGGGTCACAGTTAAACTGCAGAAACCGTGAACTGGATCTAGATTTGACAGTGAGCTTCTCCTGCGTCTAAGTCTGTGAATATCTCCACACAAACAGCTTCACAGACAGTAGTAGATCTCCAAGGCAGCAGGTTGAGGAGAGACGGAGGATTTGACCACAGGCAGGGAGGGTGACAGAGGAAAACATGCCAACATATGGCTGCTCTGGGGACTGGGCCAAACCCGAGGTTGTGGATTATCTGGCTTTCCTTCTCTAGTCTACTACAACACTGAGGTATCAATCAATACAGCTCGGTCTCCAGTAACATGAGAAAAAACATTACGTTTTAAATCATCAGCCCTGATTTAAAACAAGGAATTGATTCATTTTGTTAATTGTCCTTTTACCCTTCTTTTAAACAACTGACAGCATTTTTCACTTGTTTTTGAGTTAACAGTCATGAGTCATGAGTTAACATTCATGACTGATTAAGCAGCACTGGTTGTACAGTTTCATCTTTTGTGTTTTTGAATTTTGCTGATAATACAACGCTTTAGTTTACATCTGGATCATAGACACGTCTTTAATTCATTGTGCTGCTGAAACTGCTACACCCCCAGTGGTTTGATTGTTGTTTGAGTAACTTTAAGGCACTTTTTTAAAAGTTTATTTATATATTTTTTGTCAGATAAATCAAACGCTGCCAGAGCAACTCTGATGCCACTGTGATGAAAATATACAGCTCAGTTAGTGAGACTGGGACAGACTGCGCCTGAGAGTGGGTCTGTGTGTGTGTGTGTGTGTGTGTGTGTGTGTGTGTTGCTGTCTCACTGGGGAATATTGATCACAGGCTTCCATCCACTCAGTAATGCCTCTGAAGAATCACAGCTTCTCCTCAGGCACCACTGTAGGGGTCTCTGAGAGTGTGTGTGTGTGTGACATAAAAGCATGATAAACTGATCTGAACTGTTGAATTAGCTAACTGATCACCTACCTGATGAACTCTGGGTTACCTGTACTGTGGCTCTGCAACATTATTTTTGGTATCAACTAATCTACAGAATCAATTATGTTTTTATGCAACAGACTGATAAAATTCCCATCTCATGTTCCCAAAGCCCACACTGTCCCGGTCCAAGAAGCACATGAGATTTAAACTGGACTAAACTGACACAGAATGAATGAATAAATAAATAAATATTCAACTACAATCAGCAAACAGCTGATATTTTACAGGATAAATCACCTCAAACAAACTGATTATGAAAATTACCATGGATTAATTCTGTGACCAGACTGTAAAGACTAAATTATACCATTTATTTATTAGACAAATTGTGCATTTTGTGTTTTACAAAAAAATAATAATGATAAAATAAACAAACAAATAAAAAATACAAAGCTGTAAAACATTAGCTGAGACATTTACTTGTTGGTTTGTTTCTTTTGTTTTCAAACCTCCAGCTTTAAATTTCCCTTTCATAAACGGGAAGGGAGCACTGACAGCTCTAATAACGTTGCTGTAAACTCACCAGTGAGTTCTGCAGAAACAACACGAGTTCCTCTAAGAGCCTGTTACAGAGATTAATAGCCTATATGCTGTTAAGAGCACTGTGAATAAATTCACTTATGTACGCCACAGACACACCAGCATACTTGCAGTAGCTGGATGGATATCACAACAATTAAAACAATATATTCATATCAAATCAAGCTCATAATGAAGCTACTGTAGGGGGAAACCAAAAGCATTTTGATGTAAGGGAAAAAAATCCCATAAAGCAGGCAGAAGGCCGAAGGCCAACAGAAAAACTCATTACTGGAAGCTGGAACTCATAAAATCACTCTACAGCAGGCTGCGAGTATTTTTGTTCGGAGGAGATTAACAGAAAGTATGCGACGTATTTAAAAATGCATGGTTCTGGTAGATGCAGGGAGGACTCGGCTCGTCTCGGTCCTCCGGGAGCAGACACGCCCAAACACAAAACATGCCACTCAACAACACTCTTCCATCCGCAAAGCTGAGAGCAGCCAAACGCAGCTGCAGCGGCTCCGTCCACCCAGCATCAGCACCTTCAGCTCTGCAGAGCCGCGAAGGCTCGGGGCTCATTCACAGCCTTCAGCCCAGCGGACAGGCAGATGGTTCGGCCCCCCTCCTCTTGCCCAGGCTCCTTCCGACGGAGCTCTTACCTGAAGCTGGCCGGGGAGTTCACCTGGATATTGCGGCCAGACGTCGGGCTGGCTTTCCTCTTCTCTCTGTCCGCCATGCCGCCCCGTTATCATTCCTCCATTGGCTCCGCTGTGCAGCCGCGCGGCAGAGACACCTGAAGTCCGGCGATGCTGCGATAGGGTGCTGCCTTTGAGGGCTGTGGGAAAAATGACAACTCGACCGAACTGTTCAAGAATGATCAAATCAATTTGGTAACTTGGACGATTTGCTCCGCTTTTCATTGCCCATTCATGTAATTTATTGGTCCTTCTCATGAACAACAGGTTGACATACAGACTAAAAATAGGTAAGACGATGTTATATATTTTATTAACTTAGCCTACAATAAAAGAGCTCTCTGAACATTTCAATTGTAAAAAAAAAAAAAAAAAAAAAAAAAGTTAAACATTTCTAATGGGGTTAAGTATTTTCCAGCAGGTCATGTGTATAAATTCCTAAAAAGCCAGGCACCAGATTATTTTCAGTGTTACAGTTACTTGAGTGTACAGAGCAGTACAGGTCACAGTCACAGTTCAGTCAAAATTCAGATACAGTTCTATTCAATCTAAATCATTTCATTGTGTGTGGGGCCACAGTTTTGAACGGATAACCAGATCACATAAGATCACACAAGTCAGACCCTGTTACAAGTTTTAAAAAGACATGTACAAAATTAATCAATTAATGTGTGTTAGGCCGTGAACATGAGCTGTAAGATAATCAGGAAAAAAATGGAAATGAAAACAGTTGTTTGTTGTTTGTTAACCGAAACAGTTGTATAACCTGAACCAGCACATGTAGCCCGGCAAAACATGTGTCTGGTATAAATTCAGTGTTCAGTTTCTTAACTATGTTAGAAGTTTAAAGACTCAGGTGATTAAAACCACCATATATGCAGAGACAAATCTCAACCTTTTAACACTGAACAAACCCCCGAGCTTTATCTACCACCACTAAATAAGATCTTTATGTAAGTTACAGATATACTTTTATTATTTTTTCTGCAGTTTACCTTTGTTCTTAGCCATTGTAGCACTTCCTGGTGTGGCAAAGAGGACCCGAACACAGGGCCAGACTGTCTTTGTAAATGCCTGAGTGGGGCACGCAGGTGTAGGTAACCAAAGCTTACCTGTTTTTCAGCCTAATTAACAGTTTTGTTTAGATACGTGGATATTAGCTCTGAAATGTTCAGTGTTGTTGTATTTTTCTAGATGCATTTTCTGTGGTAATTGTTTTGTATCAGTTTCTCAGTGTCTCTGTGTCTTTGTTGAATCTAGTTTAATAGACCCTTTGAGCCTTCTAAGTGACCTCATGGGCTGTGTGGGGTTTATTTACAACCCTAACAGACTTATTTTTCGCAACGTCACCTCATTTCAACAATTACTGATGTTAAAATGTCAGTTTAGCCACCAGGAATAACTCCTAAAACTATAAGAAGACTTGAGTTGTGCACAAAAAACAGAGCATTAAACATTAAGTACTGTTTATGAGAAGGGGCCTGAATGTCAAATAGCAATGGCAATGGTTATTTAGTGAATTTAGTTCATGTTTTGGGAGTTAAAGACAGCAGGAAACAGCAGGAGTGGGTCTGCTTGGTCTGCCACAGAGTCAGAATTAATCTCGCTTTAGATCAAGACGATCAAAAAGAGACACATTATCCAGCTGTATGTTAATAAAACTTTCTGTATGTCTCTGTTTTAACTTTTATTTTATTTTTTAAAAAGCTGTTTTTCTTACTTCACGATGAGCTAAAATTTTGGAGATACAGGACAGTAGTTTGCAAAATAAAGTATCCTCCTCTATGAAAACTTTGTTTTGTGTTACTGTGTCTGATTAGTAATTTGTCATTTCTTCTGACTCACAGCACTCAAAAATACAGCACGCCGCGTGCATTAGTGTTACCACTAAAAGTTTGAGTTTACGAGGAGACCTTAAAGGCAGCAGGAGCTCGCACAGAGAGGAGAGGGCTGGAACTAGAAAAGCAGGTGGATAGCCGCTAGGTGGATATCAGCAGTCTGTATCAGACTGGACTGATCTGAAATATCTGACCCGACATATTCATCAAATCTGTGTAACTGTTCTGCATGTGACAGGTGTATTTTCTCCTGCTGATCTAGATACCAACAGTAGTTAATTAATCCAGACAGAAAATCTCGTAGTATTGAGAATGAAAGCGCTTATTTGTCCTGTAAAACAAACAAAACACCCGCACTGAAGACAGGATATTGACATGTCAAGAGCAAGAACTGAGACCATGACGGAATCATGTCAGAGAGAAACCAGCAGAGGGCGATATTTTACACAGACACAGCATATTGTGTTTACAAATACAGGAAGTCTGTGAGAAGTGATGACACAGACACTATAAGATTTTCTTTTTCATTTCTCTCTTTTTTCTTACCATCCCATTGATCTTTCTTCTCTTTTTCCCTTCAGCCTTGATGTGTGGGGGTAAATGGACTCATTTCATACACCTACCTTCATACTGTCAAATGTTCTCAAAAACTTACTGTAATAACTACAACTGCAGTACTACTGTCATCCAATCACAGTCATCTTTGTAGTAATATTCATGTGAAGGACATCAATGTGTTGATTCAGTTCTTGTGCATGTCAACTCCCTTAACTCTCCTCATCCCTCTCACTTATGTCTTAACCTCAGAGGTTAAACGTGAACGTTTGGAGTCAGTCATCTTCGTGGTGCGGTGTTTTCCATCAGTCTCCTTTTTTCAGAGTGGGAACTGAAGTGAAAACACATTGCTGATTAATTAAAAACAAAAATCAAAGCACAACATTTTCTTTCCCTTTACCTTAGACATTCACACAGACATTTATTTACCTTTTGGAAAAATCAGCTCGGTCCGTCGTGTATGGCCTCCCTGGCAAACTAATTTCTCCTCCTTCACACTGTTTGAAAGATGTGATAACGGCAACAATAGGTGAATGTTTGAAAATACAAAACATTAAATGAGCAGTTCTGGTGGGAGCCTACAGAAGGTAACTAACACTGATGGCAGGTGAACATACATCAGACAAGTCTCCCAAAAAAGTTTATCATTCATTAATATACATTTTAAAGACCTGAATTTTTCTGTCCCTGTCCTGATGCTACTTGGCACAACACTTACAGGTTGTATAAATTAGTGTTGCTGAGCTCCTTCCAGTCTCTCCAGGTGAAGTAGTGTGGACAGCCTCTCTCTGGACAGGGTGTGTGGACCTGATGGGTCACTCCTGGCCACTGCCTGGACAGCACAAACAGGTTGGACATCACGGCCAAGATCAGATCCCATAACGGCCGAAACTCTGAGGAGATAAAACAGCTGTCTGTACCGTAGCTGTGTAGAGCATTTGGTTTCATTATGTTGGAGCGGTCATAGATTTTTACCCTCATCCTTCTCAGGTCTCCTGCAGCGAATCTCTATGAATGGATCTTCATCTTTGTTCCTCTGTCTCACCAGAGCCAGCTTGTTCCCACAGCAGAAGAGACTCTGCTCTTTCCCCACCCAGTGAGTTGCAAAGATGGAGCATGTCTTGATGATCATTCTGGTGGTTACACACAGTCGACAGGAAATTTACAGACATTTATTGGTGTCAGAAGAATTGAAAAAAAAAAAGTGGTCTGCTCATATCGCAGACCACTTTCAGAAGTTGCACTCTCCAAGTTTAAATGTCATTTCTGTCATATCTATAATTTAAACTCAGTATTTTCAAACCAGGAATCTTCAGTATTTGGATCAAGTAGCTTGTGAAAACTAAGATGTGCCATGATTAAGTAGGCTACAGCTGCTATTTCAGTATATCAGATACATATTCAATAAACATTTCAGTACATGTAAGTATGGGATCAGACACACAGTTAAGCATGTCTGTTTGTATTACAGACCATGCATTGTCACATTTGTCGATTGAAGTTGTGAAAGTGTCACTGACCACCCACATAATGTGAAGCTGTATTATTCATGAAATGTAGTATTGATGATGCCATTTTATTAAATCAAAGACCACCATACTAATGGGTATAGTAACAATATGCTAATTGGATGGAAGATTTAATCATGGATAATCATGGACGTAATCGTTATACGTGATACAGAAAAGCCCAAATGATGAAACATGTAGTTATGCTACCTGTGAAAGAAGCCATGAGGAATCTCAGGAAGGAAGTAGACGTGAACACTGAGGTCATCTTGCTTGTCCTGACCCCACTTTTGGCACACTATGAGGTCATCCTTCAGGTACATGGGGAAGAGACACGCTCCATCTGGATTTCTTTTGGCCTCCCTGGCTGACTCCCACTGCTTCATACCAGATATGAACTTTGGTTCTTGGGGGTTCAGGGGACTCCCAACAAGAGTGGGGAGGCAGACCTCGAAATACTGCAGCAGGGTGAGTATTATGCCCTCCTCCCTCTTGGTTCCCACCACCTCTCTGATCAAGTCATCATCATCCACAACCAGTTTCTCTAACTCTCTGCGGACCAAGATGCGCATGGCTGCATTGTGTAGGGTCCCTCTGCACCTCAAGTCATCCACCCAGATTAACTTTTGTTTCACCAGGGCCCCCTCCTGCATGAGATGGTCTCTGGAGACCCCCTCCAGACACTCCACCAGGTCGTGTCTCACAATGCTCTGTATTAAGAAAAAGAGGGAAGGAGACTGAAATGGCGGTTAGTGAATCATGTAAACACACATGGAAAAGAGTTTAGCTGCTCTTATGGCAGCTGACATTGCACTGCGCTCCTTTTCTCTGCTAACTCTGCTGTTGGCCATGTGGATGGCTGCAGACATGTGCTATCTCCACACATGCTGCCACCAAATAGTGCAGCAAGGACATGATCCCTTCCCACTCACGAACATGGTCAATGCTGTTCGCTGGAAAGCGCAGCAAAGCTGAAAGTGCTGCAGCCAGGAACCTCATCTGTGATGAATGGGAATTTTATTACTGCTCCACATACAGTCGAAGCCCCACAGCTGACAAATGATCCAAAGACAAAGAAAAACCATATTCACTTTCATCATGGTTAAGAAAATGGGTGTAGATGCTGCTAAGGTACATTCTTTGATTTTGTTTCTCAGGTTTATTTTCACAAATTTATAAAAACGCTTTCCCAATGAGCAGAAAAAGTGGATAAACTGTGATATAATTATTTATATTGTTATATTTCCCAGAGGGCCTTATATATTTTCAAGGAAGCTGGTTGGAATTTGTTCTGTTGTATTTTCAGAGTGAAAATGTAATTTAGAGGTTGAGGTGTAGGAAGTGCATTTATATGGGTATATTTTCTCTAATGGAGATAGAAAAGAACTGCTGACCTTGAACACTGAGATGAGGAACGAAGGTTGGATAAACACTCTGTCACTTAGTACATCGATGTCTTCGTACCAAACAATCACCCCAATACGGTGAAGATATCGCAAGAGGAATTGCAAGATGGAGTGGAGACTCTCTTTGCTCAGTTTAACATGGTTTAGAATTAAATCACTCAGTTCTTCAAGTAGAATAATACCTGATATAGAAGAAAGAACACATTTTAATTGAGATGTAAAATCAACAGAATATTATTTTTCTTTAAACTAAGTATGCAGTCCTTGGAGTTACTTACCATGTTGTGGAATTAGTTCTAGAGCAACAAGTGTATGAATGGCCTGCTCCACTTCTTCATAGCTCTTCGGTAAGATACTCTCAGAACACAGAGCCACACTTTCTGACTGAATGCACATCAAAATGTGACTTCTGAGTTTGGCAATATCCTCAGTCCTTGTGCAGTCAAGAGTCACAAGATCCAGAACCTGAAAGGAAGGTTAAGAGCGTTTTATGAAAGGCTGTGTAGGCAAGGTCAGAAATGATCATTTAGACAGTAATACAGTGAACAGTATTGTACATTCATCAAATCATTATTACCTTCAGATTGTATTCCAAAAGGCAATCCAGCTCATCCACCTGGTCTGTGAACAAAGAGGTGTCTATGTTTTCCTCCAGGTTTTTCTTCTGGTGTTTTAAAACCATCCTTCTGTTTTCTAACATGGTTTTGACCTTCTCCTCTATGTCTTTCTTCTTCTCCATCACCTCCTCCTGGTCTCTGCATTGGTCACAGTGTGTTCCCACCAGCAGGACCACCGAGTCTGGTACACGCAACTGTATGTTGTTTAACCAGAACCACAGTTGGTCTTTGAAAGACTGTGGGTCTACAATGCTGTATCTGATTGAAAATCAAAATCAGATAATGATTGATCATCATATGTTTGGTTTGTCTCTTGGCCAAGTCACGGAAGGAATTTAGACAATGTACTGGTAATGTAATTTGACCTAGTAACCACCTGAAAAGACATAAATATTATGTAGTGTGAAATAATGAATTCCATACAAACTCCATTTCAGTCTGTATTCATGTCTAAGCTTAGAACTGTTTCTCCTAATTTCATAGTTATTAACTATGTAGTCTTAGCACCGAATATCAAAAAACATTGTGCTGCTCTTTTATTACTGTAATTTGATTCTTATTTTTTCATTAAATATTATTAATTTAATTGAATTTAAGTTTTTCTTTATTTACGAGAAAAAGAACTTGTAAAAAGAATTGTTGAAGCAGTCAGGAGGGATCAGAATTTGTTCTTATTTATTTGTGAATTGTGTGATTGTCTTTTACATTTTAACGTTGTTACTTTCCCCTTGACCGCCCGCTTAGCTCAGTTGGTAGAGCACAAAACTCACTCTCTCAGGGTCATGGGTTAGAGCCCCACTCCGGGCGGCACTGCCTCCCATGGGCCCACCACCCGTGGGAGGTGCTGTAGGACTGTGTTGCATTGTGGACTGGGCAGCAGTCACCCCTGCGACCTGGGCCTGGACCCAGATAAGCGGCAGATGATGACGTGACTTTCACCTTGTTTTGATTGATAAAGACATTTTATTTTATTGCTATTGGATTTTAGTTATGACTGCTTTCACTGTATGTCAGTACCTCAGCAAAGTTGAAAATGAGGGTTCTCTCTCAGTCTGAGGCTTCCAAGGTTTTAAATAAATAAAATGAATGAATAAAAAATTAATAATCTGAGCCTAGAATTGCGGAATCTAAAGCCAAAACAATTGGGAACCACTGCCTTAAAAGATGATTTATCAAAATCATTTCACTTGCTCACCTGGCTAAATCAATAGTAAGGATGACAAGGGCTCGTGGTGTAATGAAGACGTGGTGTGTCAGGTAGTACTCCTCCTGTCCTGCAAAGTCCCAGAGAAGGAAACGGACTTCCTGGGTGTACAGCTGACTGATCTCAATTCCCTCAGTCCGGTCCTTCACTGCCACCACCACAGGCTTTCCCTCTCTCAGGCTGCGGCAGAGTGTAGACTTCCCTGCCATGGAGGAGCCCAGGAACATGGTCTTGACTGTCCAGGCATGGCATGTATTTGGGTTCTCCTCCATTTGACAGAAGTAGCTCTGGATGTCCATGACCCCCCCGGCACAGACCTCCTCTGGTGGACACCTCAGTGGGTTGCCCGTGGCCTTGCACACAGTCAGCTCACAGTTACTGCTCTGGAAGAGCTGAAATGGGAGCTCGGTCAGTTGGTTCCTCTCAACCAAAAGCTCCTTCAATTTTGGGAGACCACTTAGAGGTTGGATGTTTAGCAGGCAGTTCCTGGAAAGGTCCAGGTGAGTGATACTGGTGCACTGGTTTATATCTGAAGGAAGCTTGATCAAGCGATTGGTGCTGAGTTTTACAAACTTTAGCACCTTAAGATGGGGGAAGATTCCCTCTGGAATGGATCTGATGTTGTTCTGGTTCATGTAGAGTATCTCTAGTTTGTGCAGGTAGCATATTTCCTGAGAAAACTCCACTAACTTATTCCTGGAGAGATTAAGCTCCGTCAGGCTGGTGAATCTGGAGATGCCGATGACCCGTTTCAGTTTGTTCCTCTGCAAATCCACACTTGTAGCATGTGTTAGGAGATCCCGAGGGAGGGACTTCAGATTCTGTCCTGATAGGTCCCATACTTCCCAACTGTGTGCTGTATGGAATAAATCTGCAGATATGGACTCTGTTTTAAAAAGCACATTTGCTGAATTGTCTGGAGAACCTCACAAAGTAAACCAGACATATATTTCTACACCAGTTCATGTTCTAATTTTAAGGAATCTGAGAGTTTCACTGAGCAAAGTTATGCAGATAACAAATACTGCCAGGTCATGTACAATTCATCTTTCTGGTGTTGCAATGGTGGTATGAAGGGCTGAAATCCTGAATGATAAATCTAAAGTTTCACTCTAGGTATGTACAGTAGGAGCTGCATTAACTCCTTGCATCAAGCATGAATTGGGCTCAAGTGCAAACCATACTGCATCTCTTCACTGGAGCAGTTTTTCCTCAGAGCAGGCATTAGTAACACTGAATGGTGTAACACAGCTAACAATATTACTTTCTCCATTATGGACTGTGAATTTAGTTAAGAAATGTGTCTGAAGTTGGTAGGAAAAAAAAGTTTTGGCAAAGTCATGGAGTTGAAGACAAAACAGAGAAAGATCAGAAATCTGGAGAAGGTTATAATGATGTTTAGGGTGAGATTAATGAGGATGCTCCTGTTCCACATGAACACCATATCCATATCCTGATCAATAACAGGATAAAACACATTACATACTGATCGATGTGTAAACGCAGTGTACAAATGAATCTATAGCACCAAATCCTCAAACTGAACTGACTATTGTGACTCAATCATAGCTATTGGCTGACTCATTAACTTTTCGCAGTGGAAGTTCCCTCAGTGGTAACAGAGAGCACAATTTTTAGCTCAGCTGTTATACAGTACAATACTTCCTGGTTAAAAACCTCAAAAGCCCCAAAACCAATTGTGGTCCAATATCCCTTTTGCAAATAGATGGCTGCTGAACTATTAATCTTAAACATTGCTTAAGTAGGCCCCATTTTGAGTGGAACTGAATGTCACAGCCAGCAAAAGACTGAACTCCTGAACTGAAGATTCGGCACAATGACATTGTTGGTGTTATCACTGGTGATGCAACTGCTTATCTTAGAAAGAAGCATTACTGAATTCTTATTTATTATCAGCCCTTACGTGAAATCTTATTAAGAAGTGATTCACAATTCCAACTCAAAGTCAACGGTAAACCTGCACCTGTTCATTGAAAGCGCACAATCTTCAGGGGAAATAATATCATCTTGCAAATTATAATGGAGCATGAAATGTTGTATGACAGAGAGCATTGTGGTTAGACAGCAGCTGGAAAGCATGATGCTCTTATTTACAGAAACATTAATGGTCTTTAGTTTGGTATTTGAGTTAGGTCTGTTGCCCATAAAGTCACTTTAAAGTTGTTTTCGGGATATGAAATAATGCTTTTCAAGGCATAATACCTCACTGGAAGTTCCCTACCTCAAACATGCTGATGTTGTACTGTAAGTATTGTGCAACACTAAAATCAAATATTCCTACACCATTGACAGATATGCAAACACTTCCTGACAGAAATCACAGACCTCTAACAATATTTAAAGGGCATGTTAATCTGCTTACCATTTATAGCAGCCATTTTCTTCACAGATATTTGTGGTGTGGTTGTCTTGTTCGGTAATGTCAGGAAATGTGCTGAGGGTGGAACAGATGAGGCTGTTTGCTCAAATACTTACTTCATGATTGACAAACCACCAGCCTCCCCCACAGAGTAAGGGAAGTAGAATACTCAACCTCGGATTACTTCCCTTTGTAAAGAGGGATCAGTCTGGTCCTGGCAAAAAGGCAAATAACAACATTAATGTAAATCTGAATTTGTTATGTCTGTAACCCAGACATAACAAAAGCACATATGGCATCAGAAAAAAAGTTAAATTAAATATGTGGGTAATGCAAGTAATGATAAAAAGAGCACTAAAGATTAGAAAATAAAGATCTAGATTGTCTTCAGCTGGTGACTGTGTTATGTTTCAGCCTGCAGGTACACTGAATACTTCATGATTATTTATTATTGCTGAGATAACAACTTATTATTTGTGGGAAATTAAATAAATTCTGCAGTCCTTTGATCCATCCAACTAGCACCGCTCTGCCACAGTGTCATTCTTGATACTACCACCAGATGGGGCCAAAGTGACAAGTGCTGTACTGTGGCTTTTAAAATCCCTGTACTCACGCACATTCACTGTGCTACCTTTTTCCTTACTCTGTCTTAATATTGCAGGTGTAGACAAACTGCAAAATGTGTGGTTGTGTTCAGAAGCTTGGTACCATCTTTAATTTTACTTCGACAATTTTGCTGCTAAAAACACATACATATTCCACTCACACAAGCTAATTAAATGGAATAATTGGAAATTTGCTCTGTCCAATGTTTTCTAACAGGACATTAATTATTCTTAATCTACTTTCAGCTTGTTTTTGTGGCCTGTGTGTGCTGCAACAATCATGTACTTCTAGCAAGAGTGCATGTGTTGGTGTGGTGTATTGCAGAAACTTGCACACTCTGCCCAGGCCATGCTTCATGTCTTGAGTTGTCTGCTCTTCCTTCATTATGCTACTTCCCATTGCTAAGAAAATGAGGACAAGGGTCTTGAGTAAGTCACTTTTAATGCTGTATCACATTAATCAAATGCATTATACACAAGGTATCACACAGGATGTTGTGTTTATGACATAACTCAGTGCAAGCACCAATTCAGATGTAAATTTAAACATATGCTACCATGTACATGTGGACTAAATCCCATGGTAAACACAGTGGTGTGCCATCACAGATAAACAGCAAGAAAATACAATTTCAAGATGGAAAATTAGTCAGTTACAATCAGTCATGATTCATTGTTTGGTATGGTTTACACAGTCATGCTGAGAAAGGCAAAGTGTAATTACAGCATCTCATCCAGCAAAGTGTGTATATTACACACAGATTAGCATTAGCATGATTTCTGCAGCTCTGTACTTACTCATACTTCATGTTGACATTACTACTCTTGACAATTTAAAGGGGCACTGCACCACTTTTACACATCAGGCAGACTACACTCAGCCGGTGAAATCAGTGGTTTGATTTCTTCTGTGGTTCTGGAGGAGCTTTGTCAAGTCTGAGAAAATTACCCTGATTTACTTGTATATCTAAAACAACCCTGAATTAGCTTTCCACTACTTTGTCAGATGCTCAATAAGTCCTTATTGGTCAGGTCTTGCACAGTAATGACATCCTTTAGTGAGTGCTTAATCTCTTTGTTTGTTTGCTTCTTTCTACTTAATGAAATTCAGCAAAATGTGATTCATCCATTGTTTGTTTTACTATTTGAACCTGTTCTAGTGTGATGTGTCAAAATGTCTTCCGTGAAGACGGCCTATGTTGCAACCTTATCTCCTAGAAATTCTGTTACACGTGACTAATTTGTTCTTTCTTAGTTTTACTAAATAAAACGGGTTGGAGAGTCAGTACTTTGTAAATATTTTATTAGCTCCTGTTTCATACAAGAAAAAAATGTATAATAAACTGTATTTGCCACTCAAGGTGTGACTTGATTGCAGGACTGCAGTTTGCCTTTAGATGGAGTCAGTGTGCCTCACTAATGAATCTATTGTATAACTGACATGGTGCCACTCAAAAGAAGACAAATATTAACACACATTTGTGCAGCTGTGAAACAGGACATGACACATATATTTTTTTTAATTTTTTTTAATTGAACTTGAATTCATAGGTGTAAAATCCTGCCTTTCACACAGTAATCAGGTAAAATGATATTGCTTTAATTCAAAACTCACAACAAGGATATAAATATGTCCTAATAATGTTATCATTTGCTTAAAACAAAGATTAAAAACAGTAAAAATAAATAAATAAATACATAAAATCAATAACAATAAAAAAGCATACATTATAATTATTCACTATTTACATGTTGACACCGATCATTTAGGCTGTGACGTGAGTTAGCAAGCAATTTATACATGCGCTTGTTTAAAATTACAGGAGCTTGTTGCTTGAAAAGTATTTAAAGATAGTACAATGATATTCAACCGTTAATTTAAATAATTTTAACAGCTGAAATAGAGCATAAAGTGTACAAAGGAAGAAGTAGTGATCACACATTTTTTCTATGTGTTGATGTGGTTTTTCTTCTGTCAGTTCCTCCTGGGATTTTAGCTGCTATTGATCCTTTACTAAAAGCCAAAGGACTGCCAGTTCTGAAATGCGTCTTTTGTTGTCTGTGTATATAAAACTGCATAGGTGGACAAAGGATCTAAAATCACCCCTAATTTTTGTTGTAAGATGCCTGTTCAATACATTTTGAAGATATTATTTTGTCCACATGGGAAAGGCCTATGCACCTAAACGGTTCAGAAGTGTGCGCTCCTTCTCCTCTGCTCCAGCACCCATCTGGCAGGGTTCATGTCCAACTTCAACATGTTGAGCACCCAGGGGTCCTGCTGTGCGCCTCTAATGAACTCTTCCATGTTAATTTGACCTGTGGAACAAAAAAAAAGTCAAAGCAGGATTCATTTTCTCTGCTGACACAACAGAATATTCGGGAATTGTTGCTTCCCAGGTGTTTCCACTGCATTGAAATTATGACATGTGACTAAATGCTTACCATCTCCGTCACTGTCGACGGCCTGTAAGAGTCGATCCACAGCCTCGTCTACTGTAAGCTGTGAATCGCTCAAGTCTGTCTTTGCACCTTTCTTAATCCGATAGATGCTCTAGATGGAAAATAAAGAAGAAAGGGAATCGTTGTATTTCATGTTAACACAACAATGTTGTTATCAACCACATTTTAGCATAAGCTGCTACACTTGCTACACTACACTGGTGATGATGTATGACACACAAAAACACAAATATCCAATAATCAAATTTATTTAAAGCAGTGACATAATTGGATATCTAATAATTCTTACTACAATATTATGTTCACTTTAGCTTTATCGGTCTCTTTCAACTATAAATCCAGAATATCTTTGACCATCTTCAGATGAAAAATAATTCATCAGCAAAAAGATGCAAATTCATATGTTAACAGTAGTAACCCAGTATTCAGAAAATAAATATAGGTTTCTCGTTTCTTGCACATATATTAATACGCAGTTTTTAACTTGTTTGAAGCTTGAAGAGGTTTTCAGTGATGGGTGTTCTATTTTGACACGGATGGCCTCCTCAGCTCCTCTTTCAAACCATCTATGTTCCCGGTCCAAAATGTGGACATCACTGTCTTCAAATGTCCTTTTTCCTTAGAACATCCATCACTGAATAGAGGGGTGGTCTAAGACACCAGCTGTCACCTACCTATTACGCAGTTTTGAGATCCCTCCCCTAGCATATCCACATCTGGGCTCATGTGACTCTAACAACTCACATGATGCTTAGTTTCCACGATCACCTAGGTACCCCCAGGTGCTAACGACTCCATCTGAGGCAGCCCACGAGGATCCACCAAAGGTGTGAACTTTCCACCAAGTGGTTTCTATTGCTCCCAGAGGTACCACCCACTAGGTGAGATAGGGATGAGGTTATATATTTAGACCCTCTAACCAGTCTTCAGTACTGAAAAAGCTTTTGGGATGAGAGGTCAGAACATCTTCAAGCTTCAAACAAGAAGTCCAGGTGCCTTCAATAAACCCTTAGGATACGAAGACCTGGGTGATTGAGACCTTGCACAGACACTTGTCCACAGGCTACATTCACATTTTGTTCCTATAGATATTTTTTTCCTTCATTTTCTTTAGTCTTCACCTTCTTTAGCTTGTGAACCAAAAAAAGTACTTTTGGCACTTTTGAGGGTGGCAATGAATATGGGAGAATGAGGACCATAAAAGGGGATCTTACTGTAAGGGAATCTCCTTTTTCAAACCTATTGTTTTAGCTGAACCCAACACCCCCAAGATACTTTGTTTTAGTTGACTTTCAGATAGACTTACATCAATTATTGACCGTAGTTCATCCCTGTCCACATAGCCATTGCTGTCCTTGTCATACACCTTGAATGACCAGCGAAGTTTATGCTCCAGGTCTCCCCGGAAAACAAGATTCAGTGCTGCCACAAACTCAAGGAAATCAATCGTATTGTCCTGAAAAATAGGTTGAATGAGAAAAGCTGGGTCATATTTTCATGTTTTGGTAAAGATGTACAGTAAGTTAGACTGTAAAAGCTTTTACTCTCTCACCCCATTTCTGTCAAACGCTCGAAACATGTTTTCCGCATATTCAGACGCTTCTCCTGTTGGGTCCACACCAAAGAAACGCTTGAACTCATGCAGAAAAAGTAGTCCACTTGGGCACTCCATGACAAACTTTTTATACATATCCTGAAGTGCTTTGACATCAATCTCCTCACTGTTCTCTGTTTGCTGTGTCTGTCCCATGGCTGGCTTGTAATTCAACAGCCCATAGTCCTGTAGCCTTTGGGTATCTACTTCGCGATGGAGTGACCAGGCTTGAAATGGGAGTCTCATGCTCTTAGGTGTTTTTTTATAACCCTGTTGAATCCCAGAGCTCCAGTTTGCGTATGAGACTGGTGATTAGTGTGGCCCTGGGATTACTGTGGTATTACGTTGGTGGGGTTTCCCCTCTGAGTTAATTAGGTTTGCAGCTAAATGTGGGTCTAGGCTAAAACACATAAGAGTGGCAGGCGTTATTCCAATATTCACGTCAAAGGTATGTGCTATCCAGTAGTGTGGGAAGTAGTACATTGCCACCGCTGATTAAAAAGTGCTAGTTTGGGCAGTGTGTAAATAAATATTAGTTGCTTTCAGTATAATGGCATTGCTTTCAACACATCAGGTAATATGTTGTATACTGTGTTTGTTACGTATGTTTGCTGACTGTTGCAGTTGCATTTATTGATGTTTTTATTGGGACTGTTTTAGCAAAAAAGACCTACCTGCTTAACGATATGAATTACAAAGTCCTTTAACATCCCAGAAACATACATAGACTTCAAGCCACATTCACAGCATTCATTTGGAATTAGGAATTAAGTTCATACCAGACTTTATGGTCCTCCCAACTCTTGAGACACCCACCCATTGTGCCCAGATGATGAATCCTAATAACTTTGATCATCTTCAGCTTGATCTTCCAGAGCCCTCATCAGGTTTAGATTTCAAGCTCAAGTTTAGCATGATGACATTCACATTTAGCTCAAAGCAATGCTGTTCTTAGATACAGCCTCACAGAGCAGCAAGCTGATCAGGATTCTTATTCACAACAGATAAAAACTAAACAACAAACTTGTCCTGGCTCATCCTGTTTACTGAACGCTCTTCGTTCAGTAAACAGCACAGGGCCTTCATCAGAGTTTTTTGTACCATTAACACTTTTACCTTTTTTACCCTGATAGGGTTTCACCTTAAAAGACTTTTAAAGAGAGAGTTAAAGCTCTTATACATGTCCTCATGTCCATGAATTTATCTTCCAAGTGGCTGATGTCCAGGTGTAATTCTGTCCTTAATCAGTCTCTGTGTTGTTTTTCTGTTCAGAATAAAAGAAGCTAAGAGACTTAGGTCTCACTCTAGGTCATGCTAATTTGGAATTGGTATATCAGTCTCTTTTAATTAGATTGCTTTAGCTCTGTGGACAGGCAAGGGAGACAAATCCTATAGAAGGTAAGGATTGAGAGGATCCCTCAGTGTGTCCAAATTAGCCATAACTGTCCAACAATGTTTTGAGAATAGCTGATGGCCACTCTTTGGTTGCTGCTGTTTGGTTGCTGTTTTACTAAATTTCCAGCATCCAAACCTATTGGACAGGAGTATGGATGGACAACCGTAACTATTTAGCACCCAGTAACATTCTGTAACTGCTACTGATTCATCCTCACAGTATGCTATTGTACAAGATCATTAAGTATTTATGTTTTTGATGTTTGCTTCTGGGATGTTCAAACATTTTGTAACTTATATTGTTAAAATTGTGACAATTTTCCAGTAATGGGTCAAAACAATGGCTTTATCTTGAAGTGAAATCTTCTTGGACAAAATAAAAGCCTCACATTAGGCTCCTGGTGGCAGGTTTGCACCCTGTCAGCCAAGGCTTTAACTGCAGAGCAGAAGTGCAGTGACTCGCTGTAAGGTACGGTCCTTTACAAAACAAACAAACAAACAAACAAACAAACAAACAAACAAACAAACAAACAGATGTACACTCCTTTTACGCTTCAGATAATTTACTGAATACAATTCTTGGAACAGGTACAGTGAGAGTGCCCTTGAGCAAGGCCTCCAGAGGAACTGCTCAGGATAAAACACTGGAACAAAGAAATTAAATAATCCCAGGTGTACAGTTTGGGATTCCTTTCATGCTGATTTCTCATTGGTAAGTGAGCACTGTATTAAGAGCGTGATCCACCTTGAAATCCCTGAGAGGTGACTAGAGGTGACTAAGATTAGCACACAAGAGGAGGTCCACTAGAATGATGTCTGTAACTTGTATTGAATAACCTATAATTACATGTACATGCATGTACTGTATCTCTGCTTATGTCTTTGATATTCACATAGAAATTGTGCAAATAGGTCTAAATATTTTGTTGCTTTATTCTTCATACTCATCATCATCATACTGTGGCGACACTCTGCTACCCTTTTTAATAAAGTACATTGTTCACTGCTTTCTTTGGTGCTGTGACCTTAAAGAACCCAGTTACTTTTCTTTTTTTGATCTAATTGTGTGGCTCTGTCAGGCTTTATCTGTAGATCTTTTTGTACTGCGCCTGGCATGCTTCTGCCTGCCTCCCACACTGGCAGCGGGGTGCAAGTATATTTTAAGATCCCCAGCTACCCAAGAACAGCACCCTTACCTCAATCTACCCACATCACAAAATGGACGATGGGTATCCATTCTGATTTGAAAGACGCTGCCTGTTTAAGGAGAATTTAAGGATTAAATAAATAATACATTTGTTGCTCCAGTTATCAGTGTGGACAAGGATGTAAATGAGAGCAGCATATGTGATCCTATGACACCCATTCCTTCAGTTGATCGCAGTACACACAGACCGACTTTTACCTGGCGAAGCGGTTTTCTTAATCATATTAACTGAGGCTTTGATACTACTGTCGAGTTCAGTAATCACTTAATACCTGGTAATAAGTTTGGCAAGTGAACCTGTATATGCAAGCAGAGATCTGCTCTTTAAATGCAGACCTTTTTTTGAGGGTTCATTTGAGACTTTCCTCTACGCTGATGGTTCTTTTGTGAAAGTTGTCTTAAAAGAATATTTCTTAACAATGAGTTTATCAATGCTATATCTAAATATATATCTATATCTATATATACTGATGTCATACAAAATGAGTGGAGAACACCTTGCACATCCTGTTTGATTTATCCCATGCATGCAAACCACCTGCAACCCTGTTTTTTGGTGAACTTCTTATAGTGTTATGTGCTAATTAATTACTTGTCAGTGGCTTATACACTTGTACATGTACTTCTGTACATTTACTCAGAGAAAGGAGGTTTTACTCAGTCCGTCTCTTAAGAGGATTTAATGAAAGGCATCGTGGGTTGCTCTACTAATGTCTTAAAGTTACGAGTAAGATTTAAAGAGGGATTTTCCACAGAGCTCTGACCTTCACTTCCTCTTCCTTCCTTCAATACTGGTCCACTGATAAATAATGTATTGCCAAATTTCATCTTTACAAAATGCATTAAAGTTTACTCAGTATTTTTGCATGAGTTCAACACCAAAATAGCTGCAGGAGTCAAATAACTTCTTACTCTTGCTGACACAGAAAAGCATGTACACATGCCCATTACAAACTGATTGACTGACTGATGTCGAGGTGATTTTCAACAACACAATTTAAATAACGACCATATTTAACGTTATGCAGGTATGTACTAGAGTGTACCAATACTCATTGTATCATCACTGGGCAGTAATAACTTATTAGATCATGTCCACTAGATGGTAATGTTGGATCAGTATTGGAGCTCTGGGCCTGCACACTGTGGATGCAGTGAGATTTTCGTTGAATGCAGGCTAATGGGAATCTGAGCTATACATTACTCAAGTACTGAAAATACTCACCTGCATCAGAAGCACACGGTCTAATAAAGGTATTGTAGTGTTTCTCATTGTATTATCATCAAAGATACATTTACTTAGAATTATTGCACATCATATATACATGTGATTCTGTTACTTCAGCACTGATACAATGCCAAATTAAGTGACAAAGCTGTAATGAAAAAACACAGTTTACAAAGTACAATTACTGAGGTGTTTTAATTACTGATGCTAATAAAACTTTTTAAAAAAAGAAAAACGGGTTTAAAATGCCATTCTCACACACACATTCTCATCTGTGCATTATTCACGGCCTCCTTCCACTTGCACCAAACTGATTTCTGTAAGATAATGCAGATCATGTGCAATGTGCTGTGCATGACACTGCTAATACTGCAGCAGGTGCTGTATCCGAGCCCAGCCCAATTTTTGCTTTTCAAATCTATGGCCAACATCCTGTGATCTAACTCCATTTGAAACATAACTGAAACGACAAAAAAAAAGAAAGAATGAAAAATGCTTCCTCAGTGTTTATTAACTAGCTTTTCCTGAAGTTTTCAACCACGTCACAGTTTTCTCTCAGATGAAGTTTGTACAGTTACCGTCACGTATGTATAACTTCAGTCATAACATGGATATTAGTTAACAGATGTTATATTCATTGACAGATGAATGAAAATCAAACATCTTGAAAACAACCATTTTTGTGTGTGCTTGAACTAAAGGTTAAGGCAGCATCAATCTGCCTTCGATTTGATCATCTGGATCTTTGCAGACATGCTGTACAGTTGTAAAATTTATCTCTTGCTACCTTTTTTACCAACCTGTGACCCTGAGAACTGGTGCATCCAGTTCCTGTCCTTTTTTGAGGATAAAACTTGCCCGCCCTTTATTTATTTGATGTTTTCCATTTTATGCAAAAGTGCAGGAAGGTTGGAAAAAGGTCAGTGTCACAGCTGTTTTGGGAGGTTTATTTGTAGATTTTGAGAGGCTTTTCACATTTTGCAAAGTTCACATCCCTTGCAATGTGAGAGACAGCATTTGCAGAACGAAAGAATCTTTTTCAGATGTACCCCAACTACAGAGTTCTTGAAATCCTCCATTTCTGAAAGCTTCAAATCTGTAAACAGCCATTAAGGTCATGTATATAGCATGTAACTACTCTCCCATGTCAACACATTCAACAACCCTACTTTATCTTACTTACTTGGTCAGAAAGCTGAGAAAATATTTTGTGTGTTGGATGGCATAAAGAGTGCTGTATTGTGAACATATCATGAGTGATCATCCATAGAACACAGGAAAACATGTTTTGTTCTTTATTCTTTTTTTACAGAATCTGTGAAAATTAGTCACTTGAAATGCAAATGACATTTAACATTACATGCATGCAAACACATGTTATGGATACCTAAAAGACTTTATTAAAAACCTGCCCAAGTGTAATACCAAGGAATTAACTTAAACCCAATGAATGAACAAAATGGTGACAGTAATTCAAAGAAGTACTACGACAAAGGCAGGAGGTAAAGATCAAATAGCTCAAAGAGAAATGAATGACTGGTTTTCCTTAACTGACACATATTGAGAGAGTAATTTGAAGATTGAAAGTGTTGCAAATGCTTTGACGAGAAACAACTGAACGCTGTGAGGTCTTGTGATGATCAATAGTCCTGCATCGCTCCAGCATGTCCATCAAGTCTCCCAGTTCAGTGCACTGGCCAACTTTTTGGAGCTACTGGACTTGGAGTTGTCAGGCAGCCAGAAAGACGAGTGCAAATGAATGCTGACATTGCTTTGGGTCTGCTGGATGTGTAAATAGCCAAATGTTGTTCATCACAACTTTATAAAGCCATAACACATTACATCTTTGAGTTTCTCAGGGAAACAAACACCCCAAATCCTGTCCTGTATTACATAAGACAGTTATAATCCCTGTTACATGAACTGTCCTTGAAACTGACATCATGAACTTACAAAGAACAGGTGTTCAAACCTCCCCGGTTCAAACCTGGGAGGATGACACTGAGGCTGTTCATTATTTTTATGGTTTGGTTTCAATAGAGATAATGTTTGATGATTGATGGTTTCTTAGCTAATGGCAGTTTCATCAATCACTTAATGGTAAAAAAAAAAAAAAAGAAAAAGAAAAGAAAAGAATCAAGGTCGGTTCAGTGTTTCTTGGGACTTTATTTTCTCCCCCTGGCATCTCATGATGAACAGTCTGTGGGGGTCAATGGTCACCCCTGCTTGTGATGAAAGCGAAGAAAAGCACAGATGATAGGACGCATTGATTTTTAATTTCTCTCTGCACAACGCTCTGTCAACATATGGTCCTAGTGCTTCCTTGTTCTTTTCTTAGTGACACACACACAGACACACACGTAGACATTCACGCACAGACGCCCACACATACACTCACAGATAGAAGCACACCAGTTAAAAGTATCCCAAGGACACAGCGGATGAATTCTTTTGCTGGTTTTACAACAGAGGTCCTTTGGTCCTTCCCCTGTTCTATCACAACCCAATTTCTCATGTGCAATGAACAGCAGTCAGAATGGATGACATTGAACAATACACTTAATAAACTTCAGACTTTACGGAGACTTGTGTTCTTCGGAGAGAGCGTGAGCAATTTACCACTAAATAGCAAATTTCCAACCACTCCCTGGTTAAAAAAGACACCGAGTGTATAATTTGTAGGCTCATACATAAAAGCACCCAGCTGAGTATATACTTTCATCAGGGCCTAATAATCTCCCCATATGGCCATTACGTTCACTGTCAACACTGTCTGGGAATGACTGAAATGACAGAAATCAATGGGTTTCTTTCTCAAGGGAGGATGTGCACAGCATGGTTTGTGTCTTAATGAGTAAAGGACCTGGGAGATGTGTTCATTAGAAAACAGCTGGTGGCAGAAGTGGAAAGGTCTTATTGATCATAGAGCTTTGAGTTTAGGTAAAAAAAAAAAAGAAAAAAAAAAAGAAAAAAGTAACTTTGGGTCATTTTGGTGCTCCATGATTGACTCCATGCTCAAAGAGACTTGACCATGCAGATAGTTTTGGTTTCATGTGCAGAGGTTTTCAGATATCCACCTTCTGATGCCTCCTCACTACAATGAAGCAGAAAAGAACTGACTGTTTGTTAAACCCCTCCCCAAACAGACATCATAAGGCACGGCAGACTTGTCAAGCTATGGATATGTCCACATGGGGTATTAATGAGAGTGATGCTCACTGGGTGGGCAAAACAACAAAATAGATTAAGATTATAAAGTTTACTGCACATTTTTGCTTTACAGCCACTTCCATTCCACACTACTGCATTGTTTCACTTCCTACAAAGGCCTGCAAGCCCCTTTGATACCTTCTAAATTGTGAATGCAGTTATTTTGGGGTGGTGCTGGTGTGTTAGTGTGTGTTTATGTGGATGCTTTTTTTGTGGGGATAACAGCCTTGGTTTGAGTTGAGAGATATAGAAAATTCTGAATCATTTATACAGTTTGATCCCAGCAGCTCTGCTGAGCTCAAGCAGGAATAACACCCATAGGTATGCAGAGGAGGCTACAGAGAGGGTTCGTTTTCTCTGGGTACTCCCACAATCCCCAAACATGCACATTAGATTAATTGGCTCCTGGGTGTGTGTGAGTGGTTGTCTGTCTTTGTGTCTCAGCCCTGCGATTGACTGGCGACCAGTCCAGGTTATACCCAGTCTCTCGCCAATAGTCAGCAAGCATAGGTTCCAGCCCCCCCCCCCCTTTTTTTTTTATCTGAAGGCATATGTCTGCCAAATTTCATTGAAATACAGTCAAGTGTTCTGGAGATATCATAAAGGCAGATGGAGACTAATTAAATGGCTAGAAAACACAACGTCATTGCCAGTGGTAAATCTTAAATCTGAAAATGTACAATTGAGAATCAAATCTATGACGGTTCTCCGTGAGTTTAAAGGTTTACTCAGAAACAACAACAAATCAATATGGAAACATTGCAGTTCTGAGGAAAAGATAAGTGGAGAAACCGCTCATTGTTTCCTGTATGCTCACAGACAATCCACCTTCCTCTGGGAGCTTCACAATCTGTACAGCACTACGACACCCTCTGTCCTTAGATCCTCGAATCGGACTCAGGAGGAGCAACAGTGGGGGGAATTCATCTTCCAGGACACAAACGTGACAGATGTTGTGTGCACAGAATAGAGCAAGAAAGGGGATTTACAGTATCAGTTACCTGTAGTCATCACACAGCAATAGAAACCATACATCCACATCCAAATTCAGAGATACGTATTTGGCACAGGCGCAGCAAACTTTGTTAATTGTTTAGATCTCTTGATATTTTATTGAGAGATCTAAATAAAATATTTTATTGATATTTTTCTAAACACCACACAAGTAAACTGGGATTCTAAGTTTAACAGTGAAATCATTTGTAATATTGCGACCATCCTCAGGATGAGTCTTATGCCCCATCAAAGCTTTCAGGAGCTCAAAGATATTGTGCTTTCAAAAGAAATTGTTTGATATAAGAAAATGTTAAACATCACCTTATGATAAATGACCTACAAAAATTACAACACAAGAATTTAATTCATGGTGAAGACCCCAAGAATGCCAGACAGCAATAATTTTCAAATCCAAGAAATCCCTCTACCCTAATAGGGATCACACTCCACAGCAGACTGAACTCTTCTATTCCCTTAGGCCACATTCAGACCTATATTAGCACTGTGTGAAAGAATGCAGCACACTTATTAATTTCATTGAAGCCACTGTGGTGATGCGGCGGGATGACTCCGGCCAAGAAACACAGGGTCAATGAATCTGGCTAGATTTCTGCCAAACAACTCTGTACATCAGTTATTATCCCAAGTCAAAAGGGGAGGATAAAATGTTATGTTTAGAGTTAAAGACCCAAATGCAGACTCAAATTCAGAGGAAGGAGGAATGAGGAATTGAAGCAGTTTATGGCCAAAAGGAACAATGTTCAAGGCAGACTGGGAGGGACTGTTGACAGACAGGAGACATGAGAGGAGTGCGTCCAGGCAAGGCAGAGGGTCAGAACTGGTGAGCCAGGAGAACAGGTATCCACTGGACACTGACAAGGACAGACATGGCACTGAGTTTGAGAAAGCAGAGGCACAGGTAGTAGTGAACGAGGAGCAGAGCAGAAACCAGTATGAGCATTACCACCAGAGTGAACAGACAATCTGGTGAAGAGTGGAGTGAGAAGCCGGTGCTAATATACTGCAGACTGAGGGTGTGGCTGATTGAGGACAGGTGAGCAGGTGCTCTGGTGGGAAAACTGGAAGTGAGTCACACACAGACAAGAAACAAGAAACACTAGGGAGCGCAGAGACTGCTCCTGACATGCAAAGTGCAAAGACTGTGGATTTATGAGGGACAAACTGCTTTAAAAAAAAAGTCTGGAAGTGTCAAATGAATTTCCTTTGTAAAAACCTTTTAGGCCTGTGTTGAGATCTGTCTCAGGATTTGCCTCATGAGAGTTAGGAAAACAGTTACTGTCATTATTTTCACCATGTGATACCCAGTGAAGGGATGTTAAGGCCAACCTCAGCTAATTAGAAAATGAGTTAAACTGAGGCAGAGCGAAGAATTCTTCTAAGCAGAGGGTTTCCTTTGTTTGGATTAAAAAATTACTATGACATTAAGTGGCCATGCCACCCTGTTTTTTTTTTTTTTTTTTTGTTGTGACCAGCTGTTGATGTGTTATTTCCTCTCTTACTCTCTCTATCTCGCTAATTCACACTCTCCATGAGTAAATTGAGCAAAGCCGTGAGCCAAATGTAAGCCTTTGTTGATGCGATGTGGAGTAGAAAAATGATTTTCTGCTGCTAGTTTCTCTTTAGTGAGAGAAGCAGGGTGCAGTTAAAGAGGATTAAAGGCATCAGGGCTTCTAACTGGAGTCTGCTTTCACTGTAGCCCTGGAGTCATTAATGTAGAACAGAGATATCACAGAAAATTCTATGTAGGTGTTTTAATAGATGT
>JBBMJY010000001.1:25703195-25738790 GCA_037833715.1 Toxotes lorentzi | reverse complement strand
CGAGTGGCCACCACGGCATCCGACAGAGGCCGACTCCTCACGCAAACAATTACAATATGTAAAACACTATTGCTGTTACATGTTTCACAGCTCCAAACTTCCCATGTGCAAATACGCTATGCAAATGTATGTTATGTTCAAATCCCGTAATAAAAAGTGCCTTCTGTTATTATTGTACATTGTCAAGTTATTTATAAAACGTAATTAACACCAAACCCAGCGTGTACAATATTTACAAAACCATAACCCAACAGTCATGGGTAACGAAGCCCTTCGTTACTTGGATATTGTATATTTTGCTGAGAAATTTGGAAGGCAGATTCATGGTACCCAGATTATGTATCCTAATGATATTAGTGATCCCCTGACATCTTCTCTAGTGCCACCATGAGGTTGACATTTGTGGTTTTGAGTGAATTGCCTTAACTGTTGGGTGGACTGCCATTAAATCTAGTACATACATTCATGTCCTCCTCAGACTGAATTATAATAACGTGTCCCATCATTAGTTCATATGTCAATTTGTCCAATACTTGACCAAATACCTACAAAACTAATGACATTCCCCTCAGTCTCATCTATATGATGTTTAATGCTAACAAAGTACAGCCTCACAGAGCCACTAGTATGGATGTAGACTTTATATCTCTGAAATAAAAGTATTGATAAGTGAAGACAGAATACCTGTTTGGCTCAGGTAAGAAAAAGGGATTTTACACTTGAGTAATGTTGTCATCACAACTCCTGTGATCCAAGCTAAGACTTATTTGTTGCATAATCATTCTACTGCTGTGTCATGTTACTGCTCGATGCTGCATGGACTCAAGTGGTGCACGGTCATGACTAACAGGCTTGCATAGAACTGATGTATATTCCAGTGTTTCCTGCTGTCTCTTACCAAGTCTTACCTGGATTTGTGTTTTCAGATCTGTTGCCTGTGGCATCCTCGTGCCTTACCCCTCCAGTCTTGTATTTTAACAGATATGCCCCACTTGAGCTTCTCTGACATAATTCCTAAAAATTCCTGTTTTATATTTTTGTCTTGCACGTCCCACATTTGAGACATTTATCTCAAACTATTTTCTCCTCCTGTTATTGCTTACAGATCAGATATCACAAATATCAACACACTATCTAGTTGTAAAGGTCATTTCCAGCAAGCACAGTGTATTTATCTTACTCAAGCTGCATATATGCCTTTGCTTATGCATCCTTACTGGTGGAGTAGTGGAGAGCTGCAAGTCTATGAAGCAGATGGAGCCAGTGTGATGGTAAGCTTCAATTGGTTGAATAAGGATAAATAGTCTGTACATTTCACAATTAGCAGTGGTAGGCTTTAATAAATAATTCACATCATGTATGCAAAAGTGCAATGCCACAAGCCTACTTTTAAATGTTACTGCTGTGCTGTGGGGTAGTTTTATGAGCATTAATTATACTGAAATTATTCTGTATTAATTTCAGTGAACAGGAACAATGACAAATTAGCATTAATTTTGAAACACTTTCAGGGAAAACACTGGAAAATGTCAAAAAAGCCAATCAATTGAGATGACAACTTGTAAGTGCCAATTACAAAATTCAGCGATCACAAAATTAAGAATTAAAATTTTTTAATGATAGCTTGTAAAACTGATTGTTTAAAAATCTGATTGAGTTTGACTAAGGTTGCACCCTATGCCCAATGTGAACAAATAAAAAGACAAAGAGGTGACAAAATAGAATTAGTTCATTGCAAATGCAAAATTGAAACTATGAAACCAATGTAAAAAAAAACCCCTTCTGGTATCCCAATAAGAATAGACTGAAGGTTTAAACATTCATAAAGGCGACTTAACTACAATGAACTAAGTTGCATGACTATATACTAGATGGCTTTTCAAAGACATGATCAAGCTGACATTTTAATTTTATGAACTGATAAATGACAAATGCACATTTGATGTGTCCAATCCAACTGTTATTGGAAATGAAGCATGAGAAGGAGAAACCCACTTTTTTGAGTCAGATAAAACTTATAACTCTACCCTACTCTAGACTGTACATTATTTTGCAATGACAAAAAATATAAACTTCACTGTCTCACAAGTTCAACACATACACATATGTAATATGATCCACCTTTAAACAGCAGAATTTGTTTTTCTCACTTCACACTTATCTTCTTTTACCTCACTATTTATTCTGGCTCGCTCCCTTTTCCAATTTCATCTCTTTTTCTCACTCTGTTTCTAGTCTGCCACCCACCCCTCCCTCTCTGCCTGTGCTCTCTTCCCCACTGTCAGTGTGTGACAGATCGATGCTGTATCCTTTCGGCTTCCCTTTGCAACTATATTCTCCTGGTAATTGAGCTCAGCTGGTCTCCCAGGGGGCCAGTGATTTTCACAGGCGCCTCTAGGAGCTCACTCCCTCCTCTGCCATCTACATCATCACTCGCTCCCTCCATCCAGCCTCTTTTCCCCACTCACTGTTGTCACCTGCGAAACCCCTAAAACCAATACTCCAAAGCTGTAATTGGTTTTGATTTCCACCCGCAGTGTCATCTCTCTCGCCTTCTAGTGCCTGCTGAGCGTGGCCATGCCACAGTCACAAACAAACACATTTTCCCCTTTACAAATCCAAACTTCTGGATTTTAAACAATGAGGAAAAGTGGAGAAACGGACTGTCAGCATCTGCCAATTTGTAGGTGTTGTATCTTTGAGAGACATGCCGATCAGCCTTACACTGGAATGGGAATTTATAGTGCGTCTGGCTGCCAAATCCATCCTGTAAAGTGTAACCATGTAAACCATGACACAAAGATTGCAGAGAGAAATGTAATTTCGATTTAATGTTTAGTTTGCTATTAGACCTCACCAAGTATCTCTTGTGTAGTGTCAAGCTCTTTCAACCATCTCATTCTGCTTATATTGATTACCTTTTGGTACTGGAATTGGTTGCTATTGGATACAGTGTCAGTGATCTCCAAGGCTTTTCAAGGAGTCATATAGATTTGTGACTAAAAGAGAGGGTAAAGGATAAATTAGAATTCAAAACAAGGCACATTCAGCCTTGTTGGTGAGGCAGAAACATGAAGATGGATTGTAGTGGAGTCTGCGCAACTACAGAGACAAGATGTGGCTGTTACAGAATTTATACAAAGCCACAGTAAATGATCAGAGACACAGTACATGCACAAGATGGCTTCATAAATTTGATGAACCCTCGTGTAAGCTGTACTTTGTGCTCTCTCAGAGTGAATTCAGGGAAGTACATGTCCGTGAAGGTGTTAATGAGATCAGCAGAAGAATGATGTTATGGCTTCTGCATTCATTTGCAAGTGTGAAAAATGCCCCCCCTTCCTATTATTGTGTGTGTCAACAGTAGATTTATTGAACGCTTATGAAACATGTTCTTTTGTGTGTAATTTGGGCTGTATTGATCTAATGTATATGTTTGGTTTCAATGTGAAAATGCACCAAGATAAGAATCCTTCACAGTTTTTTGAGATGGGAAAATGCCTTTGCTTTCTTTTTTCCTTACCTTTTTGCAAACTGCTGCATCCATGTGCATATGCATTTATGGTTGTGCCAAGAATGGAACATAAAATTCAAGGCGGGAAATATGGAAATTGCTGGTGGATTTGATTTATGAGCACCATGGCTCACAATTATCTTTTGATTGCACATGCTAATTAAACCAGAGTCACAAAAGTGTGTGCAGGCAAGTTGGGATGTGATTGGAGTATCTCATTGGATGCATCAGTGAGTGTGGGGGAAATATCCTAAATATATTACATTAAACTTTTAATTCATCCATCCATCCATTATCTATACCGCTTATCCTCATAAGGGTCATGGGGGTGGGGCTGGAGCCATTCCTAGCCGGCTTTTAGTGAGAGGCGGAGTACATCCTGAACAGGTCACCACTCTATCACTTGACATATAGAGACGAACAACCATTCACGCTTACATTCACACCTATGGACAAGTTAGAGTCGCCAATTAACCTAATCTGCACGTCTGCATGGACTGTTGGAGGAAGCTGCAGTACCTGGAAAGAACCCACATTACGGGGAGAAAACATAAATGCCACACAGAGATTCAAACCCAGAACCTTCTTACTGTGAGGCAACAGTGCTAACCATTGCACCACCGTTCCACCCTACTGTTATTCATTTATATATTTTTGGGGGGTTTGGATACTGTCTTCAGCTCTGTTTGGCAGAATTGTCTGTGTCCAGTGACTATATATAAGGCCAACAAAATGTTTTGGCTTCACTCTGGGGAGCTGTCATGTTGTCATCTTCATATACAGTCATTGGAATATACTGAGCAAAACTCTGCCAGCTTTACTCTGTCCTAGGCACATAGACATTGGCTCAACATAATTAAGCTACTCCATCCATCCATTTTCTACCGCTTAATCCGTCAGGGTCATGGGGGGGCTGAAGCCTATCCCAGCTGACACCCAGCTGGCCGGGTGATTCAGCAGATTTCAGAGATGTTTCTTATCTGGACAAAGTGGGGCAATAATCTAAATAAGGCAGCTAGCCAATTACAATTGACCCTTTAGCGAAAATTAAACTGAAAACAGAATTAATTGATACATTAATGACCAAACTACTGCTGTTTCAAATAAGATAGATATCCAATTACAGATGATCAGAAACTGCACAGCTGTAAATGAAATCTATGCAATAAAAAATAATTATTATTTCATTCATAAAGTGTAGTTAAACAGTCTGAAAGACCAATAAACAGAACCACGTTCCACATGTTTTCCAAACATTACTGTTAACTATACATTTGTTGGAAGTTCCAGGCCTTACACATGAAACTTGAAGCAACCCTGTGCAAACCAGACACACTCGGTCTCTAAATGTGCTAATGGGAGTAATCCATAAATTATCAACTACATGCAAAATGGGACTGCAGAATGTACATTTGAAGTTTAAACTGTGTTATTCGGATGAGAGGGAGTTGTAATATAGACACAATTGCTTGTCAGCTTGGAGAGTCTCTATAAAGGCAAGGAAGGTAGAATTTACTTCTTTAAGCCCCATGATGTCAAAAGACATTTAATGCACAAATTTACAAGAGATGCATTTAATTTGCTCATGCTTGACTCTCTGGGTTTATGAGATACAGCAGACCGTGGCAAAGTGTCTGCAACTTTACAGAGGGATTATGTTTTTTTTTTTTTGTCTTTTTTTTCAGTCACTGCTGTAATAACAGCTTAAAGAATCAATCTTTTATTCAAACATATGAGGTAACCTTGCCAAAGAAAAGCAATTAAATTGGCTAAATTAAACTGTGACAGCAGGCTGTGTGACAACTACTCAGTCTAAAATGAGTTTGGACTTATATTTTTCGAGGAAGCTATCTCAACAATGAGAAGATTAAGTTGCATTAGGATGCTAAACACTTTACGGTGCAGTTTTGTTAAACTGACAACAGTGAAGACTATATTAAAGGTTTGGCAACTGTATTACTTGACCTCTTATTGGCTGCTACTGAATGTTGCTTGGCTCACTGTTCAAATTCCGAGTTGTGGTGGCATTCCTGCAGGTTTTTCATTTTTCATTCATTTCATTTCATCCAGACATTCATCTGGTTTTCTAGATATAAATCAGTCATTATCTCAAAGGCTAGCATGAATATTAAGAGAACTCCAGGAAGAGACTCACTATATTTGCACAACCTGAGGTCGACGATACATAAAAGGAAAAAAAGGAAAACCCTTTTGCCCTCTATTGTACGTGACTGGACACCAGTGCTTCAACATCACAAGAGAGGTTAAGGAAAATTTTGCCTTTTTAGTGGCATAGCTTTGTTGAAGGGTTAGACACCTGCTTCGGTCCACACTGAAATATCTCAACAACTATTGGATGGATTGCCATGAATCTTGGCACATATATCAAGAGGATCACTGCTAAGGACCTTGGTGATCACCTGACTTTCCAGTGAAATATCTCAACATCTACCAGATGGACTGCTCCAAAATGTTCCTAGATAGATACCATTCCTAGATAGATACCACCATGAGGTTGATAGTTGTGGTTTTAAGTAAAATTTCTATGAACTGTAATGGCATGGTGAAAGCTAACGGTTAATACAGCACCATAAAACACCATCATCATCAGTTTCAGTACCTTAAATTACTGACATTCCCATTAGCCTCAGCTGTATGTTTTGTTTGCTATGCAACACACAAAACTAAGATGGTGAACATGGTATTGTGCCTGCTGAACATCAGCAGTTTTCTAACATGTTTTTCCAATATTATTAAAGGTTTTATGAAAAATTCAATTTGCTGGGGTGCTGGTGGCAGTATGACATTTGTTCTGCTTCCAATGAGGGCAGTCAGCAGATTTTTTGGAACCAATGAAATAAAAATACCTGACACCTTTATTAGAACATTTACATTAGGACATTGCCTGCACCCTTTAGCTCGGGGTTGTCTGATGTGAAATGGTCCCCTTGGGGTGTTTAAAAGAGGCATGCTTTCTCTTATCTAAAGCTTAGCCAAAATTTAAATGCATACTCTGATAATTTGATTTGAGTTCTGGCTCTTCTGTGCCTTTATTTCACATAGAGGGACATCTTGTTTTGAAACGCAGCACTTGGGACAAAATGACAAGGGAATGTTGAATGACAACTGCATGCCTGAGGTGACTAAAGGCAGCTTTACATTCTAACTTATCAGAAAGCTGCGGTCCCTTTGAATGACAAGTGTTGACAAGCATTGCATGCCATGTGACGGCAGCTGTAACTCTATTTTTGGTTTGACTGAAGACAATTTGTGACATAGCTCAGCTCACACATCCAGTCACAGCTAATGAGGTCAGGTATCAAATTTGTGATTGGACCAAACATGTCACACTTCCATGTCAAGCCAGAGCTACATAATGGAAATTCAACATTGCTAGAGCTGGATTCAAGCATGATACGACTGGCAATGATAGTCCTAAGTCATTAGAAAATTGAGCATCTCACACTATGGTGACATGAATTAGAAAAAAACATGTTGACACATGTCACAGTGTGATTCCTGACAACTCATCAAGCCTGATGGTTTCTGGGCTAAACTGGCCCTGGAATCAAACTATTTGAGATTATATATCAGAAACAACAGCAATAATGCTCTTGGAAATGACACTATAAACACAGGTCAACTAAGTAAGGTTTGTGTTTGTGTGTGTTTGCTAACAACATCGTCAGTCAGGTCTATGTTATGATCATAGATTGTTGGCCCTCCCTTCTATCTTTTGCCAAATAAATTCTTTAATAAGCAGACTGGAACTTAAAAATTTGAATGATTGAAAATATGAGCATGAGGAAAAACACAGAAATTGCTGCTTGTCTCCAAATTGAGCCCATCCTCACTGGTGTATTCATGCAGCAATCGTTCAGAGTTATTTGCATCAAATCTGATTAATAAATAAATGCAGTAGGTATAGTAAAGTCATATGTACAGATATACACACATGCAGGCACAAGTTTGCATTTCTACATCTCTGAGGACCCATGTTGACATAACTGTCACTCTAATCCTTACCAAAAAGCATGTCTTAACCTCAAAGGTTAAGGGGTTACCTTGTAGAGAGCAGACTTTCATCCCTAAATAAGTAGTGAGTACTAATAATGTACCCGTTAATGGATTTTAGGAACTGGGAAAGCAGTGAGTTTTATCAGTACAAAGCCAGTATCGCAAATTAAATTAGTTGACTTCCATACACAGTATTTTACTGTTTGTTCCTAAAATCAGCATTACCAAGTAAATTAGCATAGTTTTTAAACACCACAAAGGAGAACATGATGAACTGTGATTTTAAACACACTGTGTACTCTGTCCACAATGCATCTATAAGCACGCACACACATTCATGCATAAATGGCTGAATCTCTGTTTTTATGAAACATCAAGACTATATAGCTGCAGAAATTATCATAATTTTAAGACTTTACAAAAAACAAAGCTGACTTTGTGGCCATTGCTGGACATTTCACAGTTAGATGTTAGGAGATGGTGCAGATGCGTTGGATGTCCAGAAAATTGTTCCATTTTAAGATGAAGACATGTTTTTCAAAACAAATCCCCATGGTAAAATTCATAGGCTGTGATCTGACTCAACGGGATCCATGATAAAGCGAAGAGGATGTGAGGGAAGTCTGAACTTCAAGCTGACATTTATCAAATCACAGTGAAGAACTACCTTGGAACCAGTCAACATGTGGCTCAGATGTTTCTCTGTAGTGTGATTCAGGGGGCTTGCTGATATAATGAACCAGCCCAAATCCTCTTGCAACATATTTCCACTCTGTGTGTCCATCACACAGTTACCATATAACTGATATGCTGCTGTTCAGACCAGGTGCCTGTGGCTATTTCCATACTTCTTCATAATTTTTTGTTCTTTCTCCAAATCTCATATTAGCAGTACATACTAACTTTATGAAGGGAACAATTCTATTGTGATAGGCTACATTAATAACACATCTAGAAGAAGGTACATATCAATTTTACTTTCTATAATCAAACATGTAACATGTTGTCACATCTGAGTGTAGCATGCTAGCATTTTCTCATTATCATTAAACACAAAGTACAACTGAGGCTGATAAGGATTTTGCAGGCATCCTAAACCAAAGCACTGGACCAATTAAGATTTTGACCTGATCCTAGCTGAAAAGTCAGAAGATCACCAAAATGATTGCAGTTCATCCTGAGGGGAACGTGAATGTTTGCATCAAGGTTCATGGTGATCCATCCAGTAGTTGCTGAGAGATTTCACACAAAACAATGTTTATCAACCTCATGGTGGTGCAACAGGAAAACGCATCCCAGCTGACACCCAGAAGTGGGCTTCATTGTCTCTGTATGATGAATGTCTGTTCAAAAATCCATGGCAATTCATTGAATAGATAGAGATATTATAGTCTCAAATTGGTGGACTGACTGATAGACCAACATGGCCATCCTTTCATCCTGAACTGAAGGGTAAAATCCATCTGCATTTCCTATGACGTTCTTTGATTTTGCCCATGACATTGTCCCAGTTACAGATCACAGGTCTGCTAGAACAGCAAGGTCTTTAGAGAAGGTCAAGTCAATAACAAGGACACAATGATGTTTCTATGACAACAACACAAAATTCTGGCTACCTATAAACTGTAGCACTGGGACTAGATTCCACTGAATGTTTTCAGATGTAGATACATAGAGCTTTGTGCGGGAGAGTTGTTTATTTCCACATCAGTGACCAACTGTGGTTTTCTGAGAACCTTGAGGGACTGTGAATACTCAGTACAATGCACACAGACATGTCTGGACACAATGTACACAGAGCTTTTTCCTTTAACTGCAAAACTGAGGAATATCAGAAAGAGCAAGTCCTGTTGCAGCGTACTTGTGATCCCTGTCAGATGTGCTCAGTGTCTCATTTCAGACTGCGAAACTTGACCAATCAAAGGCAGGATGGCGTGACCTCCGATGCCCTGGCTGAGGCACTTTTGTGATGGCAGGCACTGAAGGAGTAATTGAATGTCACCATAGTTGACAGGTCTTGTGACAACTTGGAAAAGCACCTGACGGTGAGACATGTCTTGAAATGAGGATTTCTGAGAGTGAAAGAAGCGAGAGTGTTCAGAGTGAATCACAGAATCCCTGTCAGGTTGTGATGTTAGGTAGTAAAACCCATGTCAAAATACATGGATGCAATTCTGTCCTTGTCTGAGGAGAAATGGAAAACCAAACCATGCAGTGAGTAAAATGGACATCAGAATACATAAATGCATTGTAAGCAATGGTCAGACGAGAAGATCATGATTGTGGCAGGTTGAATAATTAATAGTTCAGAACATTTATCATTTATCAGATGTAAACAACAAAATCTGCATCCCAGTATCAACATCACAGTTTCATGTATTGTGCCAAGGACTCCCTGGAAAGCTGTTCCTTGGAGAATATGGTTGAAAGTGAATCTTCTTGGTTAAGTGGCGACAATGAATTAATGAGTGGAAGCTTGACATGAGCTATGCGACTTGAGTAAAGCTCATTGATGCAGCAAATCTGATGCTCCCCTCGTGAGCAGGAAAACACCAGTTTGCTGAGAAACTGAAAGATACACATCTGCAATCATTTGCATTCTTAATTAACTTATTTCCCTAATTGAGATTTTATCAGTGGTATTTTAACAAAGACTGTCTCACTTAGATGTAGACTTTCTCCACAAAGGATGTTCCTATCTTTAATTTAGCCCAAATGGCAGCTAATGCTAATTATTAATGTTTGTTCATTGCACCACAGCTTTTTTGTTAGCAATCAATAACTGACAAGTGAATGAATCACATTTAATCACTCATGGGGTCTCTGGGCTCTCTCCACCTAGTTTGACACGCTTGTCCTGTGTGGCTGGCCAGTTATTGCCTCGCTCTGTCAACACACTAGAGGCCCTAAATAAACAAACATGGAAAGGTTCTGTAGAGCAGGAACTGCGATCAATACAGAGTAGTGATATGTGCTGCTGGTTCAGCGCCACCTCCCAGTCAAAGGCCATTTCACTCGAATCGATAGCCGTATGGCACGCTTACGCCAGGAACACAAGTACTAACAGGGAGCCAGGGGAGATGATCCAAATGACAACATTCTTTCAACTTTACCTTGGAATGTGTGCTAAAACCACTTACCAGCCCAAAAGGCCAAACAGTTATCAAAAAAGAAATGGCTGTTGTCATTTAAGGCTACAGAAAATGACAGCTGAACTACGCTGTGCAAAAACATTTGGCATTTCAAAGAAAGAGCCCTTATGCACTAAAATCTTCATCTCGTCTTACAGGTGTGCCTGAACATGGTGTTGAGTGGTCCTGGAGACTAAAATGGTGCAGCAATGATAGATGCTCACTACACTTATTCGTAGTCGAAGCACGAGCAGCAATTAAGTAGTCTAAAGTGGGGAAGTCAAGGTGATACAATGGCAATAACACAGCCAGCAGTGTTTCGTAGCTCTCCCGAGCTATGATGAGTGTGTTGTCTGCCTTGTTCAATGTGACTATCTGAAAGATGCTAACATACAGTATGCAGCAAAACAGCATAGTACATACTTAATGAAGGGAAACCTGAAGACTTTATCTGATGAAACACACAGGAAATAGCAGAGAGTGTATGTGGGACATAATCCTTTTGAAGTTTATAATTGCGAAAACACTCTTGTCACTGACTTATACAGGAGGGAGTCCAGGCTACTAAATGTATATTCATGATTCAAAATCTCTTTTCAATAATAGAGCTGATCTTTATCAGCTAAGGCATTACTTGCTGCTTGGCTCCTCTGAGTTAAAGAACTTCAAACAGATTGCTGGCTCATACACAAGCTTTCTTACTTGTAATTACTTTGTGCCAAGTATTTTGATTTCAAGGCAGCCCCCCTTTGCTTTTGACTACATGCAGCAGGCCAGTTGCTATAATGTTACTGAAATGCTGAGGAGGTGGACGCAGCACTTTCGTTCTGCCTTGTCAGGAGGAACGGCAGTGACGACAATGACGACAATGGCCTATAACACGTTCAGTGTATACATAGACATGTGAGTGTATTTAATTACCAAAGACTTCAAAGGGCTTCACGTCCATGTTGTTGTAAGTAAATATCTTGGTCACAGTTATTCAATAACCAGATTTAAGGGACCCTTATCAGAAATGTTTGTTCATGCGAGATGTTTTTGTGTTGAAAAATAAATACAGGCCCATGTTTTGTTGTAGGGATTTTGTAGCTCTGTAACATTGATATTTGTATTGGTGTCAAAAATCCAGTTTAGGTCGAGTTCTACTTAGAATACACACAAACACAAAACACTCAGATATTTGTCAATCATATTGCCTAACGACAACACAATAGCAGTTCCTAACTAAAAGTACAGAAATAGACAAACACAACAACCAACACCAGTGAATACAAGTTTGAGTTTAAAGCTATTTAATTTAGAGCACGTGTGCAAAAGTGACTAAAGGTATCAATATCCAACTGAAAAAAATATGACGATATAAAGTTTAAAATGCCAGTGATTGTTTTAAGACTGGACATTGCACTGTGCATCCGAGTTTTGAATGTAATCAGAAAATGTTCCATAAACTTTATAACAAATGGGAGAATCTGTTCTGAACAAAGTCCTAATCAGTTCAACTGCTCTTAACAGAGTTCTAATCACAGCTCAATCTAATGATGGTGTACCTAGAAGCACACCATCCACATGAAGCTATAAAACGATTGTCCGATGCGCCGCAGGAGAGAATAATTACCCACAGGTCTCTTCTTCAGAGAGGTGGTCTAACGACAGGTAATTTAACCTCTCTCCCTTAAAGCTGAAATCTGAAAGTCCTGAAATTTCCTTAAAAAAAAAAAAAACCTCTCTCGCACATATGTTCCATAAAAAAATATTATTAATGTAAGCTTCATGTAGATAAGCATTAAAATGAAATAGAACCATTAGCAATTATGTGTCTATTTGTGTATCCAGCCTTCCCTCTGTCTGCCTCCTAGACTTCTACCTCAGTTAGTAATCTGCTTTACTTTAAAATGACTTTTAACAATCCCCAGAGAACAGGTGTGAATGTTTCATGTGTAGGTGGAGAGAAAAATAACAATGCAGAGAGGGATACTAAGCTCATGACGGTGTTTTGGGGGTGTAATGTGTGCACATGACAAAAATCCAGTTTCCTAATTACAAAATTCCATGTAAAATCCCACAAATACAGCATTTTGTCCTTTCTGATTGCCAGTACGTTTTTGTTATGATTCTGTCAGTGACACAGAAGCCTGATTATTAAAATGTAATGTTGTAGATAACAGAAAACATTTCACAATGTCTTTGTTTGGCAGTTATCAACAGCAAAAGAAAAATCCAAATGGATAATTGATATAGTTCTCACTCTATTAGTTTTTTATTTTTTTTATTCTAATATCCCACTTGCATGTAATACCAAAGACCATCTCCTGCCTGCTTCCATATTATTTTGCTAGAACCATTTGTTTGTCCAATTGCTGCATTGTTTATGTTGATTTTTGTCTCATCTGTCCATCTGAACTCCTATCCACAACAACATTTACCACTGTCACCATCTTAGTTTAGTGTGTTAGCATGTTAGCATTTGCTAAGTAACACTAAAGAGAAATTACATCTATGGCTTATTGGAACGTCATTAGTTGTGCAGGTATTTGGTCATAAACCACATGGACACATTTAAATTTTGACCTAATGATGAAAACATACAATCACCAAAGTCATTGCAACTCTGAAGGGGTGTGTATCAGATCAGATTCAGTAACAATCTATTCAATAGTTGTTCACTCTGTTCCATTCATGGTCACAAGTGATAACCTCATGGTGGTGCTACAGAATAAGTCAGGGGATCACCATAGTCCATAGGATTCATCCTCTGGGCATCATAGATATCTTTACAAAGTTTCATGGCAAACCATCCAATCATATGAAATATTTTAGTCTGGACCAAAGTGTTGTACTGACTGACATGCAGCTGGTGAGACTGAAAACTTCAGTAAATATATTTAACCATCCCTGCACTTCATGTAGGATGAATCTCAATCTGAACCTGTTTTTGAAGTTGTCCCTGGCTTCTTTATGAGCTGGATATGTCTGTGGACGTGTTGCATTCCATCCTGCTATATGTGTTTTATCTTATGCTGTTATATACGCTGTCAGCTGAGTGACTGAAAGCTAAATGTCTTGATAACACTAAATAATGCATTGGAGGGATATTACCTCTATTCCCCCCATATCCTCCCCACTAAATGCTGGTGATGATGGGTAGTTAGAAGCAGGCATCAATAGCAATGTGTGACAGGTGCAGCTAATTGGGTTCATAGAGAGCATACTGATTAGTGATTGACTCCTGTGGGCAAGAAAGAGTGGTAGTTTTAGGCTTATATGATTGAAGGTGTGAACCATAAATATTCTTTTAATGCATAAGACAGTATAATATCAGAGGGAACTGGGGAAATGTGAGGATGATAGGAGCCAAGAGTGGTTTTGACGGAGCAATGAAAGGGGACTCAGTTCAGACAAATAGTGGTTGTCCTGATTGAAATTTTGCCAAGCTTCATTATGCATTTTGTTATTTCTTTTTTTTTTCCTTTATTGAATTTTGCTAAATGTTTAAAATTTAGCTACTGCGTCGTGGGTGGAAAGGGAAACTGGGGTGGGAGGAAAGTCTCAGTAAAAATGACAAAACTCACCACTATGAGTGACTGATAGAAGAGCAAGTAGCAGTGCTCAATACCTCACTGTTGTTGTGGAACCTATGGTATTTGTGCATTAAACCTTTAAACTAATTTGGCACATACTTCACGTCAGTATGACTAACAGAACACTGAAACACTGTGCAAAGAGGACGCATCAAGCACTGTGCAACAGTAAAAGCTCTGGCCCACTAAAGGATGGACAAGTCCCAAATGCCTCTTCAGTTGTATCTGTAATGAAAGTAGATTATTTAGTATTTATAAAACGTTTCGGTTTTTATCTGCCATTTCTGTTGCTCTTCATCAGTTTTTGTTTGTCCTTCTCCTTTATTTACTAATATAAACATATCTACTTTGCTGTTTAAAACGCAGCATAGGTCATTCAGCAAAATATATAAAGCCACAAAAGGTGTGGATAAGGATATGATCATGCAAATGGAAATGATCAGCAGATTATTTGGGGCTGGTTCGCTTGTAATAGCTTGCTATACTTGTAAAGATAGAGTTGCTACAGCTAAGCACAAGACAAATCCATCTTATGAGGAGAAGAAAAGCCAAATGCTACCCTCCCCCTCCTCCTCTGTCCCCATCTCCCTCTCTCTTCATTGCATGCTGTTATTTTTGCAGGTGCATCTGCAGTGATCTATTTTTCTCTTCACATCTTTTAATGATTCATGCTTTGGGGTTTCTCGCCCCCTCATTCTAAAAGCTTAGTGAACAGAGAAAGAGAGAATAAGGGGAGGACTGATCAGAAGAATGAGCGAACGATCATAAGGGTAGGAACAAAGCGTTGGATTAGAAACATAAAGAATAAAGAGGAGCAAAACATTTTAAAAAGAGTGGCAGAAAAAAAAAAGACTTGTAGAAGAAATGATGAAATGTGTGTTCAATAGTGAGGTTTTTCCTGGAAATAGTTGCTGAGCATTGAGATATTTGCTGGATGTGGCCATAGTCTTTGTGCTCCAAGGGGAAAAAAAAGAAAGAAATTTCAGCACAACACACTGAACACATACGTTCTTTATGTCTTTACCGTGGCACAACGATTACGAAACAAGGAATTTCTGCTCAATGGCTTTGTGCTTTGAAAGTGTACAAGCCCGTAGATGAAGCATTGTACTGTAAGCATAAAGTATGATTCACTGAAGCATCAACATTATGGGATGGAATTTCTCAATAGCAGTAGTGTTTTCATGTCTTTACCACACAGGTGTATGTAATATGGATTTCCAGATTTCATTAAAACAGCTGCCTTTGCTGCGCATCTTTAATACTCCTGTCATTACACAAAAGATCTGAGTGAAGTTTGTACTAAATTGTACATCTGTACATCTTTTATACAAATACTCCCCTTTTCAGGTACGAGTTCAACATATGTTTACGAATGTGTTTACCAAATGTGACAGAATAGACATGTTAGATTGCTGTTTTGATGTATATTTCTATAGTAATATTTTGGTACAGTACTGACGTTTGTTATATTTCAGTGCAGTAAAGGTTTGGCAGGTGAACTGTACACATTGTGACATTTGCACTGTCATTTGTATTCATTGTTTGAGGTTGTCTTGATAATCCAGTCATTAGACAATGACAAGAGGAAAGTTTGTATCTGTGCATCATTTATATACATACTCCTCTTTTCTGCATGGTCACCATCCACCATCATCTCCTCCCTACAACAGCTGTGTATAACTTATTTTGGAAAACAAATTAGTCATATACAGACGTTCCTTCTAGGAGACAGGGCTCCAGGTGCAAGTAAATGATTGGTTATACAGACTCAAGTCAGGGCTGGACTGGGAAGGATATTTTAGCCCTGGATTTATCCGCTGGGACAGGGCCGAGGGGGGAGGGGGGAGGGAGTTGTACTGCAAGGCTGTTGTATTTGATTGGAGTGCTGCCTTTTTGACGTTTCAAGTACAGTGAATCACGACAGACAAAGTCAGTGTATCACCTTCACTTCTCCATCCTCCACAGTTTTCAAGTGTTGTGTTACAAGTGAGTGTTTCACTGATGTGAAGGTGCTGTTGCAGAACCATGAACATGATAGCTGAGATAATGAGCACTTATACTGTATTGTCATGTATTAGGCCTGCATAAGCTTTCATCATGATTGTTTTTCCACCATTACTCCATCCATCATTGCACCAATTAATCTAACAAAGTGGAACAATGTAGCTTAAAAGTGTAAAGGAGCAGCAGGATGCTGGCGGATATGAAACATGACAAGCAATCTTCAAATAAAAAAGTGGCCATTTTAAACAATTTAATTAATTAATTATTCTGCAATAACTGTGAATGGCACTTAGAATATTGAAGGTATGGGAAACTACATGGCTGCAGACCTGAACCCAGGTGAACTTGACCAGCTTTCTGCTTTCACTCTTCTTGGGTTGCCAGGCCTGCACTGAGCTTGGAATTGGTTTCAGTTCACGTAGGTCAACAAATGCACACAGAGAGAAACTAAACCACAACACTTAAGGGATGAAGGTTAACACTCATTTTCTCAACAAAAGGCGGTACACTATCAGCTGCACACCACTCTGCCATCCTGTTCTCCATCACCCATGGTGTCTGCCTCCTGACTGGCTCATATTAGGTAATGGTGTCCTACTGAGGTCAATAGACAAATGACAACCTTTGACTGTGACAGGCAGCAATAACCACCAGCTGCTTAGATTATATTACATTATTTCTAAATGTGACTATATATCACATTATTTCTGTGATCTTCAGAATAAACCATCAAGGGATTTTTAGCTATTATTTTAACACAGCATAATGTTGTAATCTCCCTACAATCCCTAGCATCGTGAATGCAAATGACTGCTAATCCCCTGCAATTCATCTGTTCAAAAGCAGAGGTGTCTTGCTTTTTTTTAATTTTTTTTTTTTTTAGATGTCTCAGAACTTGAGCAGTGACCCTGAGTGACCTGCAGTTTTCCTCTCAAAAACTAGAGATCAGAGCAGGTGCTGCTTTATCAAACTGGGGATAGTTTTACTATGGACATCTCAAATTAAAAAATAAAATGTAGCGGTAGTGATACTGTAAGTAGATGGTAATATATTATAATATAAGCACCACCAATAATAATAAGGGATGAGCTCAAAGACAGGAATGTATTCCATATTTGATGGTCAAAGGTTATGTGAATAGGCCTCCCATATACTCAGTTGGTGAGAATCTTCGAGAACAACAACTCATGTTATAGGTGTAAAATAGTTTAAAGCAGGAGGCCATGGCATACAAGGTAAGTTGCTTGCCTGCTGTACATATGGCTTCATAATCCTTTGAGAATATTGCCTTTCAAGCTTTTATTTTAAACCAAAGAGGTTGCTTGTACCACTGCAGACGAGCAAGGTATAGTCCTTTGTTATACCCTTTCTCAGAACGTAAGCATTCATAAGAGTGCATTCGTTGCACTTGGAGGAGCAATTTATGTCAAGGTTCATATGAGGAGGTTAAGCTAATTCTGTGTATGAATAAGCAGCCCAGTCAGTCAGACTCAAGCTTGGATGTACTTACTGAGGAGACATTTTCGTTTTCTATCTTTCATACAGCCTTTTTCCAGGCTTAAGTACAGTATGTCCAGACTCTTAGCCTACTCAACTGTGGCAGACACACACACACACGCACAGACCTACACGCACACTCGTGGCAACTGTATAATGTTAGCTAGACCTTTATGTCTCCCTTCTTCTGTATATCATTTCTCCCTTCATCTTCTCATGAATGATGCTGAAAGAAGGTACAATATGAAGCTATGCTCTTTGTATATGACAGAATGATTTGGTTCATTTATTAATGGAAACTACAACATCAAAGCAGATACCCAAGGAAAGATGAAATACCTTGTATGTAAATGATTTACTGTGAAAACATTTTCTTTGTCCTTCAGCTCATTACATATGTAAGTTATAAATAGGTCAATTCTTTGTTGCTTGGAAAAAACCAAGCAACAAAGAATTCTAATCCCAAAGCTTAGCTGTTTTATCAGTATCTAGTATCTATTATCTAGCAATAATAACATTTTTTCTTACTATAAGAAAAAGTGTGTATAAGTATAATAATTTCTTATAATAAGAGGATGTGGAAAGCACAGTATTTGCACAGTGGTATATTACATTTGTAGCCCAGTAGACTAATATGAATACACATTTGTTCTTAATAAATGGATAAATACGTAAAGGTTAAAAACTGTTAAAGGTTAAAATACATATTGATGTGTTAAAATATGCAGTAAGATTGTAAAGTTCATAAGGAAGTTAAAATAAATGCTTAAAAATTGTATAAAATAATAATTAAGCAATGTAAGGCATATGTTTGGAGAGATGTTCAGGATCACATGACGGAAGGTTGACGTCTATGGTTGGGTCACGTGATTTGTCAGGAGGAGGAGGAGGGGGAGAACTTGACGGAGGCTTGGGGAGAGTTTTTCCCTGTTGACGAGGATATAAAAAAGGTGTACACAAATTTGTGTTTCTAACATGTTTCCAGGGATTGCTAGCAAGGTAATTCGTGTGGTATTGTGAGTAACAGAATTTTAGGTCAAAGTTTTGATTTGTTGTGGACTGAGATAGCTGCTCGTTAGCTAAGCGAGTAGCGAGGCTAACACGACGGACTTTTCGCTGCATCGAGCTAACACAGCTACGGCTAGTAGCTTCGTCGGGAGTGTTTGTCTCTGGATGGACTGTTTTCGACCTGAAAACGGGAGCCAGCAACCGGACATCTTTCTGGGCTTACCAGGGATACTCAGAGTTCTGCTCGCAACAGTGGACATCCTCAGGACATGGTCGCTCTTCCTGTATGCTGCCGTTTTGTTTCCAACACCAGGGTGAGGGACCGTTAACCTTCTCTTTGGGCCACGCATTTCTGAAAGTTTTGTGTTCTGCCAGTTTAGTATAGTTTTTTTTTTTTTTTTTGTAAGTGTTAATGTGAGTGGGAAAAACTCTTGAAAGGACTGAGTTTGTACAGAAACTCTCTGGGGAAAATTGTATACCTGTGAGGGAATAGCAAGGGCTATTTATTTATGTTCATTTGTTCATTAATATAAGCAATTATTTCAATTTAAGGTACCTTCTGTGTGTGTTTATTGCATTGCATTGGTATTACCTAGTGCTAAAAGACATTCCACCAAAGTCACTATACTCAGGTCAGACAAATTAAAGTATTTAACATTGGTACAGTTGATTTATGTTCCCAAAACTGATTATAAGATTGGCATAATCTGAATTATTCTACCAAAATTAAAAGTAAGGCTAAAGAACTCAGGGCCTCCTTCTACTCGGTGAGGTGGTAGACGGGCTACACATTTTTGGTTTGGCTATATAAATATAGTAGATATATGTGATGGACTGAATTCTGACTTGCACTGTGCCTCCCTGCTCAATGAGTCATTGGTCAGTTTCTATTCCAACCTAGAGTGCAAGAAAATATCAGCCCTGATGAGGGATGACAGGAAGGGAAAATGGTTTATCATCAAAAACAACACCACTGTCACTATTAAAACTAAATGTAATTTCATTGAATTGAGATTTCTTAAGCGATAGAATAAATCCTACCACAGCCTTGAACTTATTTGTTGCTATGTAAAGTATGTTACATGAAATATAGGTTTTATATGTGTATGATGAAATTTCATATTTTATGTTTCACTTTACCTCAACCTGTGTTGTCTGTTTCTACTGTACTTCAGTTAGGTTTTCTGAATTTAACAGCATGCCTTTCAATTGTCCCCCAAAGTTATGCAATTTGGAAAGGGCATGAGTAATAACAGCCTTTTCTTTAAAAACAATCTACTCTGTATTTCTTAGAGATCCAGTCAGTGGAAGAATAAGATGAACCAATGTGATGTCGTGGAATGGCACGCCACTTTTAAGGGAAGAGATGGTGCATGACCACAACACAGCCTTTTGAAACAACACATTAAAGTGAGATGGTGAAATTGTTTGTAGATTATCTATACTTTTTTTCTTATACTTGAGATAGACATTGGGTCTGGGCTAAATATCAGAAACAGAAATATATAGAAATACCTATATATCTCGTACCTTTGTAGATTGTTTAACTTCATATAGCATATACACTGAAAATGATCAAATCTTTTGCTCCACCCATTTCAAGATCTTGCTGATCAAATAAAGGTCTAATCCTTATAAGAGTGAAAGTAAAGTATGTTATATAGTCATTACATCACTAAGTATTCAACATAATCCTTTCTGTGAATCTGTTCTGTTAAAGAAAAAATTACCACCCAACAAACCTGCAGCTCCTGCAACAGCAGATTTAATACTGAGCCAAAAACTTGCCCAGCGTGTGTCATGGGCCAGCCCTACAAGGCCTGTGCCTCTAAACGGAGGAGACTTCAGCTCCACAGAGAGGAGATGAACAGCCTACAGCTCCAGAGATGGGGAGGGGGGTGCAGCAGCCCCAGAGAAGGGAGAGGAGAAGGCTGCAGCTGCAACGGTAGGAATCGTTACTATTACATCATGTGGCATGAATGAGCTTTTTTAAAACACCCAACAGTGTTTTAAATGGTGTTAAGCAGCGCTATTTAAAAACATCCCTCTCCCTGATTGTCATGAAATCCCATTGTCATGCTTTGTTGTCCAGTAATTGAACATACTGTGTTTGGTAAGAAGAGGTTATTAAGAGGAGGGGATATGTTTTGTACATTATTTTCCAACAGCAGTAATAAAAATGGAGTGACTGGAGACATAGACACTATCCTGCTGAAGTGGCCAAAGTCTATTGAATGGTTTCCTGCATGCATAGACTGGTTTAAGAAGATTTTCCAGTATTTTATAATATTTTTAAACACACATACAAGCAATGTACTAGTGTCATCCTGCACCTTTTCCTTTTTTTTTGCTCTTTTGCCATTCTGCATAAACTCAGATTAAAATAAGATAAATTAAGATTATAGTGGACATACACTGACCTGTTACATGCATATCGTCTGATATCTTGAGGCAAGGCAAGCACTCCTTGCACTTCACCTCTGCCTTTTATCATGACATCTGCCACAGGCTTTGCATGGCCTCTGATGACAGGGCATTCAGGAGGAGATGAGGTCTTGCCTCTTTCCACCTTTCGGCTGCCATCACATTTCTTGTGGCCCAGTCATTTGAAGCAGTCTGAGGCTTGGGGACCTGCACCTCAGCTTCTTGGAGCTCCTGAAGCAGTGCCTCTATTTAGGAAACAATTAAAATTCAATTACTGTTGTAGGTATTTTGTTCATCTCCTTGTCCCAAATCACATTTTGCATTGCTATCATATAATTAAAGCCCAACACACACCACCTGCATGTAGCATTCATTCATCAGACACTACCTAAAGGGACATTGATGTGCCAAGTTTTACAGACCCTTATATTTGAAACTCTGCTTGTTGCATAAGCACATATATTTTATACTTAATACTGTAGTTAAAATGACTAAAGTGTGTTAAATACTTGTTAAGCAATGGTGGAATACTGGATGTAGTCAGACCTGCAGCTGAACGCCTTGTTTTGTCCCAGAGCTTGGTCACTGGTGGAATTAATACAACACATTAAAATGACAATCAAATCTTACATGATTACAAATATAACCTCATTGCTGTTTATTTGTAAAAGATCAATTCACTGGTAACAACCCAACAACAACAACAACCCACTCGCAACAAGACAATTAATTCTCCATATCAAAATATTGGAACCCACCACCTTGATGGCTGCTGGTTAGGAGTCTCCCCTCACTGTCTCTGTTGTGCCCACGCTGACGAGGCCGAACGGCAGGAGCTGTCCCTGAATGGCAGTGCAGCTTCCATTGTATTTTTATTGGTGGAGCCTGCCATTGAAAACACAGAGAGAGCCAGGGAGAAAGAGAGACAGGAGAAAGATAGATACAAATAGATGGGGATAAGCAGAATGACACAGTTGGCAAAAGAACAGAACAGAGTAGAACAGAACAGAGAAGGATGGCTTTTGAAAGAGCCTCTGGGTTTGCTTATAAAGACGATTGACTTTGTGGGTTTTGACTAGGTGGTGAGATGGCTGGGAGAACTACAAAATGCATGCAATAGGCCTATGTGTATGTGTAGGTGACATGTCATGTGTACAAGCAGCACAGGTACATAATTTCAAATTTAAATTGTGTGTCCTCCACATCAGTTCTCTAAAACCGACAATTTAAGATGTAGCTGGGAGATGGTCATGGTGAGCGGTGTCGAAACAGTTTGATGTGTCACATAACACCCTAAGCTTGCCTGCAGCCATTGATAACAACAGGTGAGTATGTTGACAACAGCATCTGGCACTTACTGTCTGTCCAGGTCACAAAGCTGAATGAACTGACAATGTAGATGTGTGGATGTCCTACGTTTTCTTACAACCTGCCAAAAACGATACAGGAATGGTTGCTGAGGCATATCATGCAAGAAGACAACAACTTACAGACTATCACAGAACCATGGTGCAGAACACAGTGGTCTGTCAGTGCAGGGGCATATTGCTTTGCAAACATCAGATCTCCCAGGGTCTGTATTTGGGATCATGAGAACCTGTTGATGTACAGCCTGTAAGGTTATGGTATTGTCATAGTAAGAAAAAATCGCTTCAGAAGTTACAGAATCCTGAAAGTGACAACAATTTTCTTCTTTTCTCCACAGTATTTGTTGAAAAACATAGTTGTTTTTCTCACTTATATGAAATTTATTTAAGTAAACATTTTTAATGCATTAATAAACAATCTGAAAAAGAGAGGTCCTAGAGGAGAGCCATGTGGAACATCAATCAAATGTTAATCAATTTGAACTCTTCCCGTAGAGTGAGTCATCAGGTTATCACACAGCCTTCTTTTCTTCACCTCCCCAGTGAAGTCAAAAATACAGGGAGATGCTTTTAGCTTTTATAGCTTTTATGGAATGGCTTGCATTAAGATCTGAGCAATGCCCCAAGCAGTTATTTTGTAATGTATTTTGGAAAACAGAGGGAGTCTGTGTAGTTACTTGTTGTTACTTCTGGGAATTGCATTTTGTGTCTATGGTTTGTAAGCACAGGTTACAATGTTGATCCCTCCTCACAAGCTCATGCTCATTACAGGAACACAGCAAAGTGCAGCTGCAGTACCTGGCTCAGTCTTGGGCTTTGACGTAAGGCATACATGGCTGAACAAGCAACCTGGACAGTCTGAGTGGACATAATGCAACAAATGCAACAAATGCAACACACATCAGAAATCATAATAAGTCAGTGGAATAATAATCAGATTTGGTCATGTAACTCTTACTATATTTCCAGATTATGATGAGCATTAATTAAGTTTTCAGTCCAGTTTTAATTTGACATGTATGCATAGTCCAACTCCCTTGCAACAGTAAAGCCTGATGTCCTTTACACTGATATGCAATGTGATGGCTATAAATTCATGGTTTTGGGTCAGTGGGAGTTAGAAAATAAATGAGTAGCATGTGTAGCATGAGCATAAAGGTTGGGAGATTTTGGCATTAACTGATTCAGAGTGAGACAAACTGAAAGATCCCTGTCTATCTGCGTTCAATTTTCAAGCCAGATGGAAGCTGTAGCCCATGAGGCTGCCCAGGAGGTGGGGCAAATAAAAACACAAACTGCTCCGGAGAGAGTTTGAAGGTTGGACTAGAGTTGTTATTCGGGATAGTGAATGAGAATAGGATGGTGATGCATTCTGTGGATAACCGCTAAACCAGAATCACTCGCTTTGAAGAAGTCCCATCACACACAACAGCCGCAAGGCCAGACAAGTTTAACACTGCCTTTGTGTACTGGTGGCAATAAAATACACAGGGGAATACATGCATGAATGCACACGCACAGGAACAGTCAAACAGTTACACATACCATCACACAACAAGTCCTCATACCTAATCAGATAAAATGTGTTGAGCAGCAACATAGCTCTTAATAACAAATGCAAAATCGCATGATTGTATAAAGTGGTGTAAGTGATTACAGTCTGAAATGTATTCTAGTTACTAATCTCAGCAGTGCTGCATTAATTTGGCATTTTGGGGTTTTGACTTATTTGCTTTCTTACCAGGAGTTTGACGAGGGGATTGATATTCAGTTGTTTTTTTTTAGATGGACAGCTAGCACACTGATGAGTCCACATTCAGGCATCACATGGAGCTTTGCAAAGGGTGTGAACCCTGCAGCTTGACTGTGAGGACAGGACTTCTGCAGTGCTGCTTGCAGTCATTGGGGCTAAACCAGCTGCTGATGCAGGAAATACCTTTACACTGTCACGAGTTGGAAGACAAATGTTAATAGAGCTGAGAGTTAATGTAACTAATGTTGTAAAGAAATGTAATTACGTTTTTAAATTACTGATGAAAAAGTAATTGATAATTGATAGAGAGGAATGATTAACTTCTTTCATTCTGACCTTTTCAGAACAGAAACATTTATGCAAGAGACAAAAAAAAAAAAAAAATCTGAAGAGCACATTAGTGAATTGTGTGTAAATGTCACACAGATTCTTAGAAGATCATGTACAGCATGTGAGGAGATCTTAATGGTTTGTAGCAGTAAGTCATATTATATCCTAGCTTAACTTTACATTTGCGGTAAACCAGGGAACATATTGGTGATTGCAAGATTTTTTTTGCAATTTTAGAACTGAATATAATTATAGTACGTTATTTTATACTAAAAATCTACCGTCTGGAAAATTTTTAGTCTGTATTAAGTGTTCAGTGGCGGCTTTAATGAGCTTTGCCCCTTTTTTAAAAATAATATTTTTCAAGCACAAGGGACCGTGTGCTGTAAAAAAAATTTTCGGTGGGGGGGGGGGTGTATTTCTTGCAGTCAGTATAATTATGTTTTCATTCCTGACAAACAGCACGACTGGGAAGAGGACAAAGACTAGAACTTGTTCATTGTTCCTACCTGCAGAAACAAAATTAATGTATAGGAGAGTCTGCAGCTAAACACACTTGATGTAAATGGAGGTTTACCATCTGTATGGGGTATAGGAGGCAGTATGAGGCAGTATGAGTGCCATTATTACTGCCTGTGGGAGGCAGTATGAGTGTAGGAGGCAGTATGAGTGCCATTATTTTGTTAGCCAGTCATTAAAAAAAGGTGAATGTAGCTCTGTCACTGTTTTACAATGGTGCTTATTTTATTTTGAAATAAAATGTTCTAAATCACCCTTCCTGTCACTCATGGGTGCATTTTAGTTTGGCTTCATGTAGTTTTTTTCTTCCTCTGTGGGTAAGTTTCTCAAAAGGAAGAACATTTTCAGATGTTTAATGTAGTACATCAAATAAATGTAAAGGTTTTGGTGTCAGTCCCTCAGACCATACGTTGCTCTGAAGAAAAAACATTTTTGCACCCACGCCGAACAGTTTTAAAGGCAGAAATCCACTTTAGAAGAGACAGAGATGTCAGTTCCTCCACTGACAGTAACCTCAACAGACCAGACTGCATTGCATCCACCACATGACATGTTCTTAGTACAGGTGTGACTGTTTCTCAGCCGTAAACTCGCTCTGACCATTTTTATCTTTGCCTCTGTTGCTGTCTCCACCTACACATACAGCCTGACCGCAGCAAGTCCAGGCAAGCTCTCTGAAAAATGTTGGAAGTTATAGCAGCCCTTGGCATCAATAATCCCAACAGAGAGTTTTCTAACAGGTGCAATCATTTTATTCTTCTAGCATCATGGAGAGCAGCATGACCAGCATCACTTCTACCACTGTGAGAACTTAAATAAACACAAAGGTGCTGCATATTAAACCCTGTAAACAACCCTCTAAATTTTACAGTGTAACACTACAATTGCAGACATATATAAAATGACTTGTTAAGCTTCTCAGAATAACAATATCACATGGACACCACTTTCCTTAAAACATACCAGACACTGAATATCTGCCAGATGTGCTAAACTCATTTTAGAGATGACTGCAGTGTAAACATGCAGAGTTTCACTCCTGGCAAATTGAGTCAGATAACCCACCCAGGATCATGAAAAACATCTGTTTTTTTGTTTGTTTGGTTTTGTCTGTAAAATTATAAGCAGAATAATGTGACACATTTTTCCATCCAAAGACATCAGTCTGCTCTTCCATCAGCTGTCACTGATTCCCAAACTGAAACTCAAACCTTAAAGCAATTTTCATTAAATAGCCTTAAACACTCAGTAACAGTTTGAACTGTCTTACTGTAAAACTGGTATTTATTCTTGCAATTTCAGTGTAAAACCCTCCACAGCCTTCATTCACTTCACTTCAGGTGAGTAAAGCCTATTGAGCGAATTTTTGCCATTTGGCTTTACAGGTTCTTGGGCTCACAGCGTCAGTGAACCAACACTTACATGAGTGACTGACCATGAATAAATGATTGACCTTGCAGTCATTTGCATAGGTCACATATCAATGTAGACAAAGGCAGATAGGACATGATAAATTGCTGCATTTTCTAATTGACTGAATGCAATTGTTTAAAAACAGAAAACAAAACATTTACATTGTTTTTATTCTTACATGCCAGATACTGAGAGTTATCACAGTGCAATACACATCTGGCCACCTTGTCCCCAGCAGCCATTATATCTGGCAACAGTGCTGCCATGCATAACTAAACTCATCAGTCTGCCATGTGTATGCATGTGTCAGCTGTTGTTATGATAATTACTCCAAGTTGTAGAGTTATGACTCTGTTTACCAGATGAGGTAGCTAACTGGTTGCAGCCAAGTCTTCTCTAATTTGTAGCAAAAGCTGAGATCATGCAGAGATGTTTGAAAATCTTGTCAGTCTACTCAGAGACTTTCATGAAGTGTAAGAGGCAAAAAAATCTCGATAAATAATGGGCAGGAAAATCACATGCTACTAACAACACGAGGTCTTGTCTTGGTCAACACAAGACACCTGATTCTCTTTTCTAAAAAAACTGCAGTAAGAACAGGGTCTAGAAAGTCACCTCGGGTCAGCAGGTGGGCCACTGCAAGCTGCATAATCTCTGTGCCACAACAAGTCTCCTCTATGCTCCCGCTATTAATAACAGCGGTGGAAGGCAAGAGCAAGTGGAGGAAGAGGAAAGGTCTAAGTGGGTAGGCATTAATCAGATGCAGTGAGGACTGTGAGCCTGGAAAGTGCTGGTAGCGAAGTGTTATCAGGAACAAGAAGTGAAAAAAACAACTACTTTGCAGCAAAGCATTCACTACATGGCCATAAGTATGTGGACTCCCAAATGCTGAACATCTCATTTCATGAGGTTGTGCACTGATGTTAGGTAATGTCTGGCTAACAATCAAATCTATTCCAAAGGTGTTGGATGGGATTTAGGTCAGAACTTGGTACATTTAGTAAAGTACTGCACTTAAGTACACGTTTGATGTACTTATGCTTTACTTGAGTTTTGTATTTCTGCCCCACTGCATTTCAATGGGAAATACTGAACCCTTTAAGCCACAAAATTTATTTGACAGCTATAGTTACTAGTTGCGAGTGACAAGCTTATAAAATATGTTGCAGGGTTGTGATTACTATCTACTACTGTCTACTGCTACTATATACTATCCATCAATAGCCTTAGTGAAGCAGTTAAACTTTGCTTCACGTCTGATGCATCCATAATAATAATTCAGTGATATAATGGTAAACACTCACAGGGGCCCACTTTTACTTTTGGTAGTTATATTTAGTTAGTATTACTTACCTACATTAAGTATATTAAGTATATAGTGGCAAAATAGTAATTTTAGTGGCATATTATCAAGATGGCAATATGCCTCTATACAGGCAGGCGCACAATTCGCTTAAACTCTTCTTGGTACTCTCACAGAAAGATGCAAATATGCAGAAGATTTTCACTACCTGGCACCCATCATTGATTAAGAGACTGAGTACAACCCTTTTGAACCACGCTAAAAAGACCAAAAGACATAGGTGTCCTCATATATAGTGTGGTTTGCTGCAGTAAACAGTAGCTTTGCTGCTCTTCCTCTGCAATATTTCCACTGCATGAGAGGCTCTTGCATAGCCTGGGGTATATGCTTCCTTTAAAAATTTAGTACAGAAAATCTTCTCTCCATAGCATGAGATTTAGATCATCCTCGTCCGGATCTACACCATTACCGCAGATCTGAAGTTACACACAAGCCTATTGTACATCATCCACCCACTAAAGCATGAAATGTGGCTGTAAGAAATGTGACTGCAGTTATTACAAGCGAAGAGTCAACAATGTGCACCCCACTACTGCCCAGGGATGTTTGAACATTGAGTAACTCAACCATCTGCTCTTCACTCACTGTCTCTCTTTCTCTCCCTCGCTTTCACACACACACCCTTTCTTCAAGACATCTCTCCTTGGGGAGCATATGCGACGCAGCGATCCAACACTAATTCTACTGCCTCTGCTCAGTATAATCCAATCTGCTCTACTAGGGAAACATAGGAAGGGGCAAAAACAGAAGAGCCCCCACAAACAAATAAATAACTCCCATCTTTCCGACAACTGCGTGACTGAAATTTTCCTTCCACACATATTCCTTTCTATTTAATTTTACCAAATGTATATGTGAGGATGAGCACAGTACAATCACATTGTCTACTTGCAAATAATCCATGGGTCTCTGCCCCATTTTTATCAGATACTACACTTAGATAAAGCAAAAACAGAATTACTGATTGGAGCTGCTCCTCTCTTGCTCGTCCCTCCAGAAATTTTTAGAGTGTAATCATTTTAAAATTCAGGCTGCTCAACTTCCACCAGAAGAGCATGAATATTTCACCCTCTGCAAATGAGGGCTCAGTGTTGAATTCCTTGATGGCAGTGATTATGACACGGTAATTAGTGAGATGGTTATGTGATGATGATTGTCATTATTGTGCCCTCATCAAAGGCTGTTAATCACAGCTCATGTGAAGCTAATAACCATGATAAGGAAAAAGCGAGAGCTTGTCATTTAGTGTTTATAAAGCACTGACATACTGGTATAATGGGTTCTACAGACAATGTGCCTGTAACCCAAATTAAAGATCAAAGGATTGTGGCTATTTTCACGCGGCGGCACAGCTTTGACTGTGTCCCGTGTAAAAACATGGAACATTAACATCCACGCAACTAATGAAAGCGCTGTAATCATTTAAGCAAATTATAATCTTGACTAGTATGCAGGTTAATAATTTTCAGGGTAAAGTAGGCTATTAAACATAAACATGCATGCAGCATAGATGACTGGGAATACTGAATGGGGGATGAATCACTTGCAGCTGGCACCACAGTTAGTCAGGACCACTTCAACACCCAAGCTCTGAGTTCAGAACATTCACATTTTCTGTTTAGAATAGAAGCTCTTTGTACAATTGCAGGAAAGCACATGAATCTAATGCTGATATAAAAATAATGAGACGGTGAAATTATTGGCCAGCAGTTTAGTGAAATTAGTGAGAAGGGAGAGTTCAGGCATTTCTCCTACATCCAAAATAAAATGCCACAGTTCAGATTTTACACCACACATTTTCTCCCTGCTTCTCTAATATTTCCATTAACCGGTCCTGTCTCCCATCCATTCCTCTGCAGACACCCACATCTCTCTGTTCAACTCCCTTCTGTTGAAAAATTTAAGTCATGCACCAAGCAGATTCCTGAAAAGCAGGGGGTGGCAGGGGAGAGAGAAATACCTCCAAGGATTAGTAACTAATCCAGGCTTTGGTCTGGGAGTCTCTGGCCTCTTCCTCCTGTCCTTCAAAACACTGGGAGCTCTGTCGGCAGGGTCACCACTAATGGGTGGGGGATTCAGGGATTTACAAGGAAGGAGTGATGGGGTGCTCGTTAGCAGGCCAAGGGAGTTTTAGCTGCTTGTGAGTTAGTGGTGTTGAACTGGTTGTGTGAAAGAGTAGCAGCACTGCAGCAGGTTTAATCTAAAAGTCAGTGTCAATTGGGGGGATAATTGAAACCAAAACACACACACACAAAAGTGAGAGTGCACGAGATTTATTGAGGTTTTAAACTCATAGCATTTTGCTTTTGTGCACAAACACTACGAAGATTGCATTTGAGAAACTCAACAGCCAAACCTACAGCCCACATTGTTAATGTGCAGATTTTTTTCTCCTGAGGAGAAATAGACTGTTGGAGGTGTACTTTGGTAAAAAGCACTTAATCTTCAAGAAAACGGCTGGCAACAAAGTGTGCTACTCAGGGCCTGTTCCCTGTGATAATGGCGGCTACTCTTGCACTGAAATTACACTGAAAGTACCTGTTTGCACACCTGTTCTGGCATTTACCTGATACCCGGTCAGTTTAGTCACTGAATAATCTGTATGGGTGAAGGACTGCTGTGAAGGAGAGCCCATGAAGATGATAAAACCTTTGTCTTGCTTCATAAATATGATTCATTCAATGGAGATGCATATGGAAGAAAATGTCTCTTATCTGGATGTCTTGAGACACCTTAGGTAACAAGCATAAATGGGGCCAAAGAAGCAAAGGCTCTTAATAAATCACAACATGATTGCATGTTTTGTTTGTGTTAATTGTGTTTTTGTCATTACTGCTGTCCATGGTGCTGAATCTGGGGCTGTCCTGGGTGATCCTTAACATATGGAAACTCATTGGCACTAGCTTGTTTTGGCTTATCAGCCTGATTGGCTCACCTGCCAAGTTACTATGTATACCTTGTTGTTCCAGATCCCGGTTGCTGAGTCTTAGAAGCTCCATCTACTCCTGTCAGTTTTCATCGTGTCGAGAGTTAAGTGCCTTTTGTTTCTATCCAGGTCGGTTAATTTTTGCATAACCCATTCTGGGGCAGTAGATTTTCTTGTTAGAAAGAAACTGGACATTTTTTTGAAGTTTGTAAATACACATGCTGTATGTTCTCTGCACTTGGGTCCAGTTTAGCAGCATTACAGTGATTTTATTTTTTATTCTTTCTTGTAAATTACTACTTGTATTACACCTCCACCTTAGAACAACTAAATGATTGATGAAGAAAGTTGATATCTTGAGCATAAATTAAAGCACAATGGCCTCATTATAAACTAATCTGCAGTATCCAGCTAAACTGTCTTGCTACACTGTACATACTGTATCTAAAAGTTTGTTACTGGGCTTAAAGTGGGACAGGGGTACCCTGGGCTCAGCCCTGGGACACCGAGTCCCAAACATTGTGTTTCTGATGTGGCATACAACACATTATACTGTCACACTTTGCTATTGTGTTGTAGTTACTTACACTCCAGTCACTAAATTGAACAGCTTCTAGACTTTTCTACATTGTCTCTGTCTTGAAATGACTCACCACTCACCACCCGCTCTGTCCTGTCTCAGCACATAATTACATGATTGATGTGTGTGGACAAGCAGGAGATGATGTGCTGCGCCGTTCTGTTAGACACTGTCAATCACACCGAGGGGAGCTAAACTAGGAATGAGTGGGCAAGTCTTTGATTTCAAACTTTCTCTGATATTCTAATTAAAAAATGAACAATCAAAAAGAAGGTCTGCTCACCACTTAGCATGCTGGAAGAGACAAAAGTTGCATGTCTAGTGAACAATCAAAATTGAAGGTAATTGTAGTAAAAGGTATTGAAGAACAGACCAGAAGGAATCACGTTTTATCATCTTTACTCTGTTAGGCTTCACAGCATGCCACAGCACTCAGATTTCGTGTTTTTTATTTTTTCCCTTTTCGTGTAGAGTAACTGTCATCTCTGTGAATAACAGATTCCCAACGCTTGAGGTTGGGAGGAGAATAGAGAAGATTCCAAAAAAGGTTCAGAAAAAAATGGATTGAGCCATTATGGGTTTTTTTTTTCTGCTTCCTGTAAAGAGCAGCCACTGATTAGGTGATTACATCCAACGCAAGACAGGTGCACTTCCTCTGAGTAAATTTGATGCCCTGCTAGAGTGACAACAACTTATGAACTGAAACAGCAGCACTCCGGAAAACACAGAATAATCTCAATTCTAGAGCCCCAGGTTACAATTTTATTTTCTTATAGTGATGTGTTGCAACAAACAAGTCTTAATCAAAGCACCACGAGAGCATTATCATCCTCCTCCTTTTATTGTGAATAAGCAATCCACCCCAGGTGTGTAGGAGAGGTGCTAACTTCTGTTACTGCAATGAACGATAATATACAAAAGAAACCTTTTGTCTAAAGAATACAAACATACATGCACCATAGCATTAAATATCACTGTGACAAATTCAGCATAAAAATTCATGTATAGGTATAACTGAAAGGAAGTTTAAGGCCTTATTCAGAAAAGACTTGTGAAGCACAAACAAGTTCAGAGTGTAACGTAAAGCTTGAGGGAGCTCATCCCAAAATTAAACCAAAACAAGGAAAAACAGCATGAATATGTCTCTCAAACAGCCTGGAAGAAGAGCTTTGAATGCCATAATACCAGCTACTGCAGTCACATGCTAATCTGTTCCTGTGGCAAGGCCTGTTTTAGTCAAAAGACATCTCAAAATGAGAATACCCAAACATAAAGCAGCAATGGAGTCAGTGTGAAAACATTATAATGAAACCATATATCAGCTCTGAGAGATACCATTCCACCTAAACATTTGACCCAGCAGCGTTAGTTTACTTAGTTTAAGAAATGGCTAAAGTTCTTCTGATGCTGTTGGTTGTTACTAAGCAGCTTCAGGTGCATTATCACTTGTATCATTATCACTGGGCCGAGGTTAGGCTTACCATGGTTTGCATGTAGCCTGGATATTATTGACAGCAGACAATCAGGAGTGTAAACAATGTATATCAATGAATTTTGTTGTTACACGGCACACAGTTTAGACAGCTAGGTACTGACAGCATCATCGAGGATAAATATATACACAAATGCTGAAACTGAAATTCACCAACCTACTGATAAAGCTAAACGTTCAACAATTAGCAAGCCTGCTAAATGCTAATAATTAAACTCTCTTTAGCTTGGTTGAAGTGGAGTAGTGGTTACATGGTCTTCCATCAGGGACTATGAAAACTACTTAGCAAGGAAATCCCATACCAGCAAGTGTGTATTTTGACATAAGCCTGCAAACTGAAGGGTTGGGTGCAATTGTTGTCGCTATTAGCAAGCTTTACTGAGACAATAGAAACACAAAGTGAGAGAAATGGCCACTTTTCAATGTGCCGAAAGCTCTGCTCGGTGAGACTCAAGTTGTCAGTCTGAACAAGCTTTGCAGGCTTTGCTCCATTAGTCTATTGTATAAGATGTGGGTAGAACTTAATATGAGTTCTCTGAGGAAAAGAGGCCATCATAAACCCCTGCTGACACGCCAAGCTATTTTTATTTCCTTCTCCAATTGCACTGCTGTTTGGCACAGCATGTGCTTTACAATCCACAGTCTAAAAAAGGTAGAAAAATGAATTATTACCACAAAAATTGAGAGAGAGTGAGACAAAGAGAGAGACTACAGTTAGGATTTAAAAAAAAAGGAATATGCGTGATGGGATGTCAATAGGAATGAAGTTATTAAAAAAAAACAGCTTGGGGAAAGGGATGACAGTGTTGCTGAAAGGAAAAAATTGCAAGAAAGAAATGAGAAACCAAGAACAAATTAGAAGCAATCAAATGACAGCTCAATTCTAAATGGCTCTCATATCGTTTTTGTCAGCAATTTTTTTTCTCTCCAAACTAATATATTACAGTTTATGGCAATCTTTATTGCTGCTCCACTTCGCCCAGGAAAATGAGAAAAGGTTTGGACGAGACCAAATCAGAAGCCACGGTTCCTCACAGACTCGCAGCAGGCATTTCTGCCCAGCAGGTTCAGCTGTCCCCAGGGTAGACCTCATCCTTCAAAACTCTGCCAGATCTGTTGGAGGAAGGGGGAGGGTGATGGGCAAAAGAGGTCTCCAGCTACAAAAGAGTGATGGGTGATGTCAGAAGGGCGCAGTCAAGCACACACTGCCCCCGGCTCTCCTGGGACAACCGATTCCCTGTGTGTCAGTGGCAAGATGTGTCTTGCATAACATTTGAAGAGGTGCACCACTCACTCTCTGTGTTCAGGTGCCCAAGCATCTCTTCCATATTTTCAAAACAGTAGTTAACAACTGCCTACATGATGTTTCCAAGAAGCTGTAGCGCTGTCCTTCAATATGACATTTTGTGTTCAAGTCCAAATAGAAGCGTAATTTCCCTCAAGTAAGTAGACCACTCCTATCCCTTTGTCAGTTATGAATTTGATATAGGGTTTGAGGACACCAGAGGAATGCTCGCAATTTCAAAAACTGTGCTTGCAGGATTCATCTCTGGAAATTGGAATGCTAGCTTTATTTGTTCCGAAATACTGTAGGTGAGAGCAGAAAACAGCTTCCAATTTTCAGCTGTAAATGCATTATCAGTACTGTACTGATCTGTAGAAAAGGTGATTCCCCAACTGAGAGTCAACACCAACTATGAGTTTGAATGAATGGAATTTGAAAGCAGAAGTTTTTGAGTTCAAGTGCAGAGCTCTTCAAATGAAACTGGACAGTTAAAAAAAAACTCCATTGTTTGTACGTTTGCTCCAGAACAACATAGAACCGTTTTCTGATCTGACAGTGTCATTTTCATCTGATTTTACTCAGCTGTGGCTACGGTTTGGTGAGGTTTAGGAAAGGATCTTGGTTTGGGTTAAACAGTCATAATTATGCCTGCTAGAGGGCCTCGTCCCTTGAATGTAAACACACATTGTGTTTTGTCATTATGCTGACATTTTTCTTGGTGGAGACATTCTCTGTTTTTCAAGTTCTATATTAAAGCTTAAAATAAAGTAAAGCCTCGGTTACATTGCTTATCACTTTGTATTATGCAAGGTTTGAAGGTCGAGAGTGTTGGAAGACATAAGTCTACACTGGTTTTTGGGAAGCAGAGATTTAACAGGAACACTTTGCAGGCACTTTATACCAAGTTAATTAATATAGCAGTAAGTGTATTGGGAGTAATGTTTAAGTTCAGCATAGGCACTGGAGTTGCAGTAGAGCAGTATTAGATTTGCTCAGGTAAAATAAAATGTCTCCTGAAATGGAAGTCAGATAACATCAAGACCTGTTTTCGGGCCAGTTCACTCTCACTATGAGTCACCCTTTAGTTATTTCTGAACAGGTGCATACTGCGTCAAGGTTGCCTTATTTATTTATTATTTATTTATTTCTTTGTTTTTTAGCTTGTCACACACAAACCAACTCTGGCAGAGACAGCCTAGAATTTTAAAGTCGAAGTGATACCCATCTGGTGCACCTGCGAGGTGTGGATTGATCCGTTAAGTCAATGTGACAGGTTGTGCCTGGGGAGAACAGCAGAAAAGATACACGCACATGTGCACACACGCACACACACACACACACACACACACACACACACACACACACACACACACACACACACACACACACAC
>JBBMJY010000001.1:25655080-25703095 GCA_037833715.1 Toxotes lorentzi | reverse complement strand
ACACACACACACACACACACACACACACACACACACACACACACACACACACACACACACACACACACACAAAGTGGCAATCAGATAACGTTCATCTCTCTGCAGAAAGTTAAAGCACCATTTGAAAGAAAATTTGCGATTAGATAATGATTTTTAGTCAGGAAATGTGAACCAAAACACACATTCATCCACCCACCAAAGCATTCAGATAGTGGACATGCTGCAATTAGAGAGCAGAAGGTGGCTGGAGGGAGATAGGTGTGCATGCAGAGCGCTGGCAATACCTCTAGAAGCCCCCCACTCCCCACCCCACCCACACACATAAACAAACATACATGCACGCCACGATACCCACACCCACAAAATATGTTTCTTAGTGTCCTCTATATTATGGATACCACAGATTTCTGCCATGCCCTGATGATTGCTGCACGTGGTCCTTATCAAGCTGAGAAACAAATGTTGCCAGGGTCACTGAATCATGAAGGTCATGTGATGCACCATTCAGTTCCCTCCTGTCACTGTGACCCCACTGCGGCCAACTATAGACAACCATCCCAAAAACTCCAGCAGTGAAGAGCTGGATTTTGTCACTTTTTTGGGTTTGCAGCCGTCTCACAGAGGAAGTGGGCTGTCACTCTTCTGTCAGATTTCTACAACAACCCTCTTCCACTCCAGGGGACTGCAAATGTACTGTAAAAAAATAAATAAAGTGATGATATTGTTTTTTTGTTGTTGTTTTTTTGCTACATTGGACTATAATGCTAACCATGCCTGAAATGATAAGTGCATAGTATTATACACTCTGAATGTGAATTTGAAACAGTGCCTCTGGAGCACTTATTTAATTGTGCTACTTGATGCATGATCTTGCTTCTTTAAAAAAAAAAGAAGAAGTGAACAATCAATGTTCCATATACTGTGTTTATTGATTGAACAAGTGCATCCGTTATCTAAGCCTCAGCTCTAATTTGAATCACAATAATTATAGCTTGCACAGCTGGGTGTATTGAGAGAGGTATCTTAGACTTCATGCTGCATTTGGCCACGGTATCAGGCAGGAAACTTCAGGAATCCCAAAGAAAACATTTCTTGCCCGATCAATTTTGCAATCTTAGTTTAATCGGAAAGCACAAATAGTTAGAATTTGAATTTAGGTCTAGATCACCACTGCAATAGTTCTGACTATAAATTCTGTCTTCTTCTTGCAAAAAAAAAAACAAACAAACAACAAAAAAACCCTTGTAGTTCCACAAATCAATACTTTGCTTTAACATTGAATCAGATTACTTCCTGTATTTTAAGAGCTGTTGCTTGTAGTGACAAATTGACAGAGAATATCACCCAACTCAGCAGCTCCTCTGAATCTTTCAGCTCCTTATAACATGTTATTCTGTCTTCCAAGCCTCATTTCCAGGAGCAGGGGTTAAGCTTATTTGAGCAAATAAATAAAAAATCTTTGACAAATCCACAGAGCAGTCCAATTACTGTCCAGCACCAAACAGCAAACAACATTACTCATTAGCTGGTAAAGAAAGAGGAACAACTAGCAGCTAAAGAGCAAGATATTTTTCTCTGAAGCAAATGGAGACCAAAACAAAAGTGATTCCTGAACTAAGCCTCATTTAGTAGAATGAATGAAACAACAAACAGGAGGTGGGTTTCTTTAAACAGTACCACACTTTAGATACTGGCAGGATGAAAGTGTGACAACACTAGCAAGGGATGTCTCAGGTGTATGGCAGCCTTGGTGCAAATGTGTTGGAGCCATGACACTTCTGAGCTGTGTGCTGTGGATATTTCAGCCGCTTAATGACAGGCCAAATAATGCCTGTAAATGCACTGGAGGAGACATTCATCACCCACAACACACATGATCAAACACAGATTTGCTTGCAAAATGACCCACAAGGTCTCAGGATGTCCAGCTGCCATGAAGTTAAACTGGAAAGAACTGATGATGGGCATCTCATTGCCACCGCAACCAGAACTTGTAACATAACAGAATTTGCTGGGACATTTAAAATTCGTTCAAAACAAAACAAAACAAAACAAAACAAAAAAAACCCCACTAGATTCCAAAATGATTCTTATAAGTGCCAACAGCTCTTACTATCGTGGTACTGCTGGTAAAAAGTTTAAAGTAACATGTTCTGTGCAATTATAGATATGGATTTTCAATTATTTTACAGCAAAAGTGCATACCAGAAGATTTTCTGTTCAGCTATGCACAGCTGGAAACCCAGTGCTCCATGGCTTCATCCCAAGACAGTAATGACTTCGTGGTTGTTAACCACTGGATTAATAACATTTTCTCCCTGGAAAGTACTTTCCTCTGCTGATTATTGGGGGTGTTTGAATCCTCTTGCAGTACAAGACAGAGGGAAGGAGAAAATGAGGGAAACACTGGCTATAAAGGAAAGCAACTGTGAAGGGAATGGGTCAGGAAAAGACATTGTGTACTCTTCTTTAATGCCACTTTGGCCAACCACTGAGCCGCAGCTTGCTTCAGGTACTGTTCTCTGAGCACCTCTGTAAATGTTTATTTTGTCTAAAAATGTGACAGATTTAAAACAGGGATCGAATCCCTTTCTCCCATTTACACACCCAGCAGGAGTCATTTGTACATTAACTACAGAATGTCTGGATTATTGCCTCTCACTGTATTGTGGTCATGATTTTCTGTTCTAGTCCAGATGATCCAGAATACTGCAGCCAGGACTTCAGAAGGATCCAGTTAATGGGCCATATTACATTGGCATAACTGGAAATGATTCTAGAGTCGACAAATCCTTCCTGTTCCTATAATCCTGATCCCTATAATCCTGATCCCTTCAGTCTATTGATCAGAATGTCCTATCTGCCCCACAGTTCAAGTCAAAGAGTGGCTGAGCCTCGAGGTTATGGAACCATCATCTGTAACGCTGGGTTTGAAAGGTCTTTCTTGACGTTGGGAAGAGTAGGTTTACAACAAAAAATAAAAAAAGAGATAAATCTTAATCTAAGGTCCATTTACTGTTGTTTTCCCCCGAAACTGAGGGATTTCCAGGGGAGAGTCAAACTTAAGTATCGTCAGAAAAATGTGCTTAAATATCAAACATTGGTTTTGATGGACAGTGTTATTATTAATGATGTATTATATCAGCTAATTACCTTTACTTTCCCCAACATTACATCATTACCTCCACCAAGGAGGTTGTATTTTCGCCTGTGTCTGTTTGTTTGTTTATCAGCAGAATGACACCACCAATGTGGCAGGAAAAGGCGCAGATCCAGGAATTTTTCATTTTCTATTTATTATTTTTCATTGCAAAATATGGCATTTTTTACTTTGGCGGAGGTATACGCACTACTGAGTGCCATTCTAGTTACACATATGATAATTTTATAAAGTGGTCACATGTTTTGAATGTAAAATGCTTCTGCAAAGTACAGCTGCCAAATGGAGAGACAATGCTCAGATGCATCACAGAAAAGCAAAAATAAATCTGAGTGCTCCTGAGCCTATCTGATTATATTTAGCAGGATTAGTCATGAATCTGTGGTTTACAGATCAGGATATTATTAAGTAATTAATGTCTGATTCAATAACAATAAAAGCCCACAGTGTTTAACCACAAAGCTGATCATCATCATGATTTCTCTTATGTTTCCTCTATCAACATCTGGCGAGCGGGCACATTTCATTTTTCTGTTTTCACTAGTCAGTGCTACCAACATCAGTAGAGGAGCTTCCTTTCCTCTTGTCTCAAGTTTCTAAATATATCACCCTCTACAGCTGTTGCTGCCAGGAATGACCTGAAAAACTGCCAAAAAGGGAGGTTTGACACGTGGTATATATGTAATAGGCTTTCCCTGCCAAATCCGTCGCTGTGTTTGCCAATAAAGCAACCACGACAAATTGATCTGAGAATGAGAAAGTCAGGAGGACGACATCTGTGGCTGGGGTATTAGAGCAAAATATCACTGAAATTCAACCTTAATTCATCCGCTGCCCTGTGACATTTGAGTATGTGAACAGTAATTGCAGAGCAGGCTTATTCTTGCCATTTTATTGAGCATGTCATGAAAAAAAAAGTGCTCTAGATTTGAATCCCTATAACATGCAAGGTACGCGTAACTGCACAACTCAATAATTTAAGAAGCACAGGGCAGTTCTCTGTCTCTGTGTCTGAAACATGAGCTATTTAACTTAGAATGTAATAAAGCTGTGTAACTGTATAACTGTGCAGTTATCAAAATGTTGGATAGCAGTCAGGCACATTTTAACACGTCAAGGCAGAGAAAAGTCTATCATACATATCCTGCACGTATTCCACAAGAAATCATCAGCTGAAATTTCCAGTGAATGAGGCAATCAAAGTTTAACTCCAAAACAAGAATGACACAGACCGCTGCAAGCCATGAGTGTGTGTGTGAATAAGTGTGTGAGCGTGCGTGCTCCTAAATCTATTTTATGTTACAGTATATGTACTGTATAGTGTTAGTACACAATGCTGCAGTTGTGCGTACAGCTCTTTCACACACTGCCAGCGGGCATACACAATCCTTGCATTTCAAGGACTCAATGCCCCTGTTTTGCTACCCAGTCAGGGCTGAGTCACAGCTCCACTCTAACAAGATATCCAGGACAGGGAGGGGAAGGAGAGGTGTATTCTGAGTACTAAATAATGCAAAGAGGGAAGAGAAAATATTGCTTTTTGTTTGTCTTGCAGGCCAGGACCCTTAATGTATCAAAATACAGCTGAGTGACAAAGGTCAAGGAAAGGAAATGTGTTCCACACAAAGCTGATGAATGCTCTCCTCTTGTCCTCAGCTCTGAAGTTTTTTGTATCTTTTGGATCTGCTGGACATGTCAACAGGCAAAGGTTTGCTGACAAGTTCACCACATCAATTTATCACTAAAATCAAGGAGCATGATTATTGTACATTTTGACATGTAAAATTTTATTAAAGTGTAAAAGTTTATTAAAGTTTTCACTTGATGGGGGCAGCACCAAAGCAGGAATATCCAAATTACAATGATATCCAGCCATTATCTTTGTTGGAGAGTCAATGCAGATTTGAAAATATATATATTTCATAGTTTCCTCACTCAGGGAACAGGAACAGCTGATAAAGAACTGACAACTGGGCTCACGTCAAGGCGAGGAAGCATTGCAAAACTTACCTGGGAGTAGAGCTGCAGTAAGAACGGTCAGTCAGGCTGCTCAGTGAGTCTCTTGTGACAAAAAGTATGAGGATGTTGTTTCTGCAGCTCAGACCAGGTTAAAGGCATCATATGGTTCATGTGATTGTTTTACCAAACATGAGGGTGCTGTCTGAAAGATAACTGACCAATTTTCTTCATGATATGTTGGTTAGACTGAGACCAAAACTATATATAGAGTATAATGAACATAAGACTGTACCTGAAATGTCATTCAGTATAAAAGGCTGTTTCTGTTTGACTCCCTGTCTAATATAATCATACCACTTCCTACATTGCCCAACAGTTCTCCCAGGCCTAGAGAAACATATGTTAAGCAGATGTGTTACTTCCTCCTGAGCTTTAACATCATCTGCTCCTTTTGGTTTATTTAAGGTGACATACATTCGCTCATGGCAAATCTGCACCTACTGCACAAGGGCACCAGTATCCTCTCGGCGGTGTTTTAGTGGCAGACTGGATCTGGAAATGTTCTGTGTCATCACAAAATTGTCTAAAGCACGGTGTCACAGAGCATGCTGCTTTTGAGGGTAAGTGGGAGCGAAAAACAAGATAATGTGACAGCAGCTTTATGATCATCAAAATTGGATAAGTGAAGAGTGGAAAAATGCCTCCCCTCTGATGGAGACAGGCTGCAAATAAAGTGCAAATAACAAATAACTGGGATGTTCTTTACCTGGTGTCATTAGAGTTGAGGATGTTGTCAAGCCTGAATAATCATAAACCTGCAGTTCTTCAGCTACATGTTGCATTTGCAAAACAAGGTCATTGGATTTATAGCTCATTTCTTGGCCTGTTGGACTTATGTGACCTCAGAAATTATTTTACTTGAAAATGTTGGTCAAACTAAGTAAACAGGACAGATAAGCATCAGTACCTTCACATGAGACTCAGCGTAACCAATGCCGTGATTTTGTACTATGTCCTATCCATAACCATTGGCACTTCTGGGAATCTAGAAAGACTTCTTTGTTCAGGTTTTAACAGATGATCTTACCAAGGTGTTGATGTAATAATAACCACTGTGAGTTTCTTGATTTCCCTTTAGCTCTGTAACAGACATTCCAGCTATGCTGCAGACTTCACCATGAGAGCAAATTAATGAGGAGTACTAAAATTAATGGACAGGAAAGTGTGTTTAGGAGCTCCCTGGAGTGTGTAAACTCAGGCTCAGGTTGTGGGAAGAAAACATAATACCATTCTCCACAAAATGGTGTTATCCATCCAGAAATATTCTTTTTTTTTTTTTTACACACCATTTTATTTGGCAGAGACGTTGGGTAGTAACAGCGCTGAGGAGGATACCTAATATAACTATCAAATAAGTTAGCTGAAAGTTCTCAACAGATTTAAGTGACTAGGTTTAAAAGTAAACAGAAATAAATTGTATCATTTGCATAATTAAACTTAAAATACTTTATTTCATGTCATTTGTTGATGCTAAAATCTTTTCACATACAAGAAGTAAACTGGAGAGAGAAATAGGCCGAGAGGCATCAAATAAACCCTTTTTAAAATGTTGCCAATTAGCAAATTATATGGACTTGCATCATGGCATTGCTGGTTGATGAAGCTTATAATAGTCTGTGATATTTTAATTAGTTTTTTTTTATATATATCAAGTGTTGTAATTTGGAAAAGCTTCAAGGCCCAAGAGCTTGCTGATATGATGAGTAAAATATCCGTTTAAACAAACCGAAGCCTTGTGGATAGTGGATATTAAGTGCAAATCAAACACAAAGTGGACACTGTTTGTGCCAGCCTTTTCTCTGCTGACATGGTAGAAAGGAACATATGCTGATGGTTAGAATTCTAGACGTGTCAGGGGACGTCCACCTTTTGAGAGAAATTGATGCCTGATGCAAAGACAAGGCTAAAAACTATATGTAAGCCTGCAGTTTGCAGATTAATCCCCACAATGATTCTCTCAGCTAGGATTTATGAGAAATACTCTCTTTCCCCATATGTAGATGAGATGAAAAAAAACAACAACAAAAAAATAGAGTATGTTAAAATAAAAAAATAGATCATATGGAAGATTTCCAACTACGACTTTGCATGGAAACATATTTTTTACACCCACGTCACTGCCTTCATTCTCCACTCCATCACTGCACGCTTAGAGCTCTGATTTACAGCCTTAACATCAGAGAAAACTAATGTGTGCTTGGTAGTTGAGAGTTTGATCAGGATTTGTGTCCTTGGTCAGACATATACACATAGCGCACCGTCCAGGTTTAGCCTCTGTCACGTTGTGCTGGTAATAGTGCACAAGGTATCCAGAGCACATATTTATATGTGTTACATCTGCAAATCAGAAATGTCACACAGTGTCAAAATTGAGATATTACCATGTTTTCTTCTATTCCCAGAGCGATGAGAACTTCATTTTTAGCTCATGACTGCTTATATTTGTTTGCTTGTGTGCGTGAGTGCTAATCTCATTTCAGCTTTACAGGCCAGCCGAAGGGAGGATTTGAGCATCAGCAGTAAAGCGAGAGAGCCACAGCTGACCACAGTGATGTAAGCTGCGCTGACCAGCCTGACCGATGCTGCGTGCACATATACACACTCACACATACACCCTGTCACTCTCTCACCCACCTATACTCACATTTCCAGGGGGGAAATAACCGTCAATGGCTCCTCAGTGTAAATGTGTGTGTATGTGTGGCTGTGAGAGCAAGACAGAGTAACCTCTGCTTGCCAGTTGCAGCTGTAGCTCGTATCATTTAAGGGACAGACTGCCATTTCCAGTTTTCCCCCTTCTAATTTAAAAATAAGTTCATACACACTGTAAGATTTAATGCTTTAATATAGTAAAGGTTGAGTGTGAAAAATAGGTTAATATGAAAGGTAATTTATTCAATGATCATATTACAAGTTAGAATGGTTCATTTTCGTTTCAGGCTTAGAAATGAAAGGAGCATGCTTCGTGCAACATTAAATGTATCCAGCAACAATGCAATGACAGATGCAAACTAAACTTGTGTGTTAAAATGAGCTAATGTACAAATATGACTTAAAAGTTGGTGTTTGAATTCAATCAAACCACGGATTTTTATTACCCAGAGGAATAACTGTACCAGTTTGCAAATTACAGAGAATATTTCAGTTTTTAAAATTTCATTTCAAAGCTGCTCTGCCCATTAAACCTATCATGGTGCTGTGGATCTCTAACTACATAATGACCCGGTTGCTACGCTTCTCTTACACTGACCTGCTGACAGCTTCAATTAAGTTGCTCATATCGCTCCTGGCAAAGCCCAGCTCGCCCACCCCCCACTCCCATTTTACCAGCAATCAGATAACAACTTGGACAACCTGTGCAGAAAAGTTGAACAAAACGATCTCATGATTTTCATATGAATAGTTTTGATTGCACGGCTCGACTCTCATTCACAGCTCTGCACAGGAAAGAGCGTCAGCAGTCATCTGAGCACCGACTGATTGAATCATCCAGGCGGCTCAGATGCAGAGTCGAGCGCCATCAAAAACCATCCACAAAAGGTGATGTGTTGAGAGGTCAAAGACAAATTGTCAGGATGTGGAAATGCTTACGTAACATATGCACTGTTGACTACAGCAACAGTGACACTGACATGTTTAAGTGCCATAATTCACAGGATTTGTTCAGTTCAGTGAGCTTCTCACATCATAACTAGCCTATATCCCACTAAGCAGCAGCAAAGAAACACTCTCAGATTCACTCACACAAACAACAGCAGATTTTCATCTCAGACTTCCTTTTGTTAGAATGATCACTTTTTTTGCTGCAAGCTCTTCAGAAATGTTCTCCTTCAGCAGTTTTTGCTCACTAACAAGTACTTTTAGCCAGCAGGACATGTTCTGTCAACTCAGCTCAGTAAACAGTGGGCACAAAATAGCAAATATCTTTCTGCTCTGTCATGCAGTCACACAGGGTCAGATTATTGAGGTCACATTATGAGGGGATAAGAATAAAAAGAGAAAGGGAGACATGGTGAGAGAGGGATCTGCTGTACTTTCTTCCAGGGGCTTGTGAACCATATGTTCAGCCCGGGGACACAATAAACAACACTAGAGGCTCAGCAAGAGCCCAGAGACACACCAACGCACCGACACATGGGAAGCAGGCTGCAAACTGCGGGGTCAGGCATGTGGAGGAAGTGTGCCATTACTTGCAAACTGTCACAGTCCAGCATTAGAAGCAAGAAGCCAAGCTGAGTTTAAGTGAGACTGTCAGTTAAGAAGTGTGTATGTCCAGTGATGTTAGTTCTCATTATTTAACAGTAAGTAAATGAGATATAAATGAGTCAGCAAAGACACAATCCAGGTTTACTTTTCAGAGACTGGTGCTGCAGACGCATTCTTGAATCCATTAAAGCCCATTGAGAGAGTTATTGGCGCTATGGTCAGGTTAAAAGACTGACTGTCACACAACAGCTTGTCCTATGATCATGTTTGCTCTGCTTGTCAAATGAGTAGTTTGACATTTTAGGAAATACACTTCCTCAGTTTCTGGCAGAGAGTTAGACGAAAAGATTGATGCCACTCTCGTGTGCAACCAGCGACTCATTAACTAAACACTGCACAAGACAAACAAGGGAAATCTAAATCGAACCCCCCCCCCCCCCGTAAAATGGTGGATTTTTCTAGACACATATTTTTGCTCCTCAGTTTTTGCACAGAATGAACAGATGACATGTGACATGTTAATTAGTGAACTAAGCAGAGATGCTGCTAGTTGGATTTTGTTGCCATCAGACAGACTCAGACAAGTTGTTTCCCCCCAGTCTCCAGTCTTTGTGCTGAGCTAAGCTAACCAGCTGCTAGTCGTAGCTTTAATGTACAGACATGAAAGTGGCATCAATCTTCTCATCTAAATCTTTGATAGAAAGCAAATAAGCGTATTTCCGACAATGTCAAACTACTCCTTTAATTGCTAAAAGAAATCATATGCATCTACACATGCCCAGCTTTGCAGCAGATTTCAGTTTTAAAATTAAAAGTATGCCAAGCACATCCAGAAGATTCAGAGGTAAAGTGAAAAACAGAGAGTGAGCACTGAAGCAAAGGAACAATCCCCTGAGATCTCTGTAAAAACGAGAGAGGTGGATGATGGAGAAAACAGAGAAAGCAGAGAGAGAGAGAGAGAGAGAGAGAGAGAGAGAGAGAAAGAGAGAGAGTTTGCCTCCAGCCCTGGCACAGAGGAGGATCAAAGGTTTGTGCTCTGCATCTCAATGGACATCCAGTCACCAATACTGATGAGCCAGGGCGTGTGATGCTCCATTCACAGGGTTTATATCTTATGGGTAAACAAGTGGTCACTGCATGGAAATCAATGGGCGTCTTTGCCCCATGTTATTATCCTGCACAGTTAGGTATCACAGAAATCAAAATTCAAAGTCAAAGTAAAAAGCTAAACTGATGAAAACCCAAAGGTGAAGGGAAAATGAAAAACACTGACATTTTCACTGAATGAAACTCAAAACCTCTACACTCTCATGGTATTTTTTTTTAATCATTTCATGAAGGGTAATTATTATTTGTTCATTCCTTGAAATTGACATTGTTTGTAATTAAGCAGTAACAATAATTGATTCTGCCCCTAAGTAACCTGCCCTGTTTTTATCTGTGTGGTATGACTCAAGTCTTAAATGCAACATGCTGATCATATTAAATTCAGTATGTTTACAGATTTCACTTTAAAAGATGTTTACTCTGCATTTTATAGCTGCAGCTGTGTTTTGTGTACACATCGTTGACAGTCTGTGCTACATAATGCAAACCGACATTCAGTTTAAGACGCTACAGTAACAGAGAGAGATTTAGAAATACAGTGCACAGCATGAAATGATCACTGTATTCTGCACACTAAATGGGAGGGCAATTTGCCAAACTAGCCACTGCACAAACTGGTGAAAACATCATCACATACTATGGGAATGTTACCAGAACTCTACTTTGTGCTCGTTTTGATGGGGGTCTCAAATTCACATTTATTTTTGCACCAATACTGGTCCAAGAGTCCATCAGTGTCAAACAGCTTATTATGTGGTTCATTTTACAGCAGATCTTATTTTTATTCAAATTATTTCAATTTCATTTGTGCTTGAGTTCATAAATGTTATGCAATGTGGATTAGGAAGCCAAAACCAGTTTCTGATCATAAATAAATAAAAAAAATATAATAATGATATTTTGTTCAATACTTTGGTAACTGTTCAGTGTGTTACTTTAAGGAGTAGGACAACAAGGACACAGTATTTTATATGACTCTGGCGTACTGTATTTGAGCGTCGACCTTCTACCCTTTAACAGTGCCTGGTTAAACAGAATGCCAACTTCTAATGATCAGGGGATTTGTCCCAGATTTTGTAAAGTCACTATTAGAATATTCTTTATATGTTATCGGTGTACATCTACTGTGTGAATGGGGTTGTGTTGTACATTATGAGCTATCCACTCATCCTGGAAAAATGAGAATCTGCAGAACAACCCGTTGTACAAAGACATATCTTCCTCAGTTATGAGTCTTTCATGTGGGATATAAACATGGATCCAACATGAATTGTAAACAGAGCTATGTTATTTTACATGGGAGAGAGTGCATTCATCGTTTTTGTTGTGGGATGTTTTCTGTTTTCATACCGTCCTCGTAAGATGACATAAAAACAAGGAAATATTTTTACTGTTTGATTGATGAGTTAATGTCTTATGAGCAATGGATGACTGTTAACTGAACACAGAAAAGACAGCGTAAATTTCACACTGTGATCGATTTAGGACAAGAGGATTCTACAAATTGAAGAATAAATAAAGTAATAAATAAAACTGACAAATACTATCCATTCGAAAGCCTCAGCATCTATTTGGATTAGAACTTACATAATGTCTAGATCCATGTTTTTAATGCCGTAATCGTCTTGAAAAATATGATTTATTCCCTAAACACCTACAGTAATGAAGATTTCAGCATTACCTCTCATTAGTGTGTGTTTGTCTATCACAGATGGTGGTAAATCCTCTGATGATACACTCGTGACCTCCAGTGGGATTCTGTCCCTTTAACTTGAGAGCCTATTAATTTTCTGCAATTATCCTTTGCAAGTGTGGCATCTGTCAGAAGTATCTCCCCTCTTCCCACATGGATAGAAATGCCATAGTGGTAAAGGTTGACTGCGACATTCACTATTTATTGCACAATAGGGCTTGTACAGTCCAAATTTGCCATCACAGGTCTAAAGAAAAAAAAAAAAGAAAAACATGTTTTCCCAAACCCTTCCTAATTCCCATGTTTCTGTAGGGTAACGTTTTACTTCTGTTGAAACCATAGCTTGCATACAAAAAAATGAATGAAGGCCGCGCCTCGTCTTGCTTCTATGGATGGAAAAACTAAAAAAAAAAAAACTAACTTGTTTGATTACTTTTGTATTTTAAGTGTGCTGTTCTGTAACATTGGGGAATCATCCATAGTTCCCTCGGTGCATTCAAAAATCTTTAAAGTTTAGTGCAAATTTGAAGAAACAAAATTACAGAAACAAAACCAATAAACTAAGGAAATTATAAGGCAACAATTATAAATATATCAAAAATAGTCATTAGAGAACTATCTTTTTTACAAAAAAGGTACAAAAGTTTTGTCCTGTACCAGTGAGAGGGACATATTTTTCAGTTCCTCTACTGATTTCACAGCCTTGTATCCCAGCTGGTGAAGTACTTTTTGACACACAGTCTGTGTGTATTCTACCATGTCATAAGACAGTTTCAAACGCCAACTCTCCGCATTAGCTGCTGAATCCCTCACTGTACCAAACTTGTGTTTTGCTGAGGGCTCATTGCTGCCCCGAGTGTTTGCATGTATCCAGTCCTCCACGTTTTTATCCAGAGGCAGCCCCAGATAGTCATAGATCTCCTTTGTCTTGAGAAGCGGATTTCTAGCCAAATCCTCATAGCGAACCAACATGTATTTCCCTTTCAGCCAATAGGGATGGCTGAGACCAGTTGAAACGGAGCTGAGAAAGTCTTCACAGACAACTGTAAGCTGACTTAAGTCTAGATTGTAGGGCCTTCTCCCTGTGGCCCTCCAAATACGCCACAGACGATACGTATCCCTGAATGTCTCAATCCGTGATGACAGAATACCACGCGGGTCTCTGACGAGTTGAATGACTTTAATATTCAGCCGTGGGTCTTCCACCAAAGCCCGCAGATCTCCAATCTCCGGCACGCGAACAATTTTGATTGCCACGTGTCGCTTCTCGCGGCATGCCTCTGTTGCTAAGGTCATGTTTAGAGCCGCACATTTCTTAACACAGTCCCCTTCCTCCACATTAACATCAGCAGGACCAAAGGCATCACATACAGGTTGCTGGCACAACGCCCGGCTGGCACCCCGACGGAACAGTTTATCCGTGGTGTGGTTTGTGGGTGTCGGTTTGATGTAGCTCTCCAGGAAATAGAGGTCACAACCATACAGGCTACGCAGGAGGTCTCGACTGGCGCCCAGCATCACACGCCGGTCTGCAGCATTGCGACTGTGCGACAGACGTGGAATCAAGGTGGTCTGAACGTGATAAAGAGGCTCAAACAGGTAGAATACCTCCTGGTGCTGGTTGAGCAGCTGGCCAACAAAGGAGGAGCCACTACGGGTGGTGGCCAGGACCAGGATATGCGTTTTACGTGTGGCATTGATGGAAAAGTAAGGGTAGTCATCACAGCCTCCACCGCCTGCTGCTCCCCGCTCAAAGGGAGGTTCTGTCTCCTGGCCCCCCAGACCACAGTTCTGGGGGCTAGGCAATGGGCACAGCTGGAAAGGCTTGGAGGTGAGTGTCCGGATGGCGGTGTACTGGATGGCAATGGAGGCCAAGGCCAGCAGAATCACTGCCTTCCAGGAACATTGCATGGCTGAACCACTTCATTTAGACACAGCGGTCCATGCCAGGTCCTCCCTGTGAACAAAGAATGGTTTTGTCTTTTTATTCTCCAAAATGATTTGATTAGTTATTTCATTAGTTTTTGGGTCTAACAGTTCTGTAAATATATTATTAAGCAGCCTGATGGTGAGACTGATCCGGGTTTTATACCCAGACAAAATATTAGAGGGTAGATCGCTTACTGCCCTAAAATAACAATTGATATTACGTGTTTGACACTACAATGACACACAGTGCATTGAAGAAAGGAGAACACCGAAATAAAATCTCATTTCAATATTGCAATTAACAGTGGGACACCTTGTATTGTGATGAGAGTGAGTCATCAGTGGGCAGGATTGAAAATTAAATGTATATTGAATAAGAAAAGAACGAGAACAATTCTTAACGAATATGACTGCAGCCACGAGGAAGAATCGTAAATTAATCCTTCAATTTGTCTCCTGTTTCCCCTTTCGGTGCTACAGCGTAATTTTTGAAAATTAAAATAAAGATGAGAGTTCTGAGCCCCAAACTTCTGGTTGCTTTCCAATCAGCTGACACTGACTGACAAAACATGTACAGCAGTCTGAGAGCCCAGACCACAGTGGAGTGGAAGCATAAAACAGGCTTTATGCAGTATCTAAAAATGGAAATGACACGTTGTTTTGTTTGCACCAATATTTTAAAATAGCTTTTGCCTGAATATTAAAAACACTCTGATTATATGTATGTAACTCCATGAGCTTAATGGCGTTGAAAATGCACCAAAAGTTACTGTATAATCATTATAAGGGACACAGAATACTTCACCAAATACACTGTACTACAAGACTATACTGCAGTACGCCCCATATTCACCCTGGCTCTCCGTCTTCTCCATCACGTCTGCATCTAATTCAAGGACCTTGTTTGGTCTGATTGGAGAGTCTAAGCATTGTGCTGTTTTTCAGTTGTTCATCAAGGGAAAAAAAATTTAGCCAGTGCAGAAAGGTAAACAGGAGTTTAAAGCTTCAATGCCAATGTCATGTCAAGGGGAAACGATGCTACAAGTGAAGATTTAGATAATCACATTAAGGATTTGATTTAAAAATAATAATAATAATACTGCAGTATCCTATACTGGGGCCTCGATATGGTGTAATAAAAATAAAGGCTCGCCATCATCACTTCAGAAGCCATGCAAGAGACTTGTATAAATTATGCATCAGGGTAAATCTCTTTTGACTCCAGAGAACAATGTGGAGTTAGGCTACTTTAACACTAACAAATGAGAATGAAAACAAAAGAACTGCTCCATAAAAGCAGATAAAAATCTGTTTCCCCACTGCATAGACAGACTTCAGCCTTCTGTTTGTGCGGAGCTGACAGTGTTGATGGTTTGCTGTATACTCTAACAATACAACATTTTTTTTTTTTTTACTTCTGTGGCTTCTGATCGCAACACAGGCGACTTGTGCTTATAGAGAGCAGCAATGCTTTCATCTCGTAAACGTTTTGAATAAAAAAAATGCCGACTATACTGCAGCGGGAACAGGTTAGGCTTCCTCACAAGAGATTTTCCGCGATGCAGACATCCTCACCAATGCTGCGATAAGACAACACAGAACAAATGAACGCATCCCACCCAGCCGCAAGTGTTCTAAACATCCCTATATAAAATAAAGCCTGAATAAATCCTCCAGTTTGAAAAAAGGTAAGGTAATATTACGGAGCAAATTTACACTTGTTCCCCTTATACCTTGTTGGTAGTTGTAGTAGTCTCATGATGCGCTGTCCGTCCATGAATCACGACTGGTTTCCTTCAGTCCTCAAACGTTTTCCACCGTGCGCTTCTTCTCGGGTAGGAGAGAAAAAATGCGCCTGGCAGACCCGTATTTTCCATATAACGGCTGTGCGAGTCGTTTTAAGTTAAACGTTTGGCTTCGGACACAGGCAGGAGAGGAGAAAAAGTGGTGGAGTACCGCTGAAGCGGTGGTGTTATTCTAAAGCAGCCAGGCGGTGGGACTGACCGGGGGAAAGCGACAGCCGGGCTTCCCTTAAATGATGCGCAGAGGCTGAGAGTGTGTGAGGTACACAAGGACCGACTGTCTGGACCACCCCAGACCCCTCCCCCTTTCCACCTGCCTCTCTCTCTCCCTTTTTCTCTCTCTCTCTCACACACACACACACACACACACACACAAACACACACACGCACACACACACACACACACACACACACACACACACACACACAGACACACACACACACACACACACACATCATGCTCAGTCTCTTGACTCCCACATCACACACTCAGACCCCCCTCTTCATACACAGGAGCATACCAGGTCTTTTCACCCAATCCATGTGTTAGTGATTTCAGTGATTCCACCACCATATCACAATTTGAATTGTTTGCAGATGTTTGATTGTTTTGCATGAAACTACAACTTTATGATTTTTTTTAAATGTTCTTTTTCATAAATTAAACAGCTCCAGAACTTCCCACAGGTTATTTGAGCTCATTTATCTTACATGTTATCCGTACCTGTCTGACCCCAGTCACAGCTTACAGGAGCAGGTGCGCAGGTTAGAGGGATTTTATGGGAATCGGTTTCTCCCCTGACTTTATCGTGAACTCAATGTTACCGCCTCGGGCTCTGTGATTCTGCGAAGCCCTGTCTCCAGAGCATCTGCAGCCCAGTTATTGATACAGGAGTGGGTGGGCCAATAATAAACATGATATGAGGCTGCAAAGTACACGCTGTCTGAAAGGAAGCTGGATTCGAAAAGCAAGACAAAGACAGCTTTTGAAAATGAAGGAGGAACAGTAGAAGAATGCACAAAGAAGTAGCCTCACAATTTGACAATAAAACATACCTCAACACACCTGGAGACAATCAGGTGACAGACAATAGTAAGGTAATCATGCCCATTTTGGAAGTTGTATGAGGGATTAATGCCACCCCAGTGCAAAATTGCATTGGTACCATTTTCTGAAAGACTACAATTACTGGCTTTATCGATGGTTAATAAATATTTTTGGCCAGCTGTTCAGACAGGCCACTCCAATGGACTATTTGGACCGTTCAGGGATTGTGGTAAAACCACTTATTAACATCCATAATGTGTGATTATGGATGTTAATAATCTAACATGACTCACTAACTTTTGCTGTTGGCTTAATAGAAAGAGAGAAACCCGTGACTTATTATTTATGACTTATTAGCATTTACAGCTGCAGACATGATGACTTACAAGAAATGTGAGACACTTGTTACCCTTTATTAAGGGCTTTATTAATGACTCAAAAGCCAGAGGAATTTTTCACAACCATGCAGACCATAAGCTCTTTTTATTAATAGCTTTAAACAGATCTATAAACAATTAGTAAATCATGTATTAACCATTAATAAGGTCATTAGTTGCTTTTTCTCTCAATTGATTCTCAAGTGGATGAATTCCAGAATTGAATTTCCCACCGAAAACTGAGCCCATGAGATGCTGTCCACCGTTGCTTTCAGGGGAAATGGACCATCATGAGGAACTTGTGAATCCAACGGACAGGCTATCATGATGGAAGACCAAGGGGAATAGGTTCCCCGTTTTACTGGCAGAGGTCACTGAGGTAGTTAAAAAAGCTCTGAAGGTGACAGAGGTAGTGAGATTCACCCTAAGATGCTAAAGGCTCTGGATGTTGACGAGCGGACGTGTCACCAATACAAACCATACAAACTACAAGTAAAAGTACCAGCAAATATATTCAGAAATGTATGGTAAGTACAACTCTCAAATAATACAGGAACCAGAAGAGAAAACTTGAGTTACTGAAAACAGTAAAGAAGTACAATACTTGAGTTCATGTACTCTACACGTTACTGTCCACCTGTGGCAGCTGACTTTCCACCTCTTGTTCTCAGTGTCACAGACTTTTCCCTGGATAGCATACGTACACATTGTTCACTTGTAGAGACTGCAGGCACTATTGAAGGATATCATCTGCCCCCAGCACGTCTTTGATTGCATCTCTCTTTGTGCCTATTTACAGTCACATTTATTTGCTTTTTCCTGGATGCTCTGTGAAGTTTCTCGGGTGTTGTCTTAACCTTGCAGATGAAAGGCCCTTGGATGAGTTCACGGCAGTGCCATAGGGAGGCCAGTGAAGCAGCAGCTATACAGCTCTGATTCTATGGCTGTCCCCAGAGTGTTGATGTCAGTGAACCCAGCTTGTGGAAGCCTTGTCAAGGGACGCACTCCTACACAGAAGGGGGGTATCTGCTGCAGTGCGATAGCCTTTCAGCGCATTATCACATAAGAATATTCTTCTTGACCGTGCTATAAAAGGATTTGTAGTAGATTCATAACATGCCAAGCTAAATAATGTGTGAAGGGGGGTTGCTGGCTTTGTTCTCCTCTCCATCATCTTTATGCTAGTAGGCACATGATGACAGAAGCTGGGGTTTTTTTTTTTTTTTTTTTTTGGTCTGGCATTTTTCATTCACAACTTGGAGCTCTGGGCACACATGGATTTCAAGGGATTGCCTTGTTCATGTTTACAAAATAGGAAGAGGCAAAGTGTGAAAAACCTATGTGTAAAGGCCAGTACCTTCCACCATACATTTTGCAAGTGTGTGTTTTAACATGTATATTTGATCATATTCTTCCACTGCATCAACAAATGCTACCCCCACTGAGCTTAAAAAACACATTTTCAGTTTAAATTACACAAGTTCACATTTCGGCTATACAACTCAGAAAGCCTCTCCACAAGGGATGAGCTGTAAATAGTAATAATCATTTATGGACATTAACATTCCCGGCTATTGCTGAGGAAACAGAATCCAAAAGGGAAATACCGTCAGTTATCTCTGTCATGTTGTCCCTCTTATCACAGCAAACTGTGTCACATTTTAATCAAGACTGCAAACATTTCACTTCTGAATAAAGTAATGGTTCAGTGTGATTTCATGTCAAGTATTAACGTAAGTCAGAAACACACAATTCACAGAATTGTTCTTGATGCACAACCACACAGCTTACAAGGTGTCATGGTCACCTGGATGGATGCTGAGCATGCTGTGAGCCCTAAAGGAGCACGAGATAAAACATTTAGATACCTGGAGTCCACTGGGAGGTCATAGCATCACAGGCTTCACATATGTTGTTAAACCCTGTAGCTTTTCTAATTATCCAAAATAATCCAAAGCATGTTAAACTTCCAAAATTTACTGTAACTACTCACTGTAGAAGCTGCATTACAATCCTGAGCTGCATCCTACTGTGACCACCGCAGCGTTGTGTGGTGAAGCTGGTTCCTCTTGAATTTTATCAACAACTAAGTACTGTGGCAAAAGCTGAACTCTGATTTGTCCACAAGCAGCTCAATCATTCTCATCAGTTAAGCTTTGAGAGAGAGCAGAAAGCAAGTCCAGTGAGGCCCGACGGGCTTTGAGTGTGCACAGACTAGCTCTCTGTGAGCAGGGCACACTCAACGCTTCCTGTGTGCATCTCCGCTGTGTAAGCACACTTTTGTTTTTCTCTGACCTCTCAGTTCTCTGTGACCAACTCTATCAAATTCATGCTCAACAGTATAGAGGTAAAATGACGTCACAGAATTGCAACAAGTAAAATGATGAGAGAATGACATGTATTTAATTCTAAAGAGTAAAGTCCATGATTAGTTCATATATGATGAAGGTTTCTCATTAGGATCTTAGAAACCAATGGCCTCTGGCTGCTTGATTAATTGATGATGTTTTTTTGCTTTCGGCCTCATTTCGGTCCAATCTAGCCACGTGCTGTTTCAGAGTTAATTAAAATTTGTTTTGTAATTGTGGTTTCCAATTACACTTCCACCAAATTACATGGCTGTTTAGTGATTTGGATGATGCAATTACTGTATGTTTTGGAAACCAGGACAAAATGTTCTAATTGCTGCATGCTTGAGTAAAAGGAGGCTTTTTTTTAGTTTGAATCAACTGGAATGAAAATTCTAATTGCCTACTTTGCAATTACATTCATTTCCTAAAGAATTATGATTCTCTCTTCTTTTTTTTTTTTTTTTTTTTTTTTCCTCAGCACAGCACCTTCTCAGTTGCCAGAGTTTGTCATTCTTCTTCATGATGAAGAGAATAGGTTTGGGACTACTGTTTGGTATTCACCACAAACAAGAACTGTCCAATCTACATCCCCCTACACTGAATATATAAGTGACCTGAAAAAACTCCCATCTCGTCAGTTCTCCAGCAGCAATGGTACTACTGTATGCGCTCCAGACTGCTTGAAATTCCAACTAGACGTTAGTCCCTCAGGATGGGTTTTATGCAGTGTAAACCCACAGAGCTTCAGCTGTCATTCTGCTGCACTGGCTCCTTTGTCAAAGGTCTCCTTAATCAAATAGACAAAATATATCCCTTCTCTCCATACTTCCATATGTATGGGCTCCCAGATTTGATAAATGACTTCATAGCCTTGGCAAAAATAACAATATGACATTTGAAACATACACACAGTGGTTTCACACATACATACATACACACACACACACACACACACCCACACCCACACCCACACCCACACCCACACACACACACACACACACAGATACATAAAGCACTCTCAGCTGCAGTGAAAATCTTGAGTCAGTTCGTCACTGGAGCGCATTTGGAAGTGAGCTTCTACCTCTCTCAAGTGATTATCCAAATCACAAAAGGCAAAACAAATGATACTTTTAAAAGAATACAGCTCTATCTTTTTAAGGTAGTTGGTAGTTGTAAAGTGCTGTGAAACAAGATCAAGTCTAATTAAAATTTTAACAATGAGGTTCAGCCACTTTTTCAGCCGTGGTAGTGCAATTAATGATTTATATGTTGCATGACTGATGATTTTGTTTTAGCTTGCCTGTGTGCTATTAATCACCTCTGTGTTATATTGGGGTTTGATGATCATGTTCCTTTTTCTCAAAATGGTTTAATAAATGTAAATCCAAACCAAAAATAAATAAACAAAAAAATAAAAAATAGAGCTTTATGTGAGTTTTTGTGTATGTGTAAATGTGGATACTTGTGCAATCACAAAGCACATTGTGGGGACTGACATCCCATTTAGGGAATCCATTTTATTTTAGCATTAAGATGGTTTTAGGGTTAGAAAGTTAAAATTAAGGGTCTGGGTTATGCATGCAGCCAAAATGCCTCCAGGACATGAACTAAGAATTTGGTCCTAATCACTGCTGTCACTGGAATATCTATTTGTACTGTAGGATATGTAACTCTTACTATTTTGGGAGAATTTGCCTGGATTTTGCAAATACTGGGTTCATTTTGGCCTCCAATGATTCACTGCGTCAAGCTACAGAAACATCTGGAAGAATCTGCAGAACATCTGGTCACTGGACAACTTGAGCTGACCAGTGCACATTTGTGCATCATGACTGTATCGAAAGCAGCATCCTGGCCATGTGTGATGAGTATATTCATTATGGGAATCACAAATCCTGCATATTTTCATTACAACTCAGTCGCCTCATTTAAATATCCTCTACAGTCCCACTCTGTCAGTCATTTAAGCCAACCCTGAAGTTGGAATTACTGTAGTTAAGTCTCTCCCCACTCCATCCTTCACCAGTAACAGTGCCGCTACAGATAGGGACACCCCCATCTCCTGTAACCAGCTGATACACTCTGTAATAATGCTAATGCAATACAAACTCCACTGCCAACAGCAGATTAACGAGAGCTTCAGATGAGTTGGGCACATCTTTATCCTTATCCTGTGCCCTTAATCATTTTGTGCGCTCAGCATTGGATGGTTGGCTGGCTGGTCGACTGCAGCTGTTGGCCGGATGGCTAGACGATGGCAGGTGCAGCAGACAGCAAACTGGGCTAACAGTGAACCTTTCAACATAAACCACAAACTACTGTATATTTCTGTGTTGTGATTTCTGTTACAACACAGAAATACACAGTACCAAAGAATTAAAAAACACAACATTTCAGCATTTCTCCTCTCTGGCATGCTCTTAACTGACAATAAAAAAAACTATTCAATATTTCACAAGAAGTGAGTCAATATTATATTTGTTCTGATGAAGCATATGGTTGTAAATTTGTCCATTGTTTTTAAACAAAAATTTGAATTGCAGCAGATCCTATCTCTGGGAAATTTAGTGCTCTTGAGAATTTGGCAATAAGGAATAATATGAAGGGTGATTAAAAGCCTGTAAATTTCTCTTTAGCTCTTTCCTTTAAAATGGGCCTTGTTATGCCAATCATGATAACAAGAGAAACAGACCTCTAATAATTTGCATATTTGGGGAACTACATATAGTATGGGGAAGTTAGTACTCTGGTCAAGAAAGAGTTACGTACGTTCCTGTAGTGAAACTATACTGGAACTATAAAGTGGAACTATACTGTATATCTTTTGAAAAACAAACAAACAAACAAACAGACAAGCAGACAAACCTAAAAGGTACAGGGGTTTTGCTGTTAGTTTTACTTGGTCTGATGGGACCAGCAGTGGTGGTTTATTTTAGCAAGCTTTATACAGATAGTACTGTGTTACTGACAGCTATTACTGACTCCTCTACTTGTGCTATCTTTAAACTATGTTTTACTATTTATCGTTATCCTCCAATTACCACTTACAGTGACCACTGCTCTGCAAAAGCTATATACACAAAGACATATGAGTGGAATCAATCTTTTCATCTAACTTTTGTTAAGAAAAGAAATAAACATATTTATTAAAATGTTGAACAGTTTTTAACGGCAAATACATTTTGAATGGACAGTGACATGATTCATTAGGTCGGTAGAATGGATTTAAATATTTATTCCCACTCTACTGGGAGCAGCCTTGGCTTGCTCTAAGACTCCTCAGTTGTGTCACAGAAAGTTTGCAGGCTTCGTACCACAAATTAAATGTGTAGAACTTTTCTGAAATCATTTTAAAAGTGTTTACATTTTCATCACTGGCAGTTATCAGTCTGTCATGGAACCACTGTACCTCTATGAATCATTCTGCTCCTCTGACTGGCATGTAATGTGCTTGTGGGATGCCTCATTTACGTGTGACAGACATCCTAAATGCTAGATTAGAGAACCATGCCTTATCTAAAAGAACTAAAAGGGAAGGAAAAGCTTTCCAGTTAAATCATTCTGTCCCTGCAGGATACCCATCAAACCCCCTTATTTTTATCTTATACACTGACAGACTAGGAGATTATGTGTAATTATGGAGATAAGAGAAATTAAAAGGCTCTGTTCTTATTGACCTGCCTAATGCAATGGACTAAAATCTGGGTCCCTGAAAGCCTGTTTGTGAGTGGCAGATGTGCATTATCATGACATATTATGAAAGATGCTTTAAATCAGGATCTTTTTTTGGCACTGGCTCGACTCAGCAAATGGAATGAGAAACAGGCCAAACACCTCATCTGGAACATGAACTAGGACTCATGAAAGCAGGGATGGCAGTGATGTAAGATTTTTTTTCATGCAATAAATACAAATCTGTTTAATAATACCTCATTTCTCAAATTTCTCTGGCCAGTCAAGCAAATAAGGGCTTAGGAAAAAAAGTGGATAAGGACGCTATGACACATCATTATTAGTTTTATAATTTTCCCATTAAAGTGTGGCTATGGTATATATTTAATTCTGTCAGCAGTAATTCCAGCCCTTATATCTAGAGTAAATTGCGTTATACAGAACATATAAGACACTCCACAGTTGCAGGGCAGAGAAATTTATTATGCATACTTTGCTCCCTACTGTTCACAAAAGGCAGTATCAAGAAGCACAGATAAAGGCTCTATGAAGAATTTCTATATACTGTGCATGTTAGATGTCTTCAAACCACATACAAAGCCTACAACAGCTTAGTGGTGAAGGCCATTATTTGAAAACAATTGTCAATAGGATGAAAACAATTGTCAGAAGGATCATCTCATGCTATTGTCAGGGCTGACCCAAATTTTTGTTTGTTGCCATGGTAATCAATGCCAAAAAGCAGTATTTGAATATTCTCACTGGGCTCCTCAGGAAAGGAAGGAGGGCAACACACTCTGTTCAACATAAAACAGTACACATAACTGTACTTAAGAATGGCCTAAGTTGAAATGATTGCTACTGATGTCCATGTATTTATACAATCCCTTTATATAGTTTCACTTACTGTCACCTGTCATTATAATTGAGCTGATGAAAATCCAGAAACTTTGTCCATTCTTACTGGACCCACACTATAGGCTTTAAAAGTCAGTTCAGTCACAGTGAGAACTGCACTAGTCAGATTTGTCATGAATGTGGTCTGGTGTCCTGGAATGCTTCTTCAGTTCTGATCTGAAGAAACCTCTCTGATGAGAGGTGAAACCTCTTCAAGATCTACAACAAAGTCCAGTTGCCCTTGATTCAACACTTCTTGGATAAAATCCTGGAAGAATTCTTGTGTGTTCTTGTACCAAATCAGAAAAGCCAGTTTTTCTCATTTATACCTGAATCTCTGTAGAAAAGGAAAAGAAATAAGTAAAATGCTCACCTTGGATGATATAGTGGATAGAGAGATGATAGCAATACATTTAAAACTACATTTTAAACAGAGAACATCAGACTGAGGTGAACTTGAAGTGCTACTGCCACAGCTCTGCCCTGACTGGAGTGGCTTGTTGAATAATAGACACTTCAGTCATACACACTTGCTCGAAGGAATTGGCCATTCATTGTAAATTATTATACAATTGGATTGGCAGAAAAAAAAATCTCTGCTGTTTGTAGTCCAAGTCCAAGTCCAAGTATCAACAAGGATTCTGCTGAAAGAATCCTCCCCCTCAATAAACATACATGAACATAAGTGAAGGGTGAAGGGAGCTGAAGCAGCAAAGGGCGTTGATATGAGCGTGATCATTGGGAAGCAGGTCCATGCTGCACACCTGCATGGATATGATTAGACGTTACCAGTGACACAGCTGTGTAAAGCATTCGGCAAAGAGCTGATACCAATCAGCCAGTAGAAGCTTGTCTTCTGTGCTTTGCCTGAACGACAAAAATAAAAAATAATAATAAAGATTGTGGCTGTAAACATTGCAAAAGCCTTTTCAGTCAGTGCAAATAAAGCTTGTTAATTGTCTTTCGATTGGAATTTTTGAAGGGACTAAAAACATAAATGAAAAATTAGTCCTATCTGACCGTGTATCATTCCTGTGCATACATGATGTATATTGTATGATTATAAGATAATCTTGCATATACATTTGTAGAAACCAGTATGAGTTTTTCACAAACTCCTCTAGTTTATTCTCAGTAGCTGTCTAAATGACAGTGTCCCTGTCAAATATCCTCCTGGAGACGGATGAAAGAGTTGAGAATGGCCTCAAAGTGTGTTCAGTCTAATTCAGAGCGCAAGCCACAAATTCTAAGAACTGATCTTAGTGACAGTGAATTGCAGAAAAAAATTAAATAAAATCTCCTCTTGCTGCACAGGTGATTTTTTTTTCTTAAACTGAAAGTCATTGCTGCTACTGCTGGTTAAGAATGTTTTGTGCTGGCCCCAACCTGACCCAGATATGCCATGAGACATTCTTTCACAAGTTCATAGATGATAACACAGTGAGACAAATTATCTACATAACATTTAATATACTGTAAGTGTTGGACATGAACAGCGTAAGTTAGTTATACTGATTTGTGTAGGATTTTCAGCTTGAAGTGCTTGTTTCCATGACCTAAGGACACATTTGAAAGGGTATGTAAAATGTATGGTCTTGTTTAATTTTTAACAGAACCTTTATTTTTTATCTTGTAGTATTCTTGCGACCAAAACACAAAGGCACAGTCCTGATGTCAGAGAGCTGATTTCCACTTTTGACTGGACTGCCTGTCACTTATCTCTGGGATGGAATGAACAGGAGTCTAAAGAGACGCAAAAGGAATGATGCAAAGGAAAGCGATTTGTATCAGCTAAAGCCAGGGTTGAGGGGACTGATCCAGGTGTCCGATAGCTGCCACCAGTTTTGTGTTCCTCTCTGTTTCACACAAATATGTGACAGCCCCCCAGCCCCCCCAAAAACCCTTTTATTGAAAAGCTGGAACTGGAATGAAAAGAAAAGGAGTCGGGGAGGGGTTAAGAGGAGGGAGGGACTGTACAGAGACATAAACCCAAGACGCAGACTGCTTTTTACCCAATCCTTGCCCAAAGCAAGGTCCCTTTTCACCCAACAACCTCTTTCTGTAAAGATTCCAGCCCTGCCCCCCATGCCCACCCCATCTGAAGTCCTTAACCCCTCCTTACTCTGGGAAATCCATTCAGTTCAACAGAAGCAGCATGAATGCGAGGATGTGCATGGGGTGGCCGCTCAAAGTGTATCACTTACATGTGTCGTGAGCACCCATCCACAAAATGCAACCTATAAGGCCTTTATGTTTTCTTTTCCTCTTCATTCAGGGTCACTTTAATGCTGAAAAGAGATCCTTGGGCATCTCTTTAATAATAATAATCTGTGTGTGTTTAGGGTAGTCAGTGATAAAAGAAGGCTGTGTTTGAATGCCTGCCCCATAGAGCAGTTGGATGGTGAAATAAAGGATGTGTTTGGACATCGTCTACAAGGCCCAGGTTGAACATAATACTGCTCTTAATTTATGGTATATTTATGTCTGTATATTTGTAGAGAAATGTTGCATTTCAGGAGTTATTTTATTATTTATTACATACATACATGTTTATACACAAGATTTGAAATAGGCCAGAACACAATGGAATGCAGTTCCAGCTCAAATCTAAGTGGTTCAAGACTGAACAATGACAATCAAGCAAATCAAGGGCAGGGTTTTTTCAGTCTGTGTTGACACTGTCACAAAAGTGTTGATTCAACGGTAATTTCTGAAGCTATAGATACTGGTAGCGGACGGCGCTGGAGAGCAGCGAGGAAAACAGGAAAATGGAAGCCTTTCATTTTCAAGTGCAAAACATTTACTAACAGCTTTAGATTTTCAGGTCACTTAGTTGGCTTAGAAACTATCATTTCACCTTGTCTGTCATTTGTTGTTTACAGAGAGAGGAAAGTAGGTTTATAAAAGCTTTAGATTCAGTGTCTGGGCTTGTGTCTTTTATGGAATCAAAGTGAAAATGTAAGACAGACTTTATTTTACCACAAGAATGTCTTAGTAAATTAATGTGGCACTACTGCCTCATGTTTTAGACATGACCATGAAAACTGGTTGTTTTTGAACAATTCAACAAGGCTGGAACTAAAAAGAGAATATTCTGATACAGTCATTATTATTTCCACACACAGAGGTATAGACTCTTCAGTTCACCGGAGGTTGGACTGTTGAAGGAATGTGGAGCATCTGGGGAACACCCACACAAATGTGGCCCTGGCACTGTTCCTGTTTGTGGGATTTCTATATTAAGTTTTAAAGAACACATTTTGGACTACCTCTTAGTTCTCAAAATGGTAGCGAATGTTCTTATCAAAGCAGCTAGAATTTAGAATTAATTCAAATAATCATGTTTTCATGAACCCTATCTGACACTCACTGTACTCCAGTTAGTAATGGTATTTACTGTATGTGAATGCCCAGAACAATTTCTCATTTTTTTCTATGAATCATTTTCCATCTGATTTAGCAATGTGCTGAATGTAGTGAGTGCTCATCCAGGCTTGATTACCTTGCAAATATTTTTTCTTCCATATATTACCTTTTGCCATTGTCTGTTGTTATATTTCCATTTGCTGCTATGGCAGCAATGTTGAGCCGAATCAATAATATCAAACAACCCAATACAGTTTAACTACTGTAGCTGCAGAGGAGGACTAGATGTAAACATCTTTTACATTTAGGTGAAATTAAGTCTTTTATTTACCTTGAACACATTTCCACAAAACTATGCAATTGCGGTAGGGATCTACCAAGCAGGAACAGGCTAAAATAATTATTTCTGGTTTGTCACCATCATTGCTCCACTGGTTGAATTGGCAGAATTGCTTAGTGCTGGCTTCAGCCTGTGGTTTCTTGTGGGTAGAGCGGTGATGCTGAACCTTGTGGCACCAAACACAAAGCTTGAATTTTACACATCACTGCTGTGCAAGAGAAACATCTAAATTTCCAGAAACAGTGTTAATCTTGCTTGTTTAATTGCTTTTCTTCAGCACATTAACTATAAAATTCTAATAGGTCAGTGCTGAGATCAACTCTCTGCATTGACTCCACACACCATCCCGCCTAATGAGTACAGCTACGATCATGTATAGACAGCTTTAGTCTGTGAGTGACATACATAACTACTCTCCACTGAACTGACTTACTGAACCCATGCACCACAGTCCCTTAAGGGTTCTGCACTTGAGTTGCACCTCAGAAGTGAATTTTATGTATCTACAAACCTAGCTAGCTTTACCTGTTGCCTCATAGAAGACTCCAGTCACGCACAATGAGGTCACAGGCAGAGCACATGCAGGTAGACAGACAGGTAGGTCACTGGCCACAGATAATGATTTTTTCTTCTTATTGCTAGAGCATCTGATTTGTTGAGCTGTTGGGATTTAAAGAGAATTTCAAACAATATGATTAGAATGCTTCTTAAATAAATTGCCAACCTTAGCTATAAGATAAACATATATAGCCTTATGTGTGTGTATATAGCCATGACTCGTTAATGTTGATGGAACCAAACCATGTCAACAAACTGTAGCTTTATCAAACCTGAACCAACTTTAGCAAGCAGACATTGCAAAAGCACTTATCCTTTAATTAAACCTGTATAAAAAGTATGCTCACCTCCAGCCCTTTTTACAGTGTGTGTGTATGTGTATATACACAAAGGATTGTTCCACACACACACACACTCTTTCATGAGAACACACACTTACTACCAAGAACTCCAATGTTTGTTTCCCCTCGTTCAGCCACTTAGCATTGAATCGACAGGCAGAATAATGCCTGACCAGGCAGCAGCACTTAGTCTACTGAAAATAAATCACTGATTTTCAAATTGTTAGGGTGTTTGTTTTCATATCTACCTTCACTTTAGAGTGCAGGTAACCAGCGAAATCAGAGCCGCAGCTATATGGTCACAAGAAAATTCCCAGCTCCACTTGTACCTACAACAACTGAACAAAAGCAAGAAAAGACAGACAGAGGTAGAAAAGGCAACGACCTAAAAGAAGCTAAGTAAAGCAAGAGGTGAAACCAGAGTTAACATCAGTGTGGTTTTTCAAAGATGGCGAAAGCTGGGGGACTGAAATATCCTGAAAAGCGACAAGCCATGGTTTCTGTATTACTGTTGGACAGGTAATGATCTAGTTTGTTTTGTTTGGGGGGGCATTTATTTTCCTGAATGATGTAGACAGCATAGCTAGCTACTTATGTAGCTTCCTAATATTAAACAGGGCTCTCAAGTCTCACGCATTGAGCGTGACAGTCACGCTTTTCGGTCTTTTGTCACGCACTCCCGACACACATTGTATTTCTCACGTTGAAAAAAAAAATACCGCTAAGTTTGTCAAAAAGGGAAAGGGGCGGGCTAAGATAACGCAACAACCAATGAAAAAAAAGCATTGTTATCACGTGATTCTGCTACAGCGGAAATCGCGGAAACTGATCGGATGAGCTCTACGCGGGAACAGAGCATGGAACAGAGTCAGTCATATCTTGTTTTAATATTACAACAATCACTCTTGCAATCTCTGTCACTCTTGCCTGTAATCAAAACTTGAGAGCCCTGCTAATATATGTTCAATGCTAATGTTAGCCACGCTGCAGGTGTAAGCTAGTAGACAATGTAGCTATGTTGACATGTAATTTGTGTAGTTGTGAGCAAGTGTGATATTTATATGGTTTACATTGGCTTTGAACAATTTACAAATGTTGGAATATAGCCTATTTGTGTGTTTTTGTAGTTAGGAGAAAGATTAATCAACTTCAGCACTTTCGAGACATGGATTGATGAGACCACCACCACTTGGCTGTTTCCACATTTTTTTTTTTTTTCTGTCTGTCTCCAAGTGTAAACTGTTGCGGATAGGAACATGGTTTAGACCACTGTTCTCTTTAGCTTTGTTAGTTTGTTTTACATTCATGAAGGTACTCCTTGGCAGAGATACATTAGATAAAAACTGCATTTTCATCAGCTGTGCCACTATTATGTTTCTAGTAGTTTCTCATCACATGTTAGCCTTCCAATTGAGACAAATTTTGCCCTATAAAACATATCTGGAATTATTTTCCACATGGCTGATCATGATCTGACTGTGTCATCTGGCCACAGTAGAATAAGGGAAATGCTGCCCCTGCTGCACACAATGCACCAACCAACACTCTCAAATGATTACTTTCCACACAGAAACCCATCTTTCCATCAGCTGCCTAACCCAAGACTTGTATGTCTACGTAGTAACAGTCCTGAGAGAATGAAGAACAATTTTATGTCCTGTAAACAAACTCAATTGTTTTTCTGATTATTGTCATTTTTGCAGAGATGATAACTGTTCAGCAGCTGGTGTTGACAAGCTGGACAACAGTGTCGCTCAAGACACAGCTAATCAGCAATTGGATGTTGGGTATGGTAACAAATTTTGTTCATATTATTTCCCGAGTACAATTATAAGGTCTTCGTCCCTCCATTACTTCAGTGACATCGCCTACCATTGTTTTTTTTTCCCTCTCTCTCTGTTTAGTATGTCCTTACTGGATGTATGTCCTTACTGGATTTTTTTTCCCTCTCTCTCTTTGTTTTAGTATGTCCTTACTGGATCTGAATGGTGATATCATTAGTGAAGATGAATTTAACGGCATTCCAAGTTATTTTTTGAATAATACACGTTTTTTTTCCTTTCTGCCCTCGTACTGATTGGGAAGATGACACATGGTATCCTGAGAAGGAGGCACAGTCTGTGTCATCATTAGTGGATGATGAAACCAGGGAAGTAGACACAGGCTACTATGACAGTGACAATGAGGATTATATGGCTTGGATCTTTGTGTGGTAGGTTCAATACCACATGACTCTGCTTACAGTAAAGTTACTGTCTTTTGTTTTTGATTTTTCATAACTGTTTTAATTACAACAGGACTGGCAGTAGTCTGAAGACACCGATTTGCTTGGATGCACTTCTGGCCATTAGAATGTGTAAGAATGCACGATGCTGCAGACAGCTCTCAAGATCCAACTACTAAAGATACCTCTATTCCCAGAGATAGCTAATTGGCCATCCTGCATCCATCACATACCATGACTGTCTGTAGCAGCTTCCTGAATATCTTGTTCTACCTGTCAACATGTGTACTGCTAGGGACCCAAACACCAAGGTGCCGGGCACCTAGACCATTTGAGATCAATATCAAGTCTGGGGGGCACAGCTGCTGTGATTCAATGGGTGAGTCTTTATTTGGTATCAATCTTCATTATATGTTTTGGACAGATTTTTTTGTGAGTGTGTCATATGTGTAGTAGTAATTATTGTTGTTGTATTGTGTTGTCTTTCTCCACCTGCGTCTCATTCAGATGTGGCACTTTGGCCAGTAACATACTGCTATGCAAAGATAGTACTCCTATTCAAAGCCATGAAAACGGGGATGGTAGCATCCAGGACTCCTACTGTGTGGACACTATAGAGGTCTTCTGGAGTGAGAGGAGAGTCAAAGTGATCACCCAGCTCAATATAAAGGGCATGTTGTGGTCCTCTCTCTCTCACACAAACACACACACACCATCCATAGTATTTGTTCCCATGAGACATTATTAGCAGGGTAGATGCATGGTGACACAAAGACCAAATGTAACAAAGTGCTGTACACACATAAAACACTATAAAAAAGTGCACAAATGTCAATTTTTTGTTTATTAGGTGGAGGCTTCATTCAGATTCCGGTGATTTTGAACTGATGCCAGGCGTGAGATACAAAGCACAAGCCTAACCTGTGGTTGCTCCTTGTTATTTAATGCAGTTGGAGAAGCAAAAAAATTATATGTATGGTAATTTTTAAACAGTGTAGTTATCCTCAGTGCTCTCTTTTCCTGTAATTTCTATTCAAAGGAGATGCAAGGATGGACAGTCCTGGATTCTGTGCGCGATATTGGACATACACTGCCATGTACAGTTAATCCAAACAGATCATCTGCATGGTCAACACTGACAAGCGGGAGACACAGAGCAACTCTGTTGTCATGGAGAAAGAGGGCTTCATTCGTACCTCTGAGACACTTCATCAAGAGCTAAATGTTACAGAAATTGGCACAGATGCCCCCCTTCAGTAAGTGGATTTATTTCAGTTTTCAGCAATCCAACTTTGCATGAAGTCCCAGACTACATTCATCACTTACATTATTATGATTGGAAATTGTTTTGGATTAATACATAGCACAAGTTCAATGACATGTTTTTACAAAGACAGGGGACTCAACCAAACCCTGGACATCTGTCCTTGATCCCAAAGCTTGAGCTGAAAAAAATCATGCTCTTTTTGTAATCATCCAGTCAGACAGGGTGCTCCATTCTACAGATGTGGAACAAAGACATCTGCAACAACAATTCCTGTAATACTGCAGATACTATGATGAGTTCTTTGCAAGTATTACAGAAATGCATCTTTTGTAGTGTCTGTCTTCAGTGTTTATATTTAGACAGCCAAGGCAAAAAGTTTTTTTTTTTTTTTTAATTCAGTCAGTTCCTCGTGCCATTTCCTATCCTATGATCCAGAGAATAATGTATTATTATCCTGATATACTGGGTCTTTGTATGCCTCAGTGTGAAATGCTGTATTTATATATATATATAAAAAATGACGCTTTGAGCAAAATATTACCTTCATAACCTTAAACTACTCGCTAGAACTTGGCCAGTGAGTCGAAGACTTTCTGGCTGGTTGTTGTGCTCATCTGTGGTTTGTACAAACTGGGTTTGATTTCTTGCTGCCCTCAGAATTCACAATACGTTGAGCACACTGTTGAGCACCACGTCACAGGAGAATATACGTGGGCCCTTACTGTCTGTAACCAGGGAGGGTCCAGTAGCTACCCTTCCTGATGCGCGCTGGCTAAAGAATGTCCACAAGTATCTGCGTTTCAGCAAAGGTCTATGTTCAACTTAATGTTTAACCCCATGCAAATGCTTCACTGTAATCCTGAACTGGTGCTGCTATGCCTCGAATACCTGTGTACACAGCCTGGACCATGCTACCTGGACTGGACTACATTCACCTTACATACCATCAGTATATAGTATTACAAGTACTCTTATGCACTTTAGTCAATAAACATAGGTGCTTAGTCAAGGCAGATCCAATAGTATGACAAACAGTCACAATGTTCTGTTTTTGTGACAAGAGCCAAACATATGGTGCTGATTTAGTGTGCAGATGGCACTTTATGTGAAAATGCAAACGACTGTGCAATATAAGGTAAAATGAATGTTTTACTAAGCTTGACCTCCTTTGTCTTATGCCAGTTATCACAAGGTACAAAACAAGATGTCCAGGACTTTGAGCTTGTGCACACTGAAGGCCTCCAGAGCACTGACCTGCAGCCAGGTTTGTTTGCTACTGAAGGGATGCCATGAAGCAGAACCATGAGGCTTGGTGATCTGCATTTACATGGGGTTCTGTGTCCCCGACCCAACCACCCAGGAGCTGTCGCAGATGCAGGTGTCAGCAGTGGGCTAGGTGAGTTGGCTTATGATATTGTGGCTTGAGCATGAAGTGGTAACATACTTGTGTAATTATCAGTGTATCAGTGTAAATACTCTTTCCACAAAGTAAATTACTGCCAGACACAGTACTTTAACAGCTTACACACTACCAGGGGTGAAACCTTTATATTGTTTATGTGGATCCGGGTAACAGTTGTGCATCTTCCAGACACAGCACCTGGGTGCAACAACTCTGTGACCCTGTCCCTGTACTCGATATTGCCACACATCAGATTGTTTGTCTGCTGCATAGCAGTACTGTTTTTTACTCTCCCCTGGGTCTGGAAGAAGCCACTGCCTGGATATCATTCCAGATCCATCTTGCCAGGCACAGGACCCCCTCCTACAAAATGTAAGCTTCCATATGTGGCAGCATGGAAACAGAGGAGTCATGAAGTTGTCCGCAGCACTTTCTTTCCCCATCTGTGGGCATTTCTCTGCAATTATGGCAGGCCCACCAAGTGGGTTGATCTGTAAGAGGAGGGGCTGGTGGAGGAGCATCTGCTGATGTCAAATGGAGAATATAAAAGATCAGGCTTGGGTCACGTGTCACGCAGAGCTCCAGCACGTGACATGACTGTTTCAAACTCAGTCCTTGAATTCTGGCCTGTAAAGCAATAAATTAAATAGTTTTGGTGAACAGGGCTTCATAGTCCTCTGAGAGGGTGGTACATGCCAGAATAACATATATACACAGAGAAGCCACTGATCGTTTTCTCTCCCTCTTGCACAAACTCCTGTGCTTCGTCCTCGAAGACAGGAGTGTCCTCTTTGACTGTATGTGCTTGGCACTAGAATGTACTCAATTAGGACTCAAGGCACTCATTGTGGAAGCTCTAACACTCAAAACAACGTATTCTAATATCTTATGAGACCAATACAAAATTCATGCTTATCAATGTGTCACTGAGGGTAACAGGGAAAAAAATCACCAGGTAGTTAGGTACTGCAGCTGTTCTGTCAGCAAACATTATGGATGAAATGCGTTGAAAATTCACAATAAACTTTGGCTCCACAGTATTGCTAATCTTGTTGATGTTCTTAGCTTTTGCCTGATATTTAACTGCAGTTAGCTGTTGCCAGCCAGGCAGCAAGGAGTTACTGCATCAAACTCAAATTTCAATTCAATTTTAATAACATGTCCGGTGCTAAAGTGCTAATTTGACAGCTGGGAGTACTAACTACTAATTAGCAATGTTCATTGTTCATGTTTTAAAATCCAAAGCTGCCTGCCCCAGCTTTAATGTTTTTAGGTGGTTAACAAATGGAATGCGTGCCATAAACACTCAAAAACGTTTCACCTTGCTTAAAATTTCTTAACATGTGGATTGCTGGTTTTCTAGACTCCAAGTCATCTAAGGCCTTTCTTGGCATTTTCTTTGTGCAGGTAGTTTACTGTAATATAGTACATATTCCAGTCTTCAGGGGATGAAACGCAACATCTGTTATGTTTACTTGTTATGGGTGAACACATTCTTAGCTGGACCTCTGGTGGCTGAACTAATAAGAATATGAATGAAGAGTGCTAATTATCTAGTTGACCTGTTGATGAACACTTAAGGGTTTTTTTTCCCCCTTTTCTCTCTGGCAGTTACACTTAATCCTCAGCATACTATGTCTGTTTGCTTTGATGGGTAAAAATCCTGCCTCAGCTTTTTCTAAGCAACTTTGGAATCTCTCCACTGCACTCCTGAAGCTTTGTCAACACACACACACACACACACACACACACACACACACACACACACACACACAGTGTCACTTTAATTTTTCCACCTGCTCTAAGTTCCTGCGTCTTTGTGCATACTGCACTGTACATCAAACATTCATAACTGGATGATTTTAAAGTGGCAACCGCTTACAAAAAAATGCGCCTACATCTGGTCCGCAAATTTATGCTGAAGCAACAAAACTGTCTCCAACAGCACTGTTACTGTGTTGATGTTGATGGTTGGATATTTGCACTTCGCACCTTTTATGTAGTATTTATCTGTAAACAACAACTAATCATGGTAGTGACAGCCTGATGCTTTCTATTGTGTTGTTGGTGGAAAGCCATAAAAGCAAAAAGACATGGAGGCCAGAGCGGTTTTCTAAAAGAGCTTGTGTCACTTTTAATATGCAGGAATGACTTTCAAGACCGAATCTCGCCAAGCGCGTGATAACTCTGTGCTATTGAGCAACAGATGAGATCAATACTTAATACTGTATCTGCTAGCAAGCCAGTGGTACATGTTTTTTTTTCTATACACTGTTTGGAAACTTGTTAAAAGAATTTTCAGACTGCACTGATCCAGTGAAAATGCAATCTGAAATGCTGTCAAAAACATATAGGTCGTCTTGCTGTTTTCTTTGAGATGCATCGTTAAATAAAAGCATCCAGCCACACTCATGAGGTATTCATCCTGCTTTTCAGGGTCACTTCGTCCGAGTCCATTTTGGTTGGCCTCCTTGTGGCTGGTGGCTCGTTTTCCTCCATTCCCATCTCTGTCCTCCCTTTTCTTCCTCTATAATATCTTCTAGCTCATAATTCACCCCCACATTGATCTTCCTCTCAGCAGCTGCAGCAGCATCCTGGTAAAATGAGCATGATAAAAATAGCAACAAATAACATTTGAGTGTTTTTTTTTCTCTCCCTTCAGTGTCCTACCCACTGACAGTGAGAGGGAACTGGAAAGAGAGGAATTCGAGTGAAATATTAAGTTAAGTATTTTTAAATGTCTCGTTGTTTTAGATAGCAAATGTGCCAGTCATTGCCTATCATGCCCTGGCTCAGGCTTAACATTCGTCAGTACACAAGACACAGCGTTATATCCCTGCTACCATAAGCCAATGTGAGCATGCACTTATAGCAGCTGCAGATTCAGGTGATAATTCTAATTCTAATCTTTACTGCTCAAACTGTCTACATGTCATTGTGGTCATTTTTGTTTATAGTATTTATTATTTTTTTGGAGTCTCTATTTTTGATCTTTTGTATGTTCTGAGTACCTGTATCTTACTGTATCTTCCTCTTTGCTGCTGTAACGCATGTAATTTCCCCATTGTGGGACTAAAAGATGTATCTTTGCTTATCTCTTAATTCTGGTTCATCACCACAGACAACACATTTCATAATAAACAGTGTCACTTGATCCATTGTTAATAGAAAAATATTGAAAATTATTATTATTGAAAATATTGATCTTAACTGGGAAAAAAAAAAGGGGAAAAAGATCAGTTACTTCAGACACAATGTTTATATACATGTAACCAAAACCATGATCCTTCCTTAACCTTAACCAAAATGCTTTGGTTGCCTCAACGTAACCTGCCTGCAATTATGTTTCCTACAAAACATATTTGCTTTTGCAGTTTGGGGTTGTTGACATATGATAATGTTCATGTAAAAAGCTGATTTTAAGAAAATGTGCAAGAAACATAACTGTGTTGGTTGATCTTAAGGGTACAGCTCATAGTTCTGCAAGTGAGAGGAGAGCGTGGGAGTTGTTTCCTCACACTGTGGGAGGAAATACTTAAATATGGTGCCAACTCCTCACAGATGCCCTCTCTCCCTCATACTCTTCATCTTGACTACCATCCCAGGCATCTCTGAAAGCTGCACTGTCAGATATGGACTCAGGGGTCACTGAAGGCTTCAGGGCATCTCCACTGTAGGAATATAGAGAACCTTGAAAAAGAACTGGCCACACAATTCCTACTGGGCAAACCTGTTGATAGCAATCTTCACTTGAGAATAAGGTCTTCTCTCCACGTCTGGCTGTCAGTGATAAGGAGTAGGATATAATTTTATTTTTTTTGTTCTCTTCTTTTTTCTTTGAAATAGTTCTGCGGTCACTTGCTTTGACAGGAGAATATGGCAGCTGCTACTTTATAGCACAGTATGTACTATTCACATGTGAAGACTTGTACTCATTAAATTGTCATGTTCTAGGTGACACGATTGTAATAAGAAGAGATTTGGAGATGAGATGAGCAGAAATGTCCATACGTAGATGTGTGCTGGGACTGGCTCCAGCATGATCCTGAAATGGATATGTGTTTAATAGAATGGATGGATGGGAATAAAACTCTTCCACGTATGGACAAGACTTAATTAGAAGTGTGGAACTTGAGCAGTTGGAAACCAAAGATCTTGTGTTTCCTTCCTGTTGATTTGTCTGGCTTCTGTTAACACAATCATTTTTGAAAAACAAACGAAGAGCTGTAAAAATGAAGTCATAAATCATACTCATCATTGGGCAGTTTGGTGGCCTTCATCTTGCATCATTACCTGATAGCAAGTCATGCTGCACTTTACTGCTCCTTCAGGGTTCATTCATCTTCTGTTTTATTTATCTTCTTGTCAGGAAGATCTCATGCAGAATTGATTGTTAGCATTATTAGTCAGTCCTGCAGCTGGACCTCATATGTTATGAATAATGATGAAACGGTAGAAGCAGGTCAAAATCACGGTGCCTTTTTATTGTACTGCATTGTATAATTTGAATTTGAAAATGTTTCACTAACTTTATAACAAGGAACTACTGATGTACATGCAGTAGGACACAAACACAACACACCGCTGCTATAACTAATTTTCACTTTCCAATGTATCAGTGAAAACCCCAGCAAATACAGTGGGTACGGAAAGTATTCAGACCCCCTTAAATTTTCTTCTCTTTGTTATATTGCAGCCATTTGTGAAAATCATTTAAGTTCATTTTTTCCTCAATGTACACACAGCACCCCATATTGACAGAGAAACACGAAATTGTTGAAATTTTTGCAGATTTATTAAAAACGAAAAACTGAAATATCACACGGCCATATGTATTCAGACCCTTTGCTGGGACCCTCATATTTAACTCAGGTGCTGTCCATTTCTTCTGATCATCCTTGAGATGGTTCTACACCTTCATTGGAGTCCAGCGGTGTTTGATTATACTGATTGGACTTGATTAGGAAGGACACACACCTGTCTATATAAGACCGTACAGCTACAAATTTAAGGGGGTCTGAATACTTTCCGTACCCACTGTATGTGCTGCATGCATGTTACCTTGGATACCTAATAAGATTGCACAAATTATACACTAGCCTATAGACTGCTTGTAGGGATTGTTTTGACAGTTCCCATGACCAGCAGAGGGATTTAATTATAGGTCGGGTTTTGAATTCATGCTAAATTCATTGCACATCTATAATTAGCAAATCCCGTAGTTGGTCTGCTTTATTGTCACACCGCAAACAAACTACACCAGAGTTTGGTGGGAACCCCACCCTCACCTTTTCAACTAGTGTCTGTCTGGAGTTTTTTGTTTTTTTTTTTTTGGCTCAGAGCTTGATTAGTAGCTTTCACACCAGCCTGAAACAAACTGAGCCAGGTGCACCAGAGAGTATTTGAACCACACAAGTGTGGGTTGGTGAAAGTATTCTAACACTGGACTGAGATTCCTTAATTCAGAAAATGAAACTTTTAGCCAACTGCAACTCCCTGAGCTGCAACACCAGACACCATTTGGCACCACCAACTTCAGTTTTCCGCACAAAACCCCAAAGTACTTTTTTGGAGATGTCACTTCAGTACTTGAAGTTGAATTTTGACATTATTAGTGGATGAAATGGCAGCTTAGTAATGTTTCTGGTTGTCAGTCAAACACTGTTACAAAGGGTCAATTGGATGAGACAGCTCCTTTCAGGGAAGAATATTCGGCACGAGCTAAGAAGATGCTTTGAAGACTGTGACCTTGTCAGCAGCAACAGTGGGTGAAAAATAATGGACTGCGGTGACATGCCAGGCCCTCAGGATCCTCACAGCTCAAGTCAAGTCGCTACTTGTTCAGAAATGGTGTGCGTGCCCTTGTTTTGCACACAGCCCAATGTGCCTCGTGGATGTTATTTGGCGTGTGTGTGTGCGTGCCTTTGTGTGTCTATATGAGCATCTAGCCTGCAGAGAAGAGGCAGATCAGGCCTTGAGAATATCCTCTGTGACAGCACATCAGGACTAGCCCCTCTCTCTTCTGACATCCCCCTCTCATTACTGCACTGCAACTCTTTGACTGTTCATTCATTGTGTTTTGTCCAAGTCCCTGTCTTGAACAGAATGATGTGACAATCCACGAGCTCTGAGAATTCAGAGGCTTACCAGAGGGAGAGAAGGAGAAATTCAGTGTAGCCTATGGACAAAAAGAGTGGAAACACAAACTGAGTAAAAAGGTTCTTATGAGTTTGTGCTAGTTTGTATATCATTATTTTATGATTCTGGTTGGAGACAGAAAAAAAATTAATGACTGCAAAAGATCACTTTCATCCAATGATGAAATTATTGCCTGAAGGAAGCAATGTTGCTAATTGTCCAAGAAGTACAGGCTGAGTTGTCAATGATAACTGAGCTGCAGGTTATTGTAAATTTGTAACACCCAGGCGCATAATAAGCTCATTTGATATGTTCTATGCAAGTGTGTAAATCTGTGCAAAAGCCCCCCAAATGAAAATGAAGCAAATGAAAATGAAAATTGCCATCACTGACTTCAAGAGTCAGAGTTAGAGACAGTAATTTGTGTTACTGAGAGATTTCAGGCATCAGATGGTGTATTCAAGCAGACAGCTGCAGCTCGTCCAGAGGCCTCGCTACCACCAAGAAGGTGGAGCACATTACACCGGTCCTTAAATCACTGCGCTGGCTTCCTGTGTGTCAAAGGACGAATTTCAAAATCCTAATAGTTGTCTATAAAGCACTATGGTCTTGGGCCTAAATACATATCTGATCTACTTGTACACTATGAAGCATCCTGACCCCTCAGGTCATCCGGGACAGATTTACTCAGATGTTCCCAGAATTAGGCTTCCTGAATATCCGAGGTCAGCTAAAACTGTCCTCCCATTTAAATCAGGGCTTAAAACACGATTGTTTGCTGCCAGTGAAATACACACGTAACCTGATTTTAAACTTTATTTTCTTTTTCTTTGTTTTCTGTAATTCTAATTTCAATTTAATGTCTTACTTAATTAATTTCCATGTCTTTTTCACTCTATTCTGAGATTTTCTAGACTGAGTAATGAATAAGTTTTGAAGAAATTAACTGAGCAGAACTGTTCTCTGTTGAAGAGACAGATAATCAGTGAAGGGAAATGTAGAGTTTCTGCATGTAAATACTGCATCATGATTTCTGATGAAGGCAAAAAACAAAAAGATTTGTATTCAGTCAGCATATTTCAATTTCAGATGGAAATAGAGTAAATGACTCCATACACTCATGTTTTTTAGCACTGTCCTCATATCAAAACAATTCAAACTCCAGCATAAGGCAACATGAGACCACACAACGGTCCTCTTGAGTTGAGCATGTCTGGTTACCCACAGGTGTGGATAATGAGCTGCTGCAGAGCACATCCCTCTTCCATGAAGCACTGATTGGATTAAGGTTTATTGCTTTAGATGGATTACAAGTTTTGCAGCGATATATACAGCAGCTTAAAAAAAAAAAAAAAAAAAAGGAGTAATTTAAGAAAAGAATGCCCACCACTAATGAAAATGCCGTGGCAACTGCCACTACATAATGAACTAGAAATGATTATAAAAGAATATTTCTATAATGACATTTTAAATAGTTTCTGTCATTCTGTCATGTCACTAGTGTTGGAGTTAAAATTTCAGCTGATGCATGCATTATTTTCTGCATACTTGTTACATCCTTAGTAAAAACAAAATGAGTGAGGGGACTATTATTCTACTTCTTGTATCATGTGAAATAATACTCAAATATAAAGGTATAAATAAGGCTGATGCATTTTCTCCCAAACTGAGCTGCTAATGGTTCTGTGTGCAACTGGCTGTCTTATGCTGAGATCACTTTATTTGGGAATACCTCTCTGATAATGGCTGGCTCTGTGTCCATTGAATTAGATAGGTTTGAGTTCAATCATGAGCAGCAATTAAAGCAGCAGACTTCCCTCCACTTATTATTTCTAAGTGAGCGCACTATGCTGCTGGGCTGTACACTGTGGTTTGCTGCTCAGTCAGGTCTCCCTGCGGCAATGTCAGCTCTCCTTTATGAATAGCTTAACAGCCACTGTAGATCACAGTGAAACCAATTACTGAGGTGAGTCAAAGGGAGCTGAGATTGAGCTTGCATGAATTCAGATTCAGGAGACCTCAAGCCTGTAGCTGGTGTTATATCACCAAGATATTCTGAGCACATCAGAGGCATTTCTGATAATCCTGATTAAACAGAGGTCCAAAATTGTGCTTAGATCCTTTGATCACAGTTAGTGGTATTGTTGTTTTTCCACCACCATATGCTGTGATGATGATGACTGGATTTTTAGGATCATAAACTAAATTCAATCCCTGACAGTCCTGTAATGGTGGACATAAAACATTCAAAAGACCCATCTTAAACTTTGATAACTTGGTTTCACTCCTCTTATAAATAATTCTCATAACATCAACTATAGACGATCTTAGTAATCACTCTGCACTGGGGCAATATAGAATAAGCAGTGGTCAGTGAACATTTTACCACATGTTTCTGTGCAAAGCAGGTGGCCAGAGACATCCTTGATTAGTGGATTCCCTCCTCTGGTACAATGAGAGACAATTTCTGTCAAAAACATTAAACCAAAAAAAGGGAATAGTTTTACAAATGTCTTTTATATTGGGATACGAAGTTAATTGCTCTGGTTCCTATACCATTATTTCAACTGAAATGTTTGAGACAGCAGCCCTGTGATACAAATCATCCTCAGTGTTCACAGAGGCTAGGGCAGTGGTTCAGAAAATGGATGGATAGATTGTTAAGGAAGCATATTCATCTAGCATATTTTTAGATTTGACATTTTAGTTGGCACATTGTGCTGTTTACCAAATAACTGAAAATAACATTTTCGAATGAAATGAAAAGAAAGATTTTTGGCACCTCAGACATGTAGCAGGGAAACGACAGAACGTTTTCTGTCCGGTTCTCTGCTCACCTTTGTCAAATAACAGTTGAAAAGCAGCTGCAAGAAGCAACATGGATATGCTGTGCTTAATTATTGAAAACCTAAAACCTGAAGTCTTGTTTGTAATTGAACTTGATTCAGCCAGACGTTAATATTCTGGTCAGTGCCTGAGACATTTCTACTTGTCATAGCAGAAAAAAGCACAGGTGGAACTAATAACACTAATGATGGCTCTGCTCCATTAAGTATCCCAGTAAGCCATGCCAGTTAGTCAGCATGCATAATGCCAGGGTCTGGGAGCTGACACAAATAAATTAATGGGCACAAGCAAATTAAATTACACCTGTAATCACACTTGATTTTTTTGTGTTACCTAATTTTGCAGTGACCAGTAATGCATGCAGTAAAAGTTGTATACATCGAGTTATATGAAGACTAAATTACAGCCCTCCCATCTAATCACCAAAGGACTGCGAATACTGCATTGTGGATCCAGTTTCTCATTTTTCAAGGCAGCAAAGCACACATTTTGTTGAGAGTATAAATACCTTTGATGTGCAGTGTTAACATGCACTTTCTGTGCCTATTTCTCGTTTTTAAGATGCATGCGTGGGGGAGGAACACAGTGGGGGGCTGTTTTACTGAGACAGGTGTACTCCCATTACATACCACAGTGCCTGGGTTAAATAAAGGGTGATACCAAGCCTTATTTGTCTCACAGCCAGACCCTTTCAAGAGTTCTTACTGTGATCTGTTGAGGCTTGTGAAGATAGAACCTTCTTGTTTGTCCATAGCCTTTATCACCAGCCTTGCACAGAAGAAGCCACGGCTAATGCACATAGTTACTGTTGGACTATGCATCTGTGGGATGTTTGATGGTGCTAATGTTTTCCACTGAAAAATCCTATTTCAGTTCTGCTCTTTTCTTCACCTGCCACAAATCTGCGACCAGAGACTGTGCAGCATGTTTGCTTTCAATGAGTATACTGTTTTATGAAATAAATGTTAATGGACTGATTGGAAATCAAAGAAAACTAATTCAAATTGCTAAATAAATCACACTAAATCTTGCAGTAGACAAAAAAAAGTGTATTCAGCCTATTTTGTATTTGTGGTGTATTCATCTTATTGCCCAACTTTAGGCACAGCACATCACATGATGCCATTCAGCACTAATATGAAGCACTGTGGTGCACATTAACAGAACAGTGTTGGACATTGTGTAGCATAGAACTCTAAGCATTTTTGTAACTTAAGCTGTCATTGACAACTTGTTCCCTGACAATAGAAGTAGTAAATGGTACGGCAGTGAGCTCTGGAAAACAAAGATTGCTGCTGTGCCGGTTTTTTTTTTTTTCCTTTTAAGGATTTTGTGGGTTTAAATAGTAAATGATGGAGGCAAGTATATTTTGTATTCAGTCCCAGGATTACACAGTCACTCAACTAAATAAATATAGAAGTACAGAAGAATAAGCAGATTTTTTTTTTTTTTTTCCTGGTGTGTGTCATTTTAATGTAATGCTTTAAATGTGCTTTCTCCAGTTTGCTGATGAATTACATTTGTTGAATGACTGTCCACATTCTTTAGAGGTTAAGGTAACCTTTTGTTAACATGGAGTTAGTTGCAGAATCTGCAAACTGTTTTCAGCCATAATCTCATCAGCTCAAGTTGTACTTTGGCAAGTACGAAGTCACACAGACAAACAAACGGCAGGCCAACTGCTTCTCTCTTTTATGCTTTGTGCTGAGGCACAGCCAATCAACTGAAATGGCAACAGGTGGACTCCAATCAAGCTGATGGGACAGCCTGTGGTCACAAATGTTTTCTCACAGTGAACTCTCTCTATGTTAAAGTGGCGGTGTTATTTTGTAATTCACTGGGACATAGTTTCGTTATATGTATCGCCAGTGAGAATAAAAATCTACCTCAGATCAGAAGCTGGAATTTAACATTCATGGAACTAATTCCTTTTCAGTTTTTCTTATAAAGGACTTGTCATTTATGAATCCCTGCTTTTTCTTTCTTTCTTTTTTTTTTTTTTTTTTTTAGGCCTTGCAAAAATATTTTGGATGATGTCTCCATCAATTATGTGGTTTCAGTTGCCATCACAGGAAATTGGAGAAATAAACAAGCGACACAATAAGCTGCAGACAATAAGCAGCCTGGTTCAAGTAGCAGCTGTGGGATGGTAAAACAGTTTGCCTGTGAAGGATTTCAGAGCAAAAGAGTGTATTTACAAGAAATAAAGACAGTATATAAGTGGACATTTTCACCTACACAGCAGCGTAGTGCCATTATTGTGACTACTGCAGCACAGAAATAAATATTCATAAATTATAATATTCACCACATTCATAAATACATTTTTTAATTTCACAATTTCAAAGAAATAACACAATCTGTACAAAGAATTTTATTATATTGACCACAGACATAATAAAGCAATTTCAGCCTCAGATTCTCTCTATTTACGTTAATTCACAAGACATTTATCGCGCTGCAAAGTTGTCTTTGGTGGTCAGTGTGACTCGAATCGTAACCAGGATTTTAATAGACCCATCCTGCACAGTGACAAGCAAAACAACCAGTGAGATTATTCTTTTCACCCAATGGAGGACAAATTTTCATACATGTTTTTAAAGCCACTGGGAAACAACACCAGATTTTAGTTTACATTACTACAAAGTAAATCTGTAAATATTGAGTACGTTAAAAGGTGGAAGTGAGGGAGATGTCAAGGAAACAGTGTGTTTAATCCCCCACACAGTTCTGGCAGGAGGGCTAATCAGCCAAAATAAGTGAGAACACCTGTGTGGGTGAAGGAGAAGCGTTCAGGGCCTTAAATCCCTGACTGCAGTGCTTCCAGCTTTGTTGGGCACTCAATGTAATATAGTTGGCAGTGTTTGAGGTTGGGAACCTGGCAAGAGATCATGTCTTTCTAGCTCAACCAACAACTGCTGAGGCATATCATGAACCATTTGTGCCCAGCCCTGGGTGAAGGCCATATCATAAATAGCTTTTCTAAGGAGTGAAGTTGGTTATCATGCTATATTTAACAAAGAGTGTCAAAGCCGTGAGCCAAGGAATACGTTTCATGTCAAAAGGCTGCAAATGGCTTTCAGTGCCTTCACACTTTATTCTTAGTCAAAATGCCCCAATTCCACCAGGATTTAAAACCTGCTTCTAATTACCATCATTATCATTCAAGTTCAAAGGACAAGGCCGTTTTAAGAAAATGTTTTTTTATTTAAGAATATTTTACAAGAGATGTAGGCGCTGTGGCTTTTGTCACCTGTCAATGTTTGGATCTTCTGTTTTTTTTTCTCTTCTGTCTTTGTTGACTCCCCTATTTTAAGCATCATTCCACAACAGTGAATCCAGATTTTTAAAAGTGAATCAATCCACAGGGACTTAAAGGGGTGCAAAGTGGTAATAGCAATGGATTAAGAGGAACTCAGAGGAGATTTGAGTTGATATTGAGCATCGCCAGTGCTGCAAAGCAATTTTTGCCAGGTGCTTTAGAGGAATACAGTGACAGGAGTGAAAATACATAGATATTGAATTTTCATGAGGACCTTCAGAGCAGTGCAATTACTATGCCTGTTTTTCAGTGTAGCCCAATTGCACAGGGAATAGTTTCACTCAGTGGCTGAAAAGGCTCAACTGCAGTGGTTAGATGACCCTGTTATATCACAGGGTATAAGTTAAGACAAAAACTGCCTAATTTATTTATTTAGTTTGAAATTTTTGTTTAAATTTTTTGATGTATGTAGTATTTTTCTTGTGGTAAACTTTTATTCATTTTGAAATTCTAGCATTTTTGAATGTGAAATTCATTTTTGACCTTGATTGACAATCCACCAAACAGTCAGTCACATTAAAATGGGGAATGATTCTCCTGTTTGTAAAGAAGACTGAGTAAATGTTAAAAAAAATGTATATAAATAACAAATGTTTTGCCTCATGCCTAATTTGTGAGACAGGCCAAGGCCAAACAATAAGCAGTAAACAGTAAAGATGCCTTCAGATGTACTCATGCTGCAAGGTTTCACGTGATATATATTTTTTGACTGCAAAAAATGTGTTGAGCATGAAACCTTGGGCCCTTTATTAAAGCCAAGACCTATGGAAAATGTACCATTAATTTATCTGGAGAAATGATGGACAGAAATGGAATATTTGTGTTCTACATTTAATATGTATAGGCCATAGGTTTCCCCTTGGGCGAATGTCTAATCTCATGATGTAGGTACTCTACATGCATGCAGAAGAAGTGTTCAGATTAAATTTGCATCACTTTCAGTGCATACATTTTCTATCGGCTGAGTTTGCTGTCCATCTCAACAGATGCTTTCTTGGGAGGTTCAACTGACTGACCTAGACCCACATAGAACCAGCTACTGTTTAGTGGAAAAAAGAAGTGACAGTCAAGTATTAGGAAAAACATCTGTTTCAGGTTGTTTAACCTGAAGCAGACCTATTTCCTTGACAGCGTGAATCTTTTGTTCGTGCTCTAAATGGTGAGAATAACCAAATGCCATCAACTTTGCTGCCACAGCAGTCCCACACTAACACTCTTTCAGTGGATACAGAACACTGTGCAAAACAGGTGGTATGCTCCATTATTGAAATGGATTTAATGAATGGACTAAAACCACCCAACGCAAAGTTGGAGTAGATATGGAATCCACAGAAGTCCTTCCCTTTTCCTCCTCCTGTCCACTGCATGCGAATGTTAAACACCCTTGAAATTAAATTTTCATGGTTCTTAAAAAGAAGCTTTTTGTTGTTGATAGTGGTTAAACAAATAACACTAGGTTTGAGGTCTTTAGCTAAGCCTCATTGTTGTCATCTTACCCTTCTACCTTTACTACCTGTGCATCAGTTTAGGACTGCAAGCAAACACCAGCGTCATATGTGTCTGGTCTTATTGTCTGGTTGCTAAAAGTTAATTCACACATTCCAGCCAAACAGAATGAAGAATTTACCGTGCCCATGGTATAAATAGGAAATATTCTTCACAGGGACCACTTAGAAAAAGACAACAAAACAATGGGCAGATCATTAGTCTATCACATACTCAAAATATACTATCTGGCACCTGTTTCCTAGAAATTACATTCAGTTACATTTTCCCAGCCATAGCCATGTAATCACTAATGGGATTAGCAGCAGCACAGTGTTTTTTTTTTTTTTTTTTTTTTTTTTTTTCAGACCAGTGTACAAAGTGCCCGAATATCACCCCAGAATCCAAAACTCACGCCCGCCGTGCGTCCGTTGGTTTAGTTTTGGGAACAAAAAACCTTTTTT
>JBBMJY010000001.1:25595746-25643252 GCA_037833715.1 Toxotes lorentzi | reverse complement strand
AACAGGAGAAGACGCTCTTTTTCTACACGACGCGCTTTCGATCTGTTTCTTTGTTTTCTTTTTTCTTGTTTTCTCTCTCTCTCTCTCTCTCTCTCTCTCTCTCTCTCTCTCTCTCTCTCTCTCTCTCTCTCTCTCTGTGGATGTGTGTCTGTGTTGTAGGCCTGGAGCTCCTCTCTCTCTCCAGGCTCCCTGATTACTGATCAACATCCACACCTGCAATCCATCTACTCATCAGCCCAGCAGTCTATCCACCCTGATTCTTCATTCACTCTTTGTCAGATCGTTGTTTCAGCCAGTTTGGTATCATACATTAAAGCTGCTCATTGGGTATTCTAAGCTCTCTCTCTTGTGTAAAATCAGACCTAATCCCTGTCTCCTTGTGGTTTTGGATCACTGCATGCCTGCCTGCTTGCCTGCTCGTCTCTGCCACACTGCTCGCAACATTGCCTCCAACCCAAACCAGTTCTGTTTCACTGGTCTGCAGCTTCCCTCAGGCCTCCCCATGTTCATCTCCGTGCCTGCAGGTCAGTAATCCAGCCCCGCTCGCTGCCCTGCCTTCATCCCCTCTCAGCCCTGCCTTGCCAGCCACCAGCTTCCCTCTGCCTTCTGAATTTGCCTGCCAGAATCCTCATCCCTCATCCACCTTCGCCACTAGACTAGGCTCTCTAATCTCCCTAGTTATTAAATAAGACCGTCACCTCCATGAGTGCTGTGGGGAGAGCATTAGCTGTCCACCATCTTCACCCACTGCTTCGCATCTCTGCGCTTCTTGCAAGAACAAGCCCAGGGCCTTTTTTAGCGCCTCAAGCTGTTTTCAGCACAGCGAGCTCTGACACTCTAGTCTCCCTTGGAGAGAAATCCATGCAGCTGGGTCGGGACCATCTTTCCCCTCAGAACGCCTCTGAAGCATGAGGGTGGGTGAGTCCTCTTCGGCCAAAAGGGGAGACTCACCAGTAGCAGTGGGGGTGCTGGATACCATTTCTTTCGAGCCTCTTGATCACCACCTAGATGCCAATTCATTGGATTGAAAACTTGTGACTATTGTCACTCATATTCTCTCCTCACACTCCTTTGGTTTAACCTCTTCATGGAACCACAATCTTCTCCACGTTGGATGTGTACCATCTGGTCCAGATTAGGGAAAGAGATGAGTGGAAGACAGCTTTCAACACCCCCATGGTCATTTTGAATATCTTGTCATACCCCTGCTGTGTTCCAGGCACTGGTGAATGATGTTCTCAGAGAGTTTCTCAACCTTCTCATCTTTGTTTACTTGGACCTCCTCTCCATCAAGTTCTTCAAAGGCTCTTAGAGAACACATTTTTCATTGAAGCTGAAAAGTGAGAGTTCAAATTCAGCTCAGTAAGGTTCTTGGGTTACATAATTGAAAGATGAAGGAGGTGAAGACTGATCTGGACCCAGCTCACCTCCTCTTCCACTCCAGTTACCGGAGCGCCCAAGGTGGATCTAACCTTCATGGAACTGAAGAGATGCTTTACCTCGACCCCCCTTTCTTTTTCTGCCAGTGGGATGGGAGCAGTCCTCTCCCAACACACCATGGACAGAAACTCCATCCTTGCACCTTCTTTCCCAGATTCTGAATCTGAATCTTAATTTCCTCGTCTTGGATCCTGACACCATTCACCTAAAATCTTTGGTTTTCTTTTGGTTTTATTGTTTTTATTAGCAATTATTATTTCTTCATTTAAGGCTCTGTTCTCCTAAATCTGACACTGGCTGACACTTTCAACTCTTTGCAAATGTTCAAATCAATATATCTGCATTTCTAATGCAACTCTAAAGGGTAAGGATATTTTGGAAAGTTACTACATGTACTAATGGGAATGAAAAGGAAATAGATTGTTCTACATGTATTATGTGTCTCTTAATTTCATTTCTAGCCCTACTATTCCAGTCTTCTAACCAGATCTATTCCAGATTCCTCTAGCTTTGTTTTGACAGGAGGCTTAGCTTGGGATTAACTGCTAGATGGCCTCCATTAAGGGCTTGTGAAGAGGTTACATCCAGAGTGGGGGTGTAGTCTGCCAAGGCCTACTGATCCCCACGAGGTCAGGTGCCAGGGAGCAGCTTGAGGTTGCTGATGCTTCACAGTCACCCCTCTTGACTATTGTTCAGTGAAATTATAAAAGAACTCTGAACAATAATTGAAAAGGTACTTACAGAACCTCGCCTTTCAGCAGAGCAAATGCTTCCTCTTCCCATTACCTAAGATTGCAGAGCACCTTTGTATCCAAACCAAGTGGTTGTAATGGGCTTTTGAACCGAGAGTGACTGTCCCTTGAGGCTACGGTCCTGTAAACCAGCACAATCTGCAAAAGTGAATTTTGACTTTTAGTAGGGTTGACAGTACTAAGAACCCTTTCACATCATAGGTAGTCATGCAATTCAAAATGAGCAATGGTTAATAAAGAATAAAGTAAGAATTTAACAAAGATATCAGTATCTACAGAGAAATAATTTACAGTGTGTTTCATCATCTAAAATATCTATTTTTGTTGCTACATTTTACATTTCACGTTTTTCTTAAATTCTAAACCAACCATTTTTTTCTATAGTTTTAAATATGAAAGTGCAATTAAAACTGATATTTTAATAAAGAGATGGGCAAATATGATACATACAGCTAGCCTTTTTCTTTATTAGAAATACATAGCACTTCAACACACCATGCTTTAATTTAATTGGCTGGAAACATGATTCCTCGTTTTATATATTTTCTTCTCTCTCTCGCTCCATGTTTGCTAGAACACTTAAACTGATATACAGCATTTCCTCACCAAATTTCTCACGCACTGTTTGGTTATGTAAGTTTCAGCACACACTCAACAGCCAGGACTGTTTAGATAACTATTTATAAATAGGTACATACAGAGAAACTACTGTAGCTGGAACATAAACACAGGATCAATCAGGTAAAGCTGGAGTGACTCAACAAATAGACCCTGAAGGGGAGAGTGGAAAATGCAGTAGGGTGTACTTTTTTTTTTATATCGCAATAAACGATAAAAATAGCACAATACAGTTTAAAGTTAAACTTATGCTCAGAGGCACAGCAAATCATGGATTTTGTGGAGCTCACAGTGCGATAGGAGGATATGGTACATGAAGCGTGTTGATGAAAAACGGTTCCTAAACCTGAGTCCCTGAACAGAGGCGTAACGGCAGAGTTGGAAGCCTATAGCCTGTGCTCTGTGAAAGATGGATGCAGAGGATTTGTTCCATGACCTTTGCAGCACTAGGTGAATTAGGTATTTGTGTGTGGAGTTTAATGCAGGTTTTAATGGCTACATCAGAAGCAGCAGTGGGAACTATGTGAATGGATGAGAAGAGAACATACATAATGTGGCACAAAGACACTAAAGCTGGGGCTGAAAAGGTAAACAAGTGCAGGATCCCTAAATGAAGTGTATAATAACTGTGATTTCACTGATTCCACTTGATTAGGCACCTGCTTAGGTTCAAGTTGGACACAGAATTACAAAAGGTTACCAAACTCCATGTGCTACTGAGAATGTAAAAAATATCAGTGTTCCCACCCTCACAGGCCTTTCTCACCGCAGAGATCTTGACTTATCATATCAGAGCAAGCACAGGTAGAACTCATAACATTTATGATGGATCTGCTCCATCCAGGTGTTCCAGTGAGTCAAAAGCCAGCATGCACAATATGTCATTTCTGTCATCAGTTTTACATTATACAAGCCCTTGTGATTTATTATTATAATTTTGTAAGATCAATAATTGCACAACAACATAAGCACAGCTTCAGTGAAGTAACTGGCTTGAGCTGAATATTGTCATGATTTTCCCACCACAATTGCTATACACCAATTTTAGCAACCGAGAATATAGCCTACAAGTTGATTTAAGCTTCCATAATTCTTAAGCAGCTGTAATACTTACGTCATCTCAGTGCAGTACTTCACAGAAAGCCCCTATTGAAAAATATTTCAGTATTCTGAAAACCATTCATTCATTCCTCCCTGTGTGTGAATGCTGCTCACTGCATTTAGATGAATAATATTCACTGTGCTGCACTAGAGAACAGTAAATTAAATTATTGTGTTATCTGTGATAGTCAGAGCTTCCAGTTCAGTCTCCATCTCCCTCTACTCTGTCTCTCTTGCCTGTCTCACCCGGCTGTCACATTGCTTTACTGAAAGTCACTGAGGAATCTAGTGAAACAGCAAAATGTGATAATTGTGAGATTTGGTTTGGAGTCAGATTTGGCTCAAATCACTGTAGAAAATGATCAGAGCAATCAAAAACAAAAATGATATCGTTTAAGTTCACTATGAAGCTTAATTTCAATTTTGGCATGATGTAAGCTTACCTGTTTTAATGAAGAGAGTCGCGCTATCACATTTACACCTCGGCTATTGGTAATTTCTCAATTATAAAATATGACTATGCAGATTAGGCTGTTAATTGCTAAATTTTATAGGTCAATAACTAAAATGCATCAGTACCATCATATTCTGGGCGCAGTATTGTGTGAGACACTAATTTAATAATAATTTACACTGTAATTACTTTTAAATTAACCAGTAACTGATTTATTTACTTATCGAGATAAGTTATTTTGATGCCTTTCAGTTACTTGTTTAACAGTTTAATTTGAAAGGGAAATGAAATAGTAGTGAGGTTTTAAACATTATTCACACTAAGGTGAAGTTAAATTATTTAAAATGTATAAGTACATGGATAATTATTTTTGCAAGAATTCCATACAAATGCATAGATGAAATTTGTAAGTTATTTTGTTTTTCTTGAAGGGAAATGATGAACCAGCTTTTCATAATTGTTTCTGTTCCAATCATGTGTTTTAAAGCTTTATAGAATAAACTGTCCTGCCAAGTGGATGTCAGTACAGGTGCACTATACATATGCATTCATTTAAATTTTCACTCGAGAGAGCATAACAAGGGCATGATGAAATGAAGACCTATGGGTGGTGTGCCAGTGCATTTGACACCTTCTGTAATGAGGAAGATATTACGCCTCTTTGACAATGCGGTGTCTTGTGTGAGCTCTGTCCTAATACCCACTAATGAACTGTGGTCGTCAAAACCCACAATCATTGTCAGCAGAGAGGGGAGTTCCCAACAGGGACTAACCACTCAATTATTTTTAATAGCATTGGTGTGTTGCACCATTTAAAATCATTTAAAAAATACAGTGTAAAGGAGTCTGTGCTGGATCCTGTGAAGTCTCAGATGGGTTGTTCTATCTTTAAGTGATAGACCCACTCAAGAGTGACTTATAATGTGAGTGTGAGTAGAGTGATAATGATTGGTTATATATATATATATATATATATATATAAACTTTTGAACTTGCAGGTTGGGATGGTTGCTTTTTTTTTACACCATTTGTTGTACTTTTAGTCTTTAAATGGAATGGATGTCATTTATGTTATGCTTTTAGTGCTTTCACAATTTAAAATTCAGAGTCTTGCTCAAAGACATTTTGGCATGAGGAACCAGGGGTCGAACCACCAACCTTGTGATTAGTGGACCGCCCACACTACCTCCTGAGCCCCTCTGAGGTCTTGTTATCGTAACGGTGTTACCTTTCATTCTGCGGTAACACTGTGATGAGCAATGACTAACTATGGAGGAAACACTTAATTTCATTTTGGATCATGACATTGGTGAAGATGAGAATATTAAACCTAAAAATGTGATGGTGTGGACAAAAAGGCCAGCACTAAACATTACTCAGAGCATGTCAACTAATACTGAAGAGGCAACGGCCAACTGCAACACTGTCACATACTGCACTTGCTTGAAGGACCAGTGTCTATAGATTTGGGGAGATATATTGGCATAGATCTAATATAATATTTATAATTATTTTTTCATTAGTGTATAATCACCTGAAACTAAAAATCATTGTGTTTTCATTAGCTTAAAATTAGCCCTTCATATCTACATACTGAGCAGGTCCTCTTCCATCAAGCCCTCCATGTTGCACTGCCAGTCAGTGCAGTGTTCATAATGCACCCTTATAAAGGAGAAGTCTGGCATGATAGGTAAAGTGAACAATGGACAAAATCCATTCAGGTCCACGTTAGTAAGTTTTGTTCTTGTGTGAACAACTTGGTTTGCAGGCAATGGTTAAATCAAGCAACAATAAATAAAAATTACCATTCCCTCCCCTCCTCCATGTCTGTTTGGCTTGCTCTCATGTTCTATAGCCTTCTCCCTTCACTGTTCTGCCCATAGGAGCATAAAGAAACAGTGCATACATATCTGTCATCACAAGCAGTACTGATCGTCAGCCTTGCCTATCCATTATTACCCATGAAATTCAACGAGTGAAGCATAAAATTGAAATGAAGAGCTGATCTGTATTGTGATGGCTCATTTCCTTATTCCACATCTCTGCATTCATTCTAATTATGCCCAAGCTGTCCCCACTTCCCTTCTAGGAGAGGTTTCTGTGTCAGGGTTTCTGTCAGTGCTGCCTTTCCATGATAAAGTAGCAGGGAGAGCCAATATTCCTCACTGCCAGAGATAGGCTTCAACACATCTGGAGGCCTATTTATCAGGCAGCGCCACCATTGGCGTAGGAAGACACACACAGATGAAGCTAAACAGGCTATGAACAGCACACAAGTTCTACACAAGCTTTTATGCAGCATTTACATGCTTCGTTCAATTATCATACATACAAAACTACACATTCTGGTAAAGTTTGGAGATTCTATGATGTACATACCAACCACCGTTCCCTGGCTCATGGCTGAGCAGAATCCTGCTGATACTGGTTTGAATTGTGGGCCATTTGGGTAGCATGCAAAAAAAAAAAATTACTCTGTCTTATTATATATAAAATACACTAGTGTTTCTAAACATGAAATGTAAGTGATGATACATAGACAACCAAACTCTGATGCTCCCAAGGGTTGAAAGCTGCACTGCTGACTGTCTGCAATTTGGTTAAGATGAAAATGAAAAAGGGCCATAAAGAGTTGAAACCAAACAACCAAAGCAATGCTTTCTAGCATGCTGTTGCCACCAGTCAGAGCCATAATAAATAAGTAGAAGTACTTCTGTAAGTGAACTGCAAAAAGAGTGTTGAGGGTATTTTTTTTTTAACTGTTATTTCTCTGTATTTCTTTTGCATCATCTCATAAACATTTAATTTCTCTTCAGCTTCAGCTGGCATTCAGGGCAGTCCCACACAAAGTCAAATTATATGGGCCACTGCTTCATAGACAAATGCTTAGAATTAGCATCTGAATATGCATTGTGCCCCAATCTCCCACACCAGCAAATTTTAATTTAAATATACACACTTACTGGAAGTCTGAGCTGGCTCGCTCAAATGAGACCAGAGTACTTTTTTATTACGTTATGTCTACAAATTTTTATGGCAGAGTTGCTCAAGGTTACAATGGGCCATTTATTAAACTGTAATGGATTTTCTAGTTGATACATTCTGTGATGAAATTGCACACTGAACAACTGGCTGAACTGTCTGATGGATGATTTTTCATAAGGATGCATTATGTATAGCGCACCACTCATTTTGTGTTAGTTTTCAGAATGTGCAGTCACAAATTTTCAATGCTTTATGTAATTTGGAGGACATGTTTTCAATCAGCTGCAACCAGATGCTTTCGCTCAACCATTCCCCCTCCAAAAAACTTTGCTTTAGGAATTACAGGTGTACATTATATTATGCACTCATCATGGCCCAAGCATGTTGCAGTTTCCCTTGAATGTTAAGTTAGTTGAGTTTATTCCTTTATTATCCCTCAAAGTTGAAATCACTGCGTTTTACCAGCACCAAGTGAACGAAACCGAGGCAGAGGGCTGGGGTGGATTGGGGCACCACAGCCGTGGTTGCGGGGGGGGGGCAGTCTCCTTCACCACCACCCATATTCATTGTGCTTGGTCGAGGGATTGAACTGGTGACGGCTGTCCCCTAGCTGCTAGCAAAGTCCTTCTCATCTGAGAAGACAACATCATATCATATGTATGTATTGTATGTATACATAACATATAAAATATTCTATACTGTCGTTTGAGTTTATGTTTGTAACCTACTGCATTACAAACATATGTCTTCTGGGCCCTGGTACAACTGTTTAAAGGTTGAGTTTTGCTCCTTGTCACGGGTAACCTGGACTTCATGTGTAAAAATAGATGATATGTCCCTTTAAATAAAATCTTTAAAATTAACTAAGTGTTAAATAAGTGTTTCATTGACACAAAAACATTTTCAGTTGAGTTTTCTAAATAGAACTTTTTATTTTAGTGCTGTTTTGCTCCACTGGTATCTGGGTGAGAGCAGACAACACCAAATAATCTCCAAGCCTCATCTGTCACACTGTAACTGTCTGGATGGAGAGATATTTTTCTCTTATCTTCTGGACTGGAGGATAAAAACGGGTGAAGTTTAAAGAAATCTTGCCAAAAGCAATTGAAACGGCAAGTTTGACATTTAATGTCAGGCTAGTCCAGTGTCTTTCCTGAGCTGAAACTAAGACAGCTGCCTGGCACAGGGGGGGTTAAAAGATTACATACCTATTCACGGCCAAACCTGTGCTGGCCTTAAAAGGGATCATTAATATTTCAAAATGAATCCTGTTTCATAGGAATCCTGGAAAAGCGTGGGCTAATGTATAAAGATAAGAGGAACATGTTCTCTGTGAAAAATTCAAGCTGCTGCGTCCTGAAAGGCCTGAAGTCATTCTGTTTCTCAGGGAGGCCATGGAGAATTTTTTCTCATCTACCTAAAAAAGTCAAAGTACACACATTTCTAAGATAATAATTTGATTTTTTTTTTGTAAAGAAATTACTATTACATGAATACAGTCTGAAAAAAAAAAATCTGAATCAAAGATTTGCCTGAGATTTCTTGCTTGCTGTTCAAATCTCAACCCTTACAAATTCAGCACTGCCATTACACATTATTAGTTTTGATTCTGTTATGGAGATCAACAGAAGATAAATGGCTTAATTCAACTCCCCAAGGTTGTTTCTCTGCTCCCTTCAGCATTAAAAAATACTTTAGATCAACTCACATGTACTGAGAGAAGTACACAGCCCCACACAGCACTGTAAGAACTGTCAGGCTCATCAGATAAAGTCAAATTTAAAGATTCTACATTTCAGGCATTCAATTATAGCACAATTTACTATTTACAGCAAGGTACAGAGAGGGCAACCTAGAGAAGTGAGGAGGAGGAAGAAAGAGCAATACCACAGACACAGGAGGTTAAATGAGGTTGCTTAAAATCTTCCACACCAATTTATCACTTCCTGTGTGGAGAGATCATCAGACCGTGACCACCGTGTCCATGCTCCACACCTGAATTCAATTTGGGCAAATCTTGTGTGTCTAAATTAGGAGAAACATAAATGATTCACCTCTACCTTGTGATTTTTGGACAGATAATACATGGAACAAAGACAAAAGACTTTCCTCAGCCATTTTGTAGGAGTTTTTAACTGCGTTTTAGCCATCCAATGACCATGTAATGCGTAAACATTTTGATGGGCATAAATACTCCCTCTTTTTTTTTCCACACCAACCTAAATGTGGAATCTTGAGTTCTTCTTCTTATTCTGTTATCCTCACAAAGTCTCAGTCATCACCATCATTAACCCAGTGAACTGCTGACCTCAGAGAGTACGTGCAATTCATTCTGCCCTCTTCAAATTATCTGGCAAATTAGCTCTGCCAAAGTCAGAACGAGGCAATTATCTCAATCGTCTGAGAACTCAAATCAGTAACTCCTCTCCATGACTAATGCACAGACCTCAAATATATTTTTAGTTTCCTTTCTTTTTGTCATAATATTTCTCTTCATCATATCAGGATAAAATATTCTTATCGACATCTCTGGGTGTATTTAAGTAAACTATGCGATATGTCACTACTTGTATATTTTATTGGCACTTTCAGATCAATGTCCATGAACATTTTAAGACTAGTTTTCACAACAAGAAGTGAAGAAATGTGATTTGTTGACATGGGTAATATATGTTTAAGAGCAAAAGAAAAATAAAGGGGAAGTGGGTGAAAACATCTTCAGAAACTGACAGTTAACTTGAAGGGTTAACAGGTTCCCTGCCTCTGCTCTAAAATGTTAATCCTTGACCACATTCTTCTTTCTTGTCACAAATCTTCCACATTTCTCTTAAATTACTAATTCAGAGGATCTCTCAAGGCTATGCAACCTTGCTCTTTATTCATTCTTACAAGCATTCATCCCTCTGGTCTCCAGTCTGCCCCTGCCACCTTTTACCTTTCTCTCTCTTTCAGTGTCTCGTTTTTCTCCTCATATTTACTCCTTCTCTCAGAAGAAGTGTCAGAAGAATCATCGGTCTGGTCCAGGCCATCTATCCTCTCCCGTCCTCTCAGCTCTTTCCCTCCAGCACTCTTTTCTCCTTTCATTCACTAATGACCTGCTTTGACTCACTTTAACCCCACTAACACTAGCCTGCTGGTCTACTGTATAACTCACAAAAGGTTTTTCTTGGAACAGGACCCTGCATTAACTTGGTTACAAGGTTGATATGATTGTGCTGACATCCTCCAGGTCACTTGAGTAATTACCTGGTTGAGAATAGAATTTCCTGTGGAAGAAGGAACAGTTAGTGACTTATGACTTTCAGTGATTGTGTTATCTGGAGATGAAAATGATTTTGAAGACAGGTGTCATAAACTCATGAGGAAGGTGTTTGCAGGGTATCAGAGAAGTGAACAGAGGGAGACAAGAATCCGTTAAGAAGCAGATTGGTTTTCCTTGCTTTACATTTAATCTGACAACCAGCACCTCAACACTGCCAGCGTTTGCTTCTCGAGGCTCGATGTTGCCATTTCTGTGAGTTGCCTCTGCTCTGGTTTACAGTAGGAGAAACCACAGGCATTACTCGAAATGAAAGTGAAAACACAGTCCTACCTGCAGTGGCACATTCTGATTACAATAACCATAACATTTATCATATTATCTTGCTTAATTTTTTTTCTTTTTCATTCACAGAAGATGTCCATTATTTTGTTTCAGTTCTTTATTATAACTCAGTAATAATTTAGAGAGCAAAATTTCTGTGTTTGACTGATATATTTTGATCGCTGCTGTCTGTTTGGGGGTCTCTTCCTCAACTCATCTTCACAGTAGGAGTATAACAAACAGCATTCAACAGCTATCTAACATCACCCATTAAAAGGACTGAATTCAATTTTTAAACACATTACTTTCAAGACTTGTTTTCATTTATTGTGAGGTGAGAACAGCTAAGCATTTATCCATGAGAGAGATATTCCTCAGGCCAGCATGTCAGTCGCAGCCAAAACAATATTGCCATGCCTACAATCATCAAGACCCATACTGAATGTAAAATTGAATAATAAAGGATTTTGTTTTCCATTGAGCACACTAAATGGATGGATGCAGTGGTGTCCTTGATGATGCTTGACTAGGAAGATCCACTGAATATGGATAGTCATATCCTGTGGATCCAAACAAAGCACTGCTCACTCTTCTGAATCCTGCTTGTAATGTGTTTTCACATCTGTCACACACTGTAGGTGAGATTATGTGAAAACAAATATTAATGAAAATAATGAAATTAGTGAAAAACCATTCAGATACCACATTGTCATTTGCCTGCCAACCTATGTGTTGGTTTTCTTATGGTGCAGTTGTTCTTGATAATTTCCACACACTTGAGCTAAAAACCTTTTATCTGTCAGATGGCCATTATATGTAATTCTGACCTTAATGAGGAATTCACGATGCAAGATATGAGAAAATCAAAACATGGCTGCTGTGAGTGATGTGGAGCTGAGGAGAGACTGGAGTTTATGTTTGTAGAAAACAAAAACACAAATAGGTGAAGAGCTGACACCTGCTGATGTCCACCAAATATCCAGACAAAGACAAAGAAAACTGTCAGCCGTTCACCGGAAAAACATCTTTTACGCTTCTCAAATGAAAAGTTTGACATGTTTTGCTTTCTGGCAGAGAGTTAAGTGAGAAGATCAATACCACTCTCAGATCCACCCATTGCATGTCTTGTGAATCTTGTTTGTTTTACTGTAGGCAAAAACAACAATTTTCCTTTTTTGGGAAAGTTTTTACACTTTTGTTTTTCTACTGATTAACAGAAGGGTGTATGTATGGGGACGAAGTAGAGAGAGAAAGATACCCAAGATTATCTGCACCCTGACCAAGGAGAAGTACCACTCCACTCTTCAGAGACATGCTACACCCTCTGGTTTGCATCTCTGTGGAGAAGGATTCACACTGCAGCAGAATAATGAGACACCTCAAAGCTTTGCAAGAACTACTTGAAGACCAGAGGAGACCAAGGAGTCCTGATTGTCATGGGCTTTCCTCCACAGTCACCTGACCTCAACCCCACGTATGGGGGCACTTGAACACTGAGATGTATTCTGTGACACCACAAGAAGCTCTTTGGGAAATTGTCAGATCATGCAGGGACAACAGAACATCAGGTTATGCATAAAACCTTGTAGTGCCTGGTACCATTAAAGCAAAAGGGGGACAATGCAGAAAATAAGATATTGTGAAATCCATGTATATTTTTCAAAGATTCAGCTTTTCACTGAAATTATTAAGCTGATATTATTATTTGTGATGAAAAAGTATTACATTCAAGTCAAATGAAATATTGAACTGTCTGTACTAGTAGAAAAGCGGACTTTTGGACCCCCACTGTATGTCATTTGACATTTCACTTCTCAGATGGCAGTCACCTTACTGGGATTATGTAAATGCTTCACTAAACACTACTCAACTGAGAGTAAATGTTTATTTTGCTACCGGGAGCTTACGTCCTGCTCAGCTGATTATTTTTCAGAACGGATTGACATATTTACAGACAGTGAAGATTCCCATGGCATGTTCATAATGAGATTTAGAGATACAACATTAGCCCAGAATATAAAGTTTAAGAGAGAGCAGGACACAACCAAGTGTTTTCAGGCTACTGAAATACTAAGTTTTCTTTCAGAAAAATATGAAAACTTAACATAAAAAAGTGTGAATACTGTACTGTTGGCACAACTGACAGTGTTAATTTAAACAAATGGCAAGGTGGCAGTGCAATTTTACCAAGACTGACATTTAAGGGTGTAGCCAAGAAAGACCAAACCTCGTCTTTTTCTGTTCCGCAGAGTAGCAGGTCTCACGAACTGTCATATGCAAGCAGAAGTGAGGAAAAATACATGTAACAGGATTATTCATCTGCATATTTTCTGTGTGAAAAGTCTCGCCATTCTTAGTTCATCAAGGGCGAAAATTGTGGTTTTCAGTGCTCATTATCGTTATTGTAGTCGGGTTTGAATGAGGCTGTGATGGAAATACCTAGCTTGAGATCCTTTGGTTCTGTAAAACTGCACAGCACATTGTAAGTCTGGAACACTGTGTACAAGTACAAAGAAGGAATGAAGTTTATTGCAAGACTTATATCAAGGTGGCACTATGTATTATGTATACACAATTGTGCATGTGAGTGTGTGTGTGTGTAGGTGTGTTTATGTGTGTACAGTGTGTAGGTGATAGTCAAGCTTAATTACACTGTACCGCAAGAGATAAGAGGTAATGTGTAACTAATGCTGTAAAGACTGTAACAGTCCAACAGTCCAACAGAACAAATACAGTTTGATTCTGTACCTTACGTTCTGCTTTATTCTGGAAGCCCCAAACCAAAGTTTCTCGTTTCTTTCTCTAGCTTTTTTTAACATAATGTACAGCATCTGTTTAATATAAACTGAGAATAGTTTGTAACTTGGGTGGTAAGACATGCATTTAATTTTAGAGATACATAGATCTATCTTCCTCTATCAATTTTACATTTTTCTCTAACAGTAAGACAACTCAATTTTATGATTCACTTACAGCAATATTCTTATCCCACTCTTCATTTAAGACTGAAAAAAAAGTTATTTTCTATAAGTATAGAAACAAGACAGTAAATTCCATCAAACTGTAATCTCTGTGCTGCCTGGGAGCTGGATTTGGAGCTAACACCATTTGAGATTTGAACTAGAAAATGTGCCCTAATACCCATAAAAAAACATCCTGGCTTCTACTATAACCATTCACTCTGCTGGGTACTATTTTTTTCCTTTATCAGTTGAATTCTTCACGGGGCTGTCCAACTCTCTGCAGTTTCATTTAAGATGACACTCTCTCAACTCTTTCTTAAAATAAAGTCAATTTTAATATAACAACTTGCACAACACAAGGGAATAGTTATGGGATATGAAAGCTGAAATTAACTTAGAGTTGCTAACTTTTGACAAGAAAATATGCTTTCAGTTCATTTTTGCCCACACTGGGCTCACAGCTGCCTCATCATGGAAAGATTCTCATGTTTATTCATCAGTTTTGTTATATGTTTATGTTTCTAGGAACAGGTAATATTTTAAGCCTGCAATATTTTTTATTTTATTTTAATTAATTAATTTATTTATTTTTGAAGTCTTTCCAAGGTTGCTCCAGCATTCCCGCTAAATAGGAACAATGTGTCCCATGCTAAGTAATGACACTGATCAGTATACATTTTCTGTATTCGCACGCTTCTTTGTTTTCTTCACCTCTTCGGTAGCTTCTCACAGAAATGCGGTGTCCAGCAGGGGCCAGGTGGAAACCCAGAACTTCCTGCTCATCTAGCAACAACACTACTGCCAACACGGATATCGCTGTTTCTGTCCCAAATAGTGTAACGACCCCAGGGTGACTGAGTGACCCAACACCAAACAGGACATCCAACAAATAAGATACCCTTGCTGGCACAGAGGAAGCGTCTTTGCTGGAGGTTCATGGAGTCATGGGGCTGCCCTTGGTCCCAGGTACTAACAGTTGTAATATGCTTTCTTTGCATCACATAGCACGACCTAGTGAAAACATCTCTCAAGATAATCCTGCTGATAGGAGAAGCTGACTGGACTGACTTGTTTGTGTTCAGGCCTCTCCAATCTGAGTCTGTGGCGCTGCCTTTCCCAGGATGCAGAAAAGCTTGAGTGATCATCTGGATCACCAAGTTAAATCTGTTCCCAAGTGAAAAGTACAAGATCCTTATATTTAACAGCGAGCAGCTCCCAAATATCGCCTTTAGCCAGTGGCACTCAGCATGTAGCAGGTATAGTTTCCTTCAAACTGACACTTTGAATCTAATGGTAGTGGCAGTTTGACCTTCTGTGCCCTCTTCACCCAAGAGATAATGACAGGTTGGAACAGGGCTGAAAATGTCACTCCTGTCACTCCTGGGCACAGGCCACCGAGGTTGGCTTGTACACTAATTTGAACATACAGGTTGATGTACACTATCTAAAACAGAAGCAAGAAGAGCCATCTGTATTCAATGTTATGTTCGTACAAGCAGTTGTTAGCGGTTGTAATGAGATTATTCATTAAAATTCAACTCCTAAGGCTTTAAAAGATAACAGTAACAGTGAAATGCCTGAAAAAATATCCCAGCCTGTGCCTTTTCAGCCGAATCAAAGGATATTTAAAACTTTGTGACTTTCAACTCAAGTACAGTTAACTCAGTCAATGCCAAGGCAAAAAGATAAGTGTGGTATCTATGACCAAAGGGTCTGGATTTGTGTTACAGCATCACCAGTCCCAAATGTGTTTTTAGGCTCTCTTGGGTAAAATTAGGGTTTATGTTCAATGGAAGAGGGTAAAGTTCAATAGAAATAAAAGTCAGTTTGGTGCACGAGAAAGGTGGATGTGGGAGTGTTTCTGTTCCCCTCAGGTAGCTTCAACTTTCCTGGCACAGGAAGTAAAGAAAGCATATCTTTGTTGAGAAGTTGATTTAATCTTTAAAAGTGCTGATAGAAACATAACACACGTTTTAAGCAAAGGATATCCCCCTGTGGAGTATCTCGTGGAGTTTGTTGCCATGGGCGAGTTTCCTGAAACTTCATCGATAGACAGGATATCATCGCTGCAAAGCAAACAGGAATCGAGTACACGTCGGTACAGCAGGTTCAGTGGTTTCCCCACACTCATACGACCTCTGTATGTTTGACTGCAGGGAAAGTCAATGAAAGGCTCTACCATTCTCCTCCACCGTACGTCTGCATGACTAATGAAGTAAGCCAAGAAGGCTGGGGCATGACTCGTGGAGAAAGATTAAGAAAGAAGACAAAAAGCCTCCTCTTCTGGGGAAGAAATCTTACTCTTGTTCAATCTGCCCACATTACCTTGCACTGTTATCCGATATAAAGAGACACACAATGCTCGTCAGTGTTGATGTGGTAGCGCACAGAGAAAGAGAGAAAGGACAGCAGCCTCTGAGAGCGGGTGAGGGGGCTGTGATTGAGCCGCTGAAGTGATTGTCTCCCAACCAATCCTGATTAAAAGCTGATGAATTAAGTACCATCATCAGCCAGACATAGACATCCATGTTACATTTAGTGTTAATGAAAAAATTAGGGGATAGTCACAAGTTTTTCATACCCAGCAGCAAGAGACCTAAGGACCCAGTCGGTCATGTGTGCCACAGTGTTTATACTGTTTCAGGGACATTATTGTATATTGCAGGTCACAGGTACTAATTAATACACACAGAAGTTTCATGTAAATTTTTCACGCAGATTCTTAAACATTTTAGAATTATTAAATGTTATGTACCTAAAATCTAAGTACGGGACTGTTCATTGAGGGGACCAAGGTTTGAGCTGTATCAATGTGTGTGTGTGTGTGTGTGTGTGTGTGTGTGTGTGTGCGTGTGAATGGGTGAATGTGACTTGTGGTGTAAAGTGCTTTAGGTGGTCGATAAGACTAGAAACACGATATAAGTGCAGTCCATTTACCATCTAGCTATGTAACATAATAAAACCATAATAATGACACAGTGTCAGAAAATGCTTCAGTGTTGTTCCAGAGGACAGAGACAAGTGAAATATTTCGATATTTCATTTGGAGGACTTGTTGGAATGTCAGGACAATACTGTACTGTAGGAGTCTATAATTCAGTAGATCAATTAACAACTTCTTAATTAATTTATTTATTTTAAATGTGACATTTCATATTAATCCACTCAAAATAATTAGAATTCATTGACATTCAGCATCATTGACCATGTATATTTATGCAACAATTTTTTTATTTCTATAATATCAGACCTTCGGTACTAAAACCTTCGGTACAAAACTGAAAGCTCAACTTGGATTATGTATCTGTCCTCAAGCAAAAGCCATCTGAGATTCTGTTCATTCTTTCATTCTGAAAGGATTTTAAATAGTAATAGAAAAAAAAACCATGACTGGGGCACTGCTTTGAAAAGTTGAATAGAGAAACTCACAAGAGCTCAAACATATCTCACATTCTTTCATCCACTCTGTCAGAGCAGGATCCATACAACAGAGAGGGTGTCGTAGTGGATGGTGTTCAGGCAGTTTAGGCATCTCTACCCTTCCATGTGGTATTTTGCAGGAATGCTTTGTATAGTGACCTTACCTGCTTACATTAACATAGTGTTCATTTGGGAGTTAGAAAGTGTGTATGTGTGTGTTAAAAAGGTTACTCTCCCAGTAAAGTCTCCCAGTAACTGCCGACCATTTGTTATCTGATTAAACATTTTATTGGTATTTAAATCATTTGAATTACTCCAACGGAACAATCTGATTGTGATTCCTAATGGGCTGCTTTTTCAAAGATTGACTGAACACTGAGTTAAGTTTATGAATTGTGGGGTGAAGAGTCATACAATCATCATCAGCAACCATGATTAACCATAATTTCAATGTTTCTAAAGTGATCTGTGTCTCACTAATCTCCCAATCAACACACCCAGATGGAAGATTAAAGGATAATTCACTTAATGAAAATGCTACCGTTTAACTTTGGAGTTTGACAGAAAAATATCTTGTTGTGAATGATCACTAAGGTGTGTTCATTATTGTAATCTGCCACTTGTAGCTTTTAATTTACTCCAAAGGAAATACAGCTTAATGTTTTTGGATTCATTTTCTTTCCTGACAAAAACTACTCACTAATTTTTCATATTGCACCAGGAATAACAAACGAAGGAAATAAACCAGTACTTTAGCCACAGCATGGTACCACGAGTAATAAAAGCACTCATGGCTCTGATTAAATCATTCTCCCTGACAACATTTTAGCTTAACTCAGTTGTGTCTAAACAGGCTTCAGAGGGTTTAAATTTCTCTTTGGATAGCATAATCACACTTTATCCTCTGATAAGAGGGCACCTACAGTCCATGACAGCAATGTCCCATCATAATGGGTCATTTTCTTTTTTAATTTCACAGTCTTTTAATTCTGACCTCTTTGAGCTCCCAAAGTCTGAAAAATGAGCGCCCTAAATATAAACACTGCAGAGACATAATAAAGTGTCCTCAGGGAGACTGAATGAAACACTATTATGCTCGTATGTACGACTGTGTGCTGCACGTGTGGGCTCTTTTTTCCAGTCCTCATAAGTGCAGACGTCACAGACTCAAAGATGTTGAAGACAAAGTGCTCCGCTTCCTTTTCTGCTCTCATGTGGGACGTATAAAATGGCAAGAAAACCGGTAGTCTGTGCACAAACCCAATATTCCCCTCATAAATCTTTTGGTCTCTTAATAGAGACAAAGCGCAAGTGCATCTGGGTCGAAATTCCATTGTAGGGGTGGGAAATTTGTTTCTCCTTGCCCCTCAGATGCTCTCCTAGTTGGGGGATCAATTTATCGTGCAAGCAAAGGGTCCTTTCCCATTTTTTCTTGTGCTTCACTGTGGCACAATAAATTGAAATTGTTCTGCAGTTTTGACACATGCTGTAAGTGTCAAACTTTGGATAAGAGATAGTTTTGCAGTGCATGAAGCAGTGGGAGTTTCCATCCTCTGCTGAGTGAAGCTCTTCCCTCCTCTGTGCAGGTTTGGCTGCAGAGTGAAGGCGGACCAGGACTGTTGTTCTTGTTCAAGAGTGGGCAGCAGAAACCTTTCTCCTCTTGAGTGTTGTTTGGTAAGATACTCCCTCTCCTCCCACTCAAATAGATGAATAGCCTTGCCTCAGTTTTTTTACTAGTGTGCCAAACATTGGCACTTTGCAGAATTGTCCTGCTGATCCTCCACCTCCAAACATCCCACAGGGAGAAAATGGATAGATCTGACATGCTTCCATGCATTGAAGAACACAAATCCCACTTTGACGCATTTTATTTTTCAGCCAACAACTCTTGTCATTCAGATTATCCTACATTCCACACACATTTGTTTTGTAGCCACTGCAAATCAAAACGACCTGTCTCCGAAGTCACTGCAGTTAAAAGAGAGGGTGGGTGTGATTTATTTCTGGCGATTAGCATAGAAAGAAAAAGACAGGGTGTGTTGAAGAGAGGGGGAGATGAAGATGAGGTCCCTTTGAATGTGAGGCCTGGTTCACTGGTTTAACTGAAGCCACATAACGGCTCTCATATAACCTTTTCTTTTTACTGTATCGCCATGGCGACTGCTGAGGTAAGCAGTTGATCTCATTAAAACAGGAGCTCAGGCTGACAACAGTTTGGAAGTTGTCCTTGAGAAAAAGAAACAGCAGCCTTGGAATGCCAGCTCAAGCCCCCTGACACATGTACGGCTTTTTGGCAATTTCCACTTTTATTCAACAACCGTTTAAGGATTTTGTATCCTGCTTCATCAGCATGATAATAAGATTCAGGAGGACACCGTGCAATGTAGCAGGGCAGACCTTGATATTTTGCAAGATGAGCCTGCAGTCCAGATAAGGTTGGGTGCGGTAAATCCAAGTTGTTTGAAATTCCAGTAAGATCAGTTTTCATCCAAATGTGGTGCATATTTTAAGGAAGTTTCCACAAAATATGAATCGGGACATGTTTCTACTCATATGAAAATATATGTGACATACACAGAACGTATACAGGAAATGTCAATATTACTCTTACATACTGCATCTGTGTCTCATGGGTCCCTACTTGTGTTATTCTTTCTTTTTATGGGCTCTCTGGAGTGGAGGCATGCCACAGGAAGCATCAGCATGCCATGGATGCTTTGTGTGTAGTGGAAAAAGGAGACGCAGGTACAGTGTTGGCAGTGTTTGCACAAAGCAGGAGTACAGCATTTTGGGAAATATGCTACTTTACTTTAGATGAGTGTCTGTCAGTTAAATACAAGGCTACAGCCAGCAGGTGGTCAGTTTAGCATAGCATAAAAACTGAAACAGCAAGCATGGGACATAATCCTCCATAAAAAGGTGAATTGCTATTTTTGCACTTTTTTTCTTTCTTTTCTATGGATGGATGAAACATATGAGATACAACATGTTATTCCTTTAGAAAACCTCATTCAGTAGCCTGCACTAGATCCTCTCTCAATATGACAAAAATACGATTCACCTCACTCAAGTGAAAACTTTTTTTTTTAAAAACAAATTCAAAAATGTGAGCAATGAGAGATGGTCGCAGTATGTGCTGAAAACCTGCAGGTAGTAGAGTAATTAAAGGGTTACATAAATTATATTTTAGCTAGAGTATCTCAGAAATTATGATATAAAAAAGAGACCTTTTTAACCCACAGTAGAGGTTAATGGGACCACAGGCAGGTGAGGACTGGGCTTGAAGCTTTTCCCAGTGCAGCAGATGTACACTGCATTCAACACAGGGATGCATTTACCATAAAATGCATTCCAGTGTCATTCTTTGTGGTTTTACGAACTAAGAATGTTGTAGCTTGTGTTCAGTCTCGGGGTACTGACATTCTCACCTGAGCTTTAACTGCTGTGGCAGAGTTTTATCAAAGATGGCCGTCATGGTCAGGGTCAGCTCCCCACGGATAAGTGAGGAGGGTAATCCAGTTAGAGGTGTTATTGTCACCTCTGACAGCTGCACACTGTCACCATCTCAACTGTGACCATTTCAGCTGAGCCACTGAGTCCTGCGTTTTGCTGAAGTGTATTTTTGCAGTTTTTGAATCAAGCTGTGTGTTTCACATACCACTGACATTTGAAAATACCAAATGTCACAAGAGGATGGTGACCATATGTCAACTGCTCCATGTTTTAAGTTCAATATGCCTGGACAAAATATTCATTGTGAGACATTCAGTTTACACTGCAGCAATTTGTTTGGTAGAACTGGTTGGGTTTACTTTATTAATAACTACAAGACAAGAGAAAGATTTCAGTATTTTCTGCCAAAACTCTCATTGCTGTGCTTTTCAACCGTTAATCTGGATAGTAATTATACTGACAGACAGTTCACTGCAGTGGATGGATGCCAGGGAGACCTCATCAGCTTTGCATAAGAGATGTTTATATAACTACACGCAACGCTTCAGATACCTTCTGGAAATAACAGCTTGCATGCAATCAGAGCTTAAAGCTACCTTGACAATATCAACCTTCTGGGACTTTCGCACTGCCTTCTCACTTAATGTTGAGTGACACATGAGGAGCAAAATAAAATTCATCATTTTTAGCTTGCTCTCACGGGCTGTGGAATTAGAAATAAATACCTTTTACTGACTGAGAGTCTCATAAAATTTGTATTGGAGAATTAAGTGGAATTTTTATGTAAATATTTAGGATTAAAAAGTCTTCAGTTCAAATGTAGATGTCCATCTTACTGTGGCCATGTAAAATATGTCTGGTTGGCTGGCAGGAGCCGAAGAATCAGGATAACCAAACCACAGATCCATAATACAGGCTAACCACTTGCCTCAGAAACTGTGTAAGGTATACTGAAAAACAGTATATTACATACTACAGCTCTAAAGCTGGGAAATGTGTGATTACAGTGTATGGAATGATATTTGTAAAAAAAAAAAAAAGTGATTGTTCATTTTTTGGATAAAGGTCTCATGTCTCTTTATTGTTCAGCCCCCGATTCTGCATTTGAAAGAGCTGAAAATGAGTGCAGTTTGTTTCTTTGAATGCTGTTAATTTTTATAACTGATTAGTCTGCAGACTTTAGCAATAACAGATACAAGCATTCTTGGAGTGAGTGGTTATTGTTTTCAAATGACATAAACATGGCAGACTATAATGAAGCTTTTATGAATGGTGATTACCCAGTAACGCTTCGTTAAACATAAAGCACGAGTCTGTTGTGAATAGGAGATGTAAATGCCTCTCAAAGAAAAGTGGTGAGTTTACTGAGTGGTAAGTCAATTTTACAGGCAAGCTGCCATCTCTTTCACTCAGTGAAACTACAGAATTCAATCAGGAGCAAGACTTTAAGAGCCAAGGAGGAGGTTTTAAAAACCAAAGCCTCTACTAGCATTAGAGTCTGAAAGGAGCTTTCAGTTTCCCTGGGGAGTTTTATAAAAAATGGCTCAAGTCTGCCGTCTGAACATTGCTGCAGAACCACAGGCTGATTGGCACACTCACTGCAGAGTTAGCAGCTAATGAAATACACACATAGACTGAGTGGCAGATACACCAAACGCTACGGCACGACGGTGTGACTCATGAAGACAGACACATACGTCTACCAGCCAGGAACAGCTTGTTTGATTTGTGAAGGTTCTGTATCTGTGTAGGTTTGATAGATACGGATTCTGCACTTTTGTGATTCTGTGTGTACATATGTGTGCGTGTGTGTGTGTTGCACATTTATTTTCAACTGCATGTGCCTGCAGCACACAGGGGTCTCCAGTACAATAGGCAGACAGTTGTGTATATGCAGACATTTTACATCTCTATCCGATGCTTTAACAAGTTGAGTTGTTATTCTGACTGCAGTGTGAGCTCTCGCTGGCTCAGATTGGGATAACAGATTGCCTTGCATATTTGGACTCCTAGATTACAGCTATTAAATCCACATTTATAAAACTGATCATCTTCTCGCTTCTGATAAGGTGAAGCAGACTGAATGCCATTGTAATAGAAATGACAAAGATACCTGTGACACTGTAATTTAAATATTATTGCATAAACTGGAAATTGTACCTGTCATGTTCATTTGTTTTTTAGCAACTGTGCTGTTTGGCTACATGAATTAACATACTCACTAATGGATTATTATACTTAATTATTGGCCATCATAAATAAGTTTAAAGTTATAAATAATTTTTCCATTCCATCAGGCACACAATACTGTGTGTTCCTTTACCTTGAAAATTGTACATCGATCTCAGGATGAGTCATTGTGCTTCCTGTCCTTACCACCTGGTTTAGTAAGATTAACATGGTTGTCAGAGAAGAGCATTAGCTAATTCTAAAGCTAAGCTAACCAGTACCTTGCCTGTCCTAAAGAAAATAGGCCACCGTGTGTCACCGTGTTTGGTGTTTTGTCTCACTGCATTTGTGTGTCTTCAACAGTGTGTCCCCCAGTATTGTTAGTTCTACTCCACTGACACTGAGCATTCCTTCACACCCAATGCTTCTTTTCCAGAGAATTTGGACACTGAAGAGTTAATGAACTGCGACAGGAGTAGGAGGATGTGCATGGTAGTGAGACCAACAACAGGGACAAGCAGGCATGGTGGCTATAGAGACTCAGCTGACTGCCAAATGCCTTCTTTGGCTGAAATCTAGACCAAAGGAAAAGAATAACAGTTATTATATTATTGACATTGTTGTTGTTCCTGCTGATGTTGCTGTTATTCTTACTTTGTAAATATTTTTGAGATAATGCTCCTGTTCATGCCAAGTTTCTGTTCAAGAAGCAATAACATCTTCATTTTCAGTGTCAGCATCAGTGACTGAGTTGTGGAACAACTAATTACTCTACAGTTAAGGTGGGTTTGTATGTTTGCCTAAAAGGTTACGTGACCATTATGTCTTTAATTGTTTCTCATTAGCATAGAGTGCTCAACACGGAGGCTTTAGTTATGTTTAGTTATGTGTGCCAGTGTATAATTGTTGCCTTGAACCCTTGTAATATCAAGAACTCTGAATGTTTGGGGCGGTGGGGTTTCTTTTGCTTAATAATTTTGTTTTGTCATGCCCTGGTGGCTTGGAAACAGTTCTTGACTTAATTCACTTTGCATTTGATACCTTGGAGCTCATTCCTAACACTGTAATAGACTAATTGTTAACTGTGTTTTGCCAAGGTACATGTAGCTCAGGAAAGTGTGGGCCATGTTGTTAATGACAGCACTCTGGTTAATGATAAGTAGGTTAGCCCTGTAACTGTAAATTATTTAAATAGCTCTTTCACTTTGCCTATTAGGTTAAACCACATTAATTTGTTAATATGTGGTTTTCACTTAAAACTTTTGAACCTATTAAACCTTAAACCTCTGTGTCCTCCCTGACCTGATTGTTTGAGTCACACTGATGCCTGACAACCCGGACTTACATTTCCCATTCTAATTCATTTTTTAATACCTCATAAAATTGCTGTTGCTGTAAAACCAAAAATCTGCATGAGGGGACAATGACAACAGACAATAGCGCTGTCCTTGTCTCTGTAACTGGTAATCATTTTCATTTTTGCGGAAGGCTGAGTCTTCATCAAGATAAATGAATGAAATAATTCATGATGACAAATGCAATCGCTCAAGTTTTATGCAGTATTCATGCAACAAGCTCAGATCTGATTCATTTATTGTTTATTACACTGTGGCCTAATAACTTAGTGTATACGGTACATGCCTCATGAGAAAACATTGTATTTGGAAAATATATTGTTTCTTCTGTTTAGTTTTTCCCATAAAAATTTCTGTGAACCTCCCTGATAAACAACACACCATCTAGAATTAGGTACTTTATACTGTGTAAAGTACGGACCATCAGTTTAAAGAGCCACTGGTGGGTTCAGATGAACCGCGTGTTCTCCGCCTTGCAGCATGTGAACAGCCACAACATCCAAACTACACATTCCCTCAACACTGGACCAAACCACCCTGAATCCCAGCCATTTTCTGCTGACCCTCTGTGATGGAGAGCGAGCAGGGGATGAGAGTGAAAGTGCTAAGATGGAAGAGGGAGGCTGGGAATAACAAGGAAGATTTCACTGATAGAAAAGAGGGAGTCAGGTGCATGTTGAAAATGGAGACAACATCAGGGGGAGGGAGCCGTGTTTGCATAGTAATCTGGTAGAGCTGGTAGAATGTGGCTCAGCCTGCAAAAATCCTCTGTCTCTTCTGTAAAAGACTGCTGCGGGCCAGGCAAGCTACCAACGAGGCCTTTGGAGATAAAAATGTGTGTGTGCACATCTGCAAGCGCATGTTTTTTACATACCTAAGTACACAGCTACTGTGAGTGTATGTGCACACCATTTTTTATACTGTGTGCGTATTTTTTCTGTGTGCGTTTGTGTATGTGTGTAAGAGAGAGCATCCAGACAGGAAATTGTTGCTCATATCGGTGGCCAGCCAGTGGCTTTGGTGAAGGAGGAGGGCTGGGTGAGGGAGGGAGGGAGGGAGGCGATGCACGGCTGCCTTGCTGTCCCCTTAGCCCTGAGTTTTGGCAGCCCATCAGAGGCAAACAGATAAGGCTTCACACATGCTTCATGTTTGGTGAACTGGCAGTGGGCTGTTCAGAGACAGATGCTGTGGCCCGGTGGGAGGAGTGGACATTGCACTTTCCATCTCCTGTCTTTCTCCATTTCCTACGGCAGGATGCTGATTTACACCAGAGTAGCAGCATCTAATTTGTATGAATAATGCATCTCTGCTTTTTCCTATCACTACCCACTCTTCCTAACAAACACTGCACAGGAAAGGAAAACAAGCTCCAACAACAGCAGTGTGAGGTCACACATGTAGCCCAGGAGTACAAAATGGATGAGCATCAGACTGTCTGCCATTAAAACTAATGACTTTAATTACTTTTCGAGTGTAATGCCAAAATGCTGAAATTAGTGGCAGAAAAAAAAAAATGTTCCAGGTATTGTGTCAAACGAGGAGCGTTCAGTAATATCAGAATTCAACCTTGGTCTCACTGAAAAGAATCTCAACCTTTCTTATTTCATACTGTGCTCTCAAGATAATATTCCCATGCCAATTATAAGCTAGATAAAAATTGTGCTCTATTCCATTATTCAAAAAGTCGCCCTTCCATCTTTAAATGTCACACATTACCTTTCAGAAAATATTCAACCCCCCTTTGTGATTTTTTTTTCCTCCATTTTGTGGTGGAGGAAAACCCTGAGTGGAAAACGTAAAATTGATTTTTTTTTTTTTCGCAGATCTTCACAGGATTTCCCATGTTGCCAAAACTGGATATTTCATTTGCAAATCAAAAGGAATGAAAAGCCGAAATGTTCTGTGTTAATACACATTCTGTCCCTCTTCTTGTCAGTGACACTTGAATCGGAATTACTGCTAAGGTGCATCAAGACTGATTTGAACACTCCTCAGTCATAGTTTGAATAGAATCATCTGTAGAGGGTTCAAATGAGGAGCAAGAACAAACCTGCAGGGAGAAAATCACAAAATCCACATGAACCAAATTAACACTGAGATACAGGACTCTCAGCCATCCAGTCTAACAAAAGTACTGGCTCTGGACGTTGATTACTTCTTTACAGTGATCAACAATTATTCGGAATTTTCTGAAGGCACCACATTATATTGATAGGATTAGGGGATGATTGAAACCTAAAATAAATCAATAAAAAAGAAAAAAACCTTCTTTCTACAACACAACAGAACACGTGATGAAATCATGGGCAGAGAGAGTGTGTGTGTATATATATATATACATATTTATATACATATACATATATAGACACACACACACTATAAATATCAAAAACATGTCTCTGTGGAAACTGGAAACAGACAGCCATTAAAAAGAAGACTTTTTACATTTAATGCAAAGGCCATGTGACGACAAGCAGTTTTCTGATTTTACATTTGGAAAATGACAAATACATTTGGAGAAGAACGTTGGAAGTCATATTCCACAGTCAGTGCTGGTGGGCATGATTGGTTTTCAGTGTCCTCAAAGACCAAATCTGGACCTGCATTAATACATATTAACAAAAAATAAATAAATAAATGACTAAAGACAGTAAATCCTCTCGAAAACACACAGGAGCTGAAGAGGTGTCCAACTGCATTAGCTATCAACAGATGAGCTCTGGAGGAGGCTCTCCACTTGTAAATAAACATGAATCTGTGTGTATTCAGATAGCAAACACACTCATGCATGTCGCATTATTATCATTATTATTGTCCAATACTGGAGTTTTAATTATCCAGCAAAATTACGAGCAAAAACAACACATTCGATTATGTTTCTGGTTGTATTATTTTTCATACTTTCTGTAATAGTTTTTACGTACAGAAGGTGACACACAAGAGGATGATATGATATAACACAACACCATGTGCAAGTATCAGAGAATTCATTGTGAACTGGAGGCACACACAAAATTCTTATGTACAATTGCAGAAATGTGGTTCCTGGGAGTCTGGGGGCCTGGTTAGCCAAGCATTTCAGAGAATACAAATGCTTGATGGTGGGAAGCCGGCCGCGGATTATGCCCTTGTTTCTGCGCTAGTGGTTCCCATGGGGTGGCTGTTTGGGGTGCCTGCTTGGAGGCAGGGGGGTGGTAAAATGGTATTTTCTACTAGTGAGTAGAGCGTAGCCATGTTGCGCTCCCTGTTGGCAAATGAAATGTAGCAGCTGGGGACACCATGTGTATCCGAGCGACGCACAGGATCTCTGTTTACAGCTCCGCTCAATACAACACTACAGTAAACAGTGACAATTGACAATACATGGGGAACAGGACATTGAAAATCATGAAGAAAAGGGAAAAAAGAAAAAGGCATGGAATATATTGATTAAACTGTTTTGTTGTCGAATACCTATAACTTTCAAACAATGTTAAGTTTTCATGGCATATTTCAAAACATTCCAACTAAACACATTCTACCACTGGTAGAAAATGAACACCTGTCTGTACCAGAACAGAAAGATTGTTCTTTATGACAGCAGTGTGCCATTATGTGGGACTCGCAGTTAATAGAGCAGAGCTGAGGTTTTCTACGGTTTTTTCGTATTCTACAACCATCTGAACAACAACATAGTCACAATATCCAAAGAGAGCTGACCTCTCAGTGTAACTCCAAAGTGATCCAAATATGATGGGAAAAACAAATTTTGTTTTTGTTGTGTGTTTTTTTCCTTTTTTATTACGTATAATTATCAGTAATTGTTCACTGTGCTCTTGCTCCTATGACTAATGATGACGGTTAGACTATTATCTTTTTGTTGTTTGGCTTTTGTACCCTCAAAAACAAAGCAAACATGCCTGCAGTGTTAAAACAACAAAATGAAAAGTTACTCATGTCTCCTGTGTCCCCTGTCAAACACCATAAAGAGAAACATTCACATTGTATGAATTCAATATTGATTTTCTTTTCATTTTCAAGATATCAATATATCTGTCTTTACATCTTTACCTGTGAGGATACATTTGAAGTAGTTGAGATGACACTGGACCAAGCACTGGAATTTTTTTTTTTATTTTGTATAAATTCAGACCCTTTACAGCTGATAAAAGCAATATTAGCAATATGACTGTAATACATTTTGACAACCCTCTTGGGCACATTTTCATTACCAACAGCTTTCAGTTTCCTGCTTGTTTTTGAACAAAGAAATATTTTTTATCATGCTGTGGTGAGGTATTTTAATTCAACAAAGTACTAATTTATGTTTGTTTGGTTTTTTTACACATGCAGTTGTAGATTCTAACTTTTCTGGTGACTCATGGATGATGTGATAAATGCTCGCAAATTGCTATTACTGGAATTATTCATTTACAATGGAGCCACTCAGTTGATTTGAGCTTTGCAGATTCAGAAATGTTTGTGGAAGATTTTATCACCCAGATAAATGCCGCTGTATCTCTCCGGAGGCAAGAAAATTGATTAGCTGCGGAAGAAATGTCAAGAGCTGAACTGGATGTTTGACTGACGAGTACGTCCTTGACATTATTCTGTTCCCTGTATCATTTCCTACAAAGTAGCCTCCAACCCATTTAAATCAGGGGGGTAATTTGGGCCAATGTCAGTTTTACTGCCCTGTCATTGTTTGCGGATCAGCCAGCAGTTATTGCTGTGCCTGAGACACTTCATTACTGCCTAATTAGTATTCTGGATTAATTGGCCATCTTGTTAACTGTAACCTCTAAATATTATGATAAAGCTGCTGAGCAATTAAAATGAGGTGTGTTAGAGGCTGCAGAGCTACAACAGAGAGGAGGGTAAACTGCAGTGTGCACTCACTGGATGGGCAAGATGGAAGATTTATCAGGTCAGAAGTGGAACAGTGACTCTGAACTTACTACTTTTGCACTGTAAGAAAAGGAGTGAAAAAAATAGGAAAATGAATGAAGTTGTTCCTGAAAATGTATAATGTTTGTGCTATTTATACTTTTGAACTATTTGTGCTTCCAAAGATCAGGAGATGACTCTGCCCTCCTGTTTTTGGCACTACTCAGTGTGACCCAGATCTCTGGAGATAGAAGTTGATTAATCTCAGTGTGCAGAAGAGGCAGCTTCTGTATTTACCGATTACATGTGATTTAGACGTGGTTTTTCCATTTAGTTATTTATTTATCTGTTTTATAGCACAGTCAGAAATGAATTCACCAAAACATTCCAATGAGTAATCTTCTTCTGTGCATGTTGAAAACTGACAGGTCTTTGCATCTCGCTGCTTGTCACAGTTTCTCTGAAGCTCTAAATCCAACTGCTGAAGGTCAGATTTATAAATCTGATTTGGATAACAAGAGGCAGTCGGTCAGTAAATCAGGTCAATGGACATAATCCAATATAATCCACTTTAATCTCACAGAGTACTCATGGCAGGAGATTACCTTAGTGATTCATTTTAATTGCTGTGTTAAAATCCTGATTTGGCTGCGTGTGACTATTAAAACTAAAATGAAGGTTCTACAGTCTACAGCTATTTGTTTTACTTCAATAAGGTTTCCCTTATAAATAAGTAAATATATATTTAACCATTCAAAACCACATGCAACCATTAGTGTGCTTCATTTGCTCTTTGCAGCATGTTTTTACTTGTGTGCTTGTTGACTCTTGAGGCATTTAAACATACAATGGGAGGAGACAGACATAGAAGCGTGATGGCAAGTAAAACCACCAACTAGGAGCAATTCTATCAAAATGAGACCAAAATAACCCATTAATCCCCAACAAAAAATACAACAAAACAAAAGGTTTCAGGACCACAACACACCACAGCAGTCCATGCACACCACGCCCAGTCCTCCATCAGCCACAGAACCAGAGGGCTGGAGGCAGAAAGTACAAGAACGCTGAATCATTTCTCTCTTGGTAGCTTACAGCTCTCAAAAAATACAACATTTCCAAGGGTTCCAACATTTTCCTCTGTGTCAAGACTAAAAGAAACCACTGCATTTCCAGGGTTTCCTTTACAGAGCTCACAAACAATAGATCTTTTCAACCTTTCAAGTTTGTAACACAACAGCATTATGGCATGAGATCTTGTGCACAGACTTTGGCTCCGCCCAGTGCAGCTAGAATCAAGCCTGCTTCATTCTAATTTACTTGCCATTATTTTTGGCAGAATATCAAAACCGCTGGTTGACTAGGTTTAATTTTTCCACATTTTATAAAGTTTATCATTCTAATTCAACCTGCAACCCAGTATCCATAAGAAAATGTGTGTGTATACACGTGTGTATACGCACACACACACACACACACACACACACACACACACACACACACACACACACACACACACACACACACACACACCACTTCACACTTCACACACACACACTCATCACCAGATCGTCTGTTCACTCTAGTGGCAGACTGTGGTCTGTTTTACTATAGGAAAAGTTTACAGTGACTGTAGACACAACCACAATCTTTCCCTAATCCTAACCAAAGTGCTTTCGTTGCCTCAACGTAACCACAGATGGGACTGTGGATGTGCATCCTGGTCCCTGGTGTGACACTTGTGTGCTTTGTACATCTGTCAGCCACCCCAAGCACCTCCTGAAGACTCTGCTGTCGTTGATAAATGTAGCACTTCATTCATTTCTTCATTCATTCAAAACGTTGCATCTGAGTACGATCCTACCCACAATTACCCTCACAACTTAATTGGGGAAACAGTTTTGTAGTATATGAACATTGTATCTAAGGGACAGGGTTGTGGTGCAGACTATCCAGTCTGCACAGACTCAGTCCACATCTGCATTCATCACATTCCACCATAGCATGCGTGCATGATGTTGATTTTGGTGAGAGGTCAGTGTTCAGTCACCTTCTTTTATAAAACAGTGTCTGCAGGGAGTGAGGCTACAAAGGCTGACTATTTGTTTCCCGATTTGTCCCACAGTGGGATTTCTGTGGTGTTCCGGGTGCTCTCCCATAATCCATATGCACCCAGTGAGATTTCCCTTAAATTGGTGTTTCTGAAGAAAGCCCTGTTCCTGGCACCATCTTCAGTAAAGCGTGTTGGTAATCTATATGCTCTGTCGGTCCACCTGTGCTGTTTTCTTGTTTGAGAACTCGCAGCAGCACTGTGTTTCAAACTAATCTGCTGTGTGCCAAGGAACACAACACATTTAGGTCCAGAATGGGGCAGGTGCAGGCATTTTTTTCTCCTCTCTCCCTTATACCATAGAAAGGCAAGATAAAGAGTATTTTAAGGCTTTGTAATGTGCTGCCATACATGGAATGTGATTCTGACTAAGGGGTAAACAAACTGACAGTCCTCTATAAAGTAAAATTGGTCTACACTTAGTGACAAAGCCCCTAACCTAAAACAATGCCCACTGAGCTTTTCAGTGTGTTGTGTAATTTTCACCACTTTGCAAAGACGGAATGCTCATTTAGTAAGAGGGAAGAGCCAACATGGGCTCAAAATGAGTAGTAATTGAAATTTTCTTCATTTACTGCATACAGAGCACCTACACACCATTGATTTCTGGGTCCTTTCTCTCACTCGCAGACCAATTTCACGAAGGGCATCACTTATGAGTACACTCTTACTTCAGATTATTTGAATAGATTTTGAAAATGGATTCACCTGAAGAGGTGCTTATGACTTGATGAGTCATTTAGTCCCACACTCCAATGTTCCAGCTTTCACTCTCACAAAATCAACAGAAGTCCCAATGCTAAAAGCTAATTTTAATTAGTCGATCTGAGTTCATTACCTCAGAAACGTGCCCCATATCTCTCTGGGCGACAACGTTACCATATGAACGTCATCCTAATGTCTCTCTCCCCACCTCAGTGATTTTGCAGCATGAACCACTGTCCCCCACGGATGCTAAGGTACATGTGGTGCAAAATGGAGACCTAATTGGAAATGATCGCTGACAGAAGCTTGAGCCACAGGGTCCCTTAATGATCCAGGCAACACTTTGTTCAGAGTGAGTCCCTGCACTACCTGTAAAAAGCACTAAGAGCAGATGACAGCAGCGCGAGCCCTGCTGTGGGACTAAGGGGTTACAGCCATGTTGTGCTCGAAGTGTTGCAGGGTGGGAGAGAGGGACAGAGGGAGGGGGAAAAAGGAGTCTCTTTGACAGATGAAAGCAGACTGGAAATTGAACTAGTGGTAGCTCAGATGTCATGAAAGAAAATTTTGAAAATTTATATATATATATATATATATATATATATATATATATATATACGTTTTTAAATATCTGCCTTTTTTTTTTTTTTACAGAAAACTCTGTTTCTTGCCAAATCTGCCTCCAAATAAGCAACAGTGTAATTACTGTCTATGTCCAGGACATAACACAGGCAGGATGTGTGCCAGCTATAGTCACATCAGATTTGGAAGTATGCCATTTTTCTCTGCAGTGCTAGTTCAGTATTTGACTCCATGACAAAATCATTCATTTTTTCAGGTAGCAGTAATAAATTGGATCACAGAATCTCACAAACGATTTACCTCCCCCAGCATTGAGTAATGTTGCTGCATGTTAAAATGCTCTTCTATCATTTCTCCAAAAATCTTTTATTTGTTCACAGACGTTCAGTAAAATACACGCTTTTCTTTTTACTGGTGTCACTACAAAATGACTCGAGGTATCTCAAGGAGGGACAAATTTAGAAGAGTCCTCTACTGTATACTTCCCACCAGCAAATATGGTAATAACTATTTCCTGTGTGAAATCCTCAGCAATTCATCTTTGTCAAATGTGGGTCTATTCCTCTCACTAGAAAAGACAGGGAGTGTTTGGATCATGAGGTTCTGTCATTGCAGACAAAGTGGTCTTTAAAATATAGGAAATCTTTTTCCTGATAAATCACTAAGGAAGATGAAGGCTACGCTGAACAGTTTGTCATGTAAATCAACACTGTGAAATGTGAAGAAGTTGCTGAGAAATGTGACTCTTTTGCTGCTGCAGTCGTAAAATGACTTGGTGTCACAAGTGCGTTCCCACAGAGACACTAACCTTTTTGACTAACACTTTCTCTTTCTTACATCTACAGTAGAAGCAGAAATGACACCCCAGGCAGCCATATCCAGCCATCTTAACTTATTGTCAGAAAACTTAGGAAGACCTTGTCAAGTGAGATCCTGACCCAGGTCTTTAATATCACTGTTTGTGCCAACAGAGAGCTTTTGACAGATAATCCCCAGAGGCCAAATCACCGAAGGCGGGCTTGTCCAACTAGTGTCATTTCCTCGTCGCCTCAGGTCTTAGGATGCCACAGCTTCAGATTTTACCTCCTGTCTACAGGGCCGGAATGAATCGAACAGCACAGAGTCAATACAGCCATCCATCATGTGAAGTTAACTGACAAGGTGACACTAATGAAACAACTGAAAGTTCCCTTTGGCTCTTTAGTCACTGGATGGTGATGAGTGACATTCTGATGGCACAGTTTCATCATGCTGCAGCTGAAGTCTGGAACATTGTGTCTTCTTTTAGGGTTATACAACATTTATAGATACCGTAAATATTCAGAAAAATATATGAAAATACAGAGACGACTGCTATCAAGAATTTCAGACATTTTTAAATTATAACATGCATCAACTATTTGGCATGTGTGGGTTAGGGGTTAGTAAATTTGCCTTGTGTAGATTTAATCGAAAAGCGTTTTTAACCACCCTGAAACTGACTTTCAGAGAAGTCAGTTTCTCTGAAAGTCAGGTGATAACAGGAACAAGCTTATGTTTTTTTAAACTTTCTTTTTAACTTTTTCATGCATCTGTGGACAAATATTATGAGTCTGGTTGAGAAATGTCACCCATGTCTGCTGCAAGGTACATGGTGAACCTTGGATGGTCAGGGCACGCTGTCCCTTTCAGAGTACATTGCTTTCATGTTCAAATCGAGATCCTCTGGCAATCCAGAGAGACATTCTCACCATCTTCCTTTTTGGAGAAAGTAGTCCATCAGTCCATCCCTGACTTCCATCTTTGGAACAGTGAGCAGTTACTCACACTCTATCCCTTCATCAGGTTTGGACTGCTTTTCCCACCAGGTCAGAGTAATGCTCGCTGACTAGCTGAAGTGTACAGAGAGTTTGCTTTTTATCTTACACCATGGAAGAAGGTGCACACCATCAAGCCTGACGCCTGAAAAAACAAATTCAAGAGATACATTTGCCCTGTTTTTTCATTTGCCAGTTAATAAGTTCTACTATCTGTGTACAGCTGTGTTTTAATATCACAAGGCCCCTTGCACTCTTGTTCCACTGTGAACAATGACACGATTCCCTTGTTGCTCAGCCAGAGATAGCGAGGTAGCATATTGGATACAAGGAATATCAGTCGAGCGAGTCTGGGTGTATTACAAGCAGATTCTTGTGCATGCATCTCTTAAGATGGCACACTTCTCTAAAGGTCATTTATATCCATTTTGGTATCTGCTCTCTGTCATTTTGCTACGTATGTATAGAATCCGTGTCAGGTACAGCATTTTGTATATTGATACATACAGTTCATCCTTGTGCTTGAAATATGTTCCTGCCCAGAATAACACTTCAACTAGGGAGTGGGTTGGTGTTTTAGGTGTTATTTTAACATCTTGAGACAAACCAGTTAAGCCAAGCAGGTTAAACAGATGGAAGTGCTAAATCATCTGCTGCATTTAGGGCACATATTACCTTCTTTCAGGAGTCTCATGTGAAAGTTTTACATTGCTATATTAAAGAGAAATGGGTCACGAATGCTTCAGGGGAAGTCTAGAGGGATTATGATTTTAATAAATTAATCAGTTCCTGTGACACCGCTGACCCCAATGTACCAAACTGTGGCTGCAGCTTTTTACCACATCTGTAATTCTGATCAAAGTTTATGGATTCTGCAGGGGTGAAGGAGGTGGATGTAATTACAGATGGGCAGAAATTACAGGGACAGACAGACGGATATTTTATTCTGTTTTACTGGACTGGGTCAGTCATGACCTAAGATAACTGCAGTGATGCCTGGGAATATGTATGTGTGAAAAGAAAAGTGCTTATGTGCACGGGGAATCTGATTAAATTTGTGACTATTTATTATATTTATTATAATTCGTGACACAAACTGCTGTGTCACTGAGTTGGAAATTGAATGACATAAATTTGAAAGTTGTGCTTAGTGTAAAATGGAAAATTTGTGTTCATATACACGAATCAATAGGTTACATTTCATGATCTATTTCACAAACTGCCTTGACAGTGTGTGGATGTGTTGGATATAATTTTCTATTTAATGTTATCTTAGGGAATGTGTAGGATATTATTCATCTGACTTTAGTCTTCTGTGTTGATTCCCTGCTTTTTTTAAAAGCAGTTGCAAATGTGCTGGTCATATTTTCCATTTGATGGTAGATTGCACTTTTGACTGGTGTTTGTTATCATGATAGAACAACAGGTCTGTGACCCCATGATGAGTTTCCCTGCTGAAGCAATAAAGGATTGTAATCAAATCAGCTGCATCAGACACTTCACATAACAACATGGCAGTTCCTGAATAAGACATGTTCCTTCACTAATCCACTATCTAACACACACCTCAGAGTAATAATTTTGTAGAGTTTAAGGGAGTCTTGCAGTTCATCCCACTTGTGATTTTCGTACCAAATTATACAGGATTTCTTAATTCATGTGCATCTAATGTGATTAGTGTATTATGTTAATCTGGATTAACATATCTGGAAGTCCCCCAAAATGCAATCACAAACAACATCAAACTGCTCAAGATCAGGAATTTAAATCATATTGGCTTTTTGTAAGTGGTGATAAGAATGTGTTACCTGCGACCAACTGCTCATTTTGTGGCTTTTTCTTATTTTATTTTTACCAAGCACAACATGAAAATAAACTTGCCGTGACTCAGAGAGTCCAGGAGGCCAAGCATCTTCAAGTGTTCAGGTGTTTTTCTGTGCAATACACTCAGAAACTTTCTTTTTCAGGTTCACTGATTTGTTATCAAGACAACCACAGGAATTTCACTATATGTCATATTGTCTTTAATGCATTCATATTATTAAGAGACACCTTTTACATGACATGGTGTCTTTTTGAATTTGAAACCTGATGATACAGCAGTCAAAGTATTAAGCCTCAGCTCAGTCAGTGATCTGCAGCTCAAAGAAGAGGGTATTCCACTGTATCAAGTGCTTTATACAAATCAATAAACACAAAACAGAAACAGCAATGCAATTCCCCTTTCTATCTGGGGAACAAAGTGCGCCATTTAATAAATAAATGAGTAGTGTGCGGAATCATTTTTCATCTTAGGTACAAGCACGCAGTGTCAGTAATCAATAAACAGTTCATTTATCCAAAATGTGCTGTAAGTGTCAGTTTTTATTGCAGAAGACATCCAGGAGGTAAATTTTATTGAGCGTGCACTCCAAACTCCAAGTTTTACGCCAAAACTTTCTCTGCCTCTGACACACTGTGCTTGTAACTGTGCATTTCACACTCTAAACTAATTTTTTTTTAATGTAAATGTGAAGCTATAAGCTCAAAGGCATGTAAATGGCATCTAGCTTGCCATCTGTCAGCTCCCAAAACAGAATGGTTATACAAATACTCCACAGCCAATAATAGGCCTCTATGCCTCAGGAAACAGAGAGGACCTTTGACTCGGCAAGGTGAAGCACTAACCTTTAAATTTGAAAAGTTGGAAATTGACTTTACTCCCTACAAGCAAAAACTAACAATCTGTTCACAATGTGAAAGCAGCCAAAATAGGCCTATGTTTTGTTAAATGTCATTTAAATGTCATAAATGATCTCTGCATTACTGGATTTTCATGACTTAGATTACAAAGTTTTACACACTGGCAATGGCGTACTCTCTGAATTCAGCTATGCTCCTGAAATAGCATGGCAACTAATGGGTTCATTTTGAAAATAAACTTCAAGGTTATGCATTTCTAAATCATATTTATTTTACCCTCAGTAGTGAGAGCTAATTCCAGAGTCCATTTGTTATCAGAAGGTGCCCTGATTGGTTTATTACACAGATCTGAACCTCTCAAGAGTGTGGCTTTGCTAAATTTCCGGAGCCAGCAGCCCTGCAAATGTCTGAGTACTGCAGTGTTGTGTTTGATTAGGGAGGTCACCTTCAGCTCAGGAGAGGATAACTATAAAGGACTCTTCCTGTAACCTGCCTTATTAACAGCATTAATTCCCTTTGCCAGTCTAAAATTGCAGTTAGTACCTCTCTGAGGGCCTGGAAACAGTTCAGGCACCAATTTGTTTTCTTGTTTTTTTGTTTTTTAGACTTCAGAAACAAAGAGGACTCTCTGTCCTCGTTCTCTGACTCGAGCTTTTTCGTCATGGTTACCATCTGAGGCGTTTATGTCTTTGAGAAGGCCAAAACGGAAAATTAATATCATTGTTTTTGTAATTCACTTGGCAAGAAAGTTTACTTTGGTGACACTTTTACTTCTCATTCCTCCTGAATACAGAACACATTCTACTGAATTTTAAAAAGGTGGGAGCTTTTTCTTTGCATTTCCTGTGGAAAAAAATCAGTTTTTTTTCTCGACCACTTTCTTTTTTAGAGGATAATCATAAACAGATGTAGTGAAGGGCTTATCTGCTAAATAAGATAAGGTGTGTGGGTGTGTGGTGGGTGGATTTTTTTTTTCCACACACTGAAAAACAATCTGAATTCTTATTCTTTCCTGACTGAAGCAATAAACAGAATGAAGCTGAACCACACAGTAACAAGATACATTTCAAATGACATTAATGGACTGTTATGGAAGGATTGCACGACTTTTGTAGCCATGTATGATTTTTGTTATTGTTTACTTTTCAACCTTAACCTGACAAAACAGTTCCTCACACACACGTCCTCACACCTCATATCATACCATTACAACCCATGACCAATATGAATGTTTTCTGATCAGTCATTTTCTTGTCAAAACAACCCAGTTGACTGTACCAAACACTATTTGTTTGATACAGAGGTCAAAGATTTTTCTGATCTTTGACCTCTGTGGCTAAGGTGTAGTCAACTTCAGCCAAATAAAGTGAGACACTCTCATACACTTCACAGCTTCCTCTTGGAGAGTCTACACCATACTCAGCTCTGCTTCTGCCACAAGCTCATTATTCACATAACCACAAGAGGTGACTTGCCTGTGAATATAAACACTGGTTGTTAAAAGTATTTGAATAAATGACAAATAGTGTCTGTTTCTGGGTCTTTTATTTTACAGACCCATCGTTCAACACTTTCATGATTAAATATAGATTTTTGTACACTGTACCTTATTAGCAGCTTAGACATTTGGGAATTCTCGCTGTTTAAATCTTTGTGTGACACAATAAGCTTTTTTGTGTGTGCCTGTGCCCTTTTTTTTTTTTTTTAGATTTAACCTTCACACCTTCTGTTTTGTTTTGGAGAAAAATAACTTTTCTGCTTTGATGGCTTTTCAAAATGAGCCTTTTCTCCAGTGAGTGCCACGGCTTTTAAAATGAAAAATAGCAAGGAATAACTAATTAAGGCAATGTTCTACCTAAACAAATAAATACAGCCACTGGTCTTCAAGAGACATGTTAATGTGACTCAGTGTTTGTGCTTGCAAATAAATATCACCAGGCACTCTTTCTACATACCCTGTGGAACAGAGCACACTATAGCTCTACTATTAGTTGTACAAACTTGGATTTGTTTACATGTGGGATGCAAGGAGATGGATAACTCATTGAATTGTGAGATTTTTATGAAAGTGCTGTGCGTTGACCTTCAGCTGAGAAAGAGAGGTTAGTTGGATCTGTGCCATAGAAGCTGGCCAGTCACGCCTGGCGTCTGATTGTTCCCAGGGGCTTCGGTTTGTTGACTCATTTGACTTTTGTTTTGCTACTGCTTGGAATAGCAGAACGAATTGCTGTACTGTCATTGTGAGGTGATGTAGCTGCTCTGGATGAGTCGTCCAGAGTATCGCATGATGGATTGACCAGACAGCACAAGCTTCCAATAACAAGTTTTCTAAATGACAGTGAGAGAACAACTGAACCGCCTGAGAGCACAGGGTCAAATCAAAGGAAGAAATAGTCGTAAAGAGGTCGGTAACTGTTGTTATGAACGGGCCTCCTGGGCTTGACTCGGGCCTTTGTCTTCAATAAAGATTCCTGCGACCCTTGACTTGCCTCGGACTCAGATTCAGCCTTGAGTATACATTTAATTCTAAACTGTAACTCAGGATTTCCTATGGAGGACTAGATCAAATCAAGACAAATGCCCCATTAAGTTTGAGATGTCAGGAGTGTTTTCTTAAACCCCAGTTTTCCAACATGTCTTGAAATAAAAATATTTTTACATGGCCACAGTGTACTGTGAATAAAATTCAGTTTAGCTTTTTAAGTTTACTTTCACACTGGTTTTATCAGGAACACTGCTCAATGGACCTCCCTCTCTCTAGTCCTGCTGGTCAGCTTTCACACTTACAGTATTTTGCTGTGGTTCCAATCTGTGGTACACAAGTGTAGTCTTCTCCTCAAATAAGTGTGGTCATTTTTTGTTAACAGTGCTTGGAAATTGGATTTAAGCAGGCAAAACTGACACGAGTGTACAGGTGGATGCGGACAAGTGAGCACTACTAAATGGAACAACACAACCCATAAAGGCCCCAAAGTAGCTATTAACAAGTTACTATCATCCACTATTATCAAAGGAAAATATGCTGTGGGTTTGAAAGTTATTCGATGCTCACAAATCAATGATGGTGGTGGTTTGTCTTAAAATTTCACAACATGAACCCTTTTTCCAAACCTGTAAGGACCAATAAAGTGTTCTGTGTTAGTCCATCTGTACAAATGTGGTCTGAAATCATTTCAGTTGAACTGAAGTGTGGGGTCAGAAAACAAACCCTACTCTCACAGAAAATAAATTCTGTCATGAGTGGGGCTCTGTTGTTGTTTGTTGTTGTTTTACCATACAAAAAAGTTATTGCATATTGTTAAGAAAATGCTCAACCATATTTCCTCTACCTGATGTGTAAGTTCTGTAAATTCCCTGCCATCCACCCCAAACACCCTGTGACTTCACTGCTGTTAATCCACGTAAGACTTAATTTTTTTCAAAAACTATGTTTCCAATGGAAACACATTAGTTGTGCTGAGTGTCTCAAAAAAATGGGAAATTCGTGTCCATGTACATGAATAAACAGGTTAAATTTAATAACTATGATTCTGATTGGTGTTTGCACATGTTGCTCCATGCTGTTCATTTGTGGTTCTGCTGTTGTCCTGGATGTTGCTTTCTGGGAAAGGTCACCCTAGAAGGATTAGATTGTTGACCTCTGTGGTACTTCTACTTTAAAAACACTAAATGAGTAATACAAATGAATAAATAAGTTTTTCTGCCTGGCATGCAGTTGTGCCTCTGTCCTCGAATGTCTGGGCAGTTGGCCTGAAGAGACATGAGCCTGAGGAGGCTGATCAGACCTTGAGAAGATCCACAGTGACAGCACATCAGTACTAGCCTCTTCACTGACATCCCCTCTCATTACCGCACTGTCACTTTCTAAATGTGCAGACATGCATGCAACTAAACACACACACATGCAGACAAGAACATGCACGCACACACACTGAGCAGTTCTTTATGGAGATTGACTATGTAGGACAGCCCCCTTCACTGTGAACAGCGGTGACATTGACACATGGTAACAGAGGAGATTCATTTCCTCACAGGATTGGTTCAGGGTTTATTTTAGGCCCTGGGGTTTCATAGAGCAGACTAGCACACCGCCCAGTCTTGAAGTGGGGGTGTGAGTTGGGGGGGTTAGCTGGTGTGTGCATGTATTTAACATCCTTTTAAATCTTAGCTCCCAACTGCAGCATTGTGCACCCCTTCCTTTTAGATTTATGACTCAGAAAATAAAGTTCTGCAAGAATCAGCAAAGCATACTTTTTCTTGTAATAGCACTTCCCCCCATGTACACTTATAGACATCCATAAATCTGTAAATTCAAAATTTTTTATCTTTCTTTTAACTTTTGTTTTTGCCTCATCATCAAATACTGTTTGTGATTACAAATGACAATAAAGACTGAAAAAGTATGTACATGCAAAAGTACATGCATTGTATTGAAAACCTGTGTACCGTACATACAGCAACCCCAAAGGATTTCAACTTATATACAACTTATTTTTCAAAGTGTCTTAGAACACACACAGTACCACACACATACCAAATGAAGGCATTTCTTTTCCTAAAAATAATAATATAAATAAATAATGGGAGTGCACAAACTAGGACTCAGGGGATAAACACAGGGAAACCCATACTGTAGTGGGTCCTATCAACATCAGATTGCATTTATTGCCATGTAATTAGTTTGCGAACATTATCAAGTCAACTGCACAAACACAGATGCTGTGTTCATGTACATGCAAGCAACAAACCTGGTAATTATATGTGGGATACATGAGGTTGGTGAGCTCTTTCCACAGCACAGTCACTAGTCAAAATTATTGATTATATTCAAACTAAAACAACAGTAGCATATGGCATGGCATGTTGATCGTTTGATGGCAGCTATTTAAGGATGTGGGAGAACTGCAGAGTGATTGTTATTGTCTTAAATGCTTTTTAGGTTTCTCTGTGGGAGCTTGCTTTGTGTGGGAGGTGCATGGGTTGTGAGTGTGTATTTGAGAGCAGCGCTTCTGGCAAACTGCAGGCATGAAAAGCCCAACAGTGGAGTGATAAATACTGAAAACAGACTATTCTTATGATGGGGAAAATGTGGCCAAGAGTGTAAATCACCAGAATTATCCTGTAAGACCATCCTTTGTGACCATTTTTTAAAACACTCCATGACCGTTGATGACTTTTCTTACTCTTTCATATTGTCTTTACATTACTTGGAAACTGCACCATGATAGAAAAAGAAAAATTATAGAAGTGAATGCGGTGCAGCAGTTGTTAGCAGTAGTAATAGTCTTAAAATGAGTTTTTGCAGGTTCAAACAGCAGTGCACCTCTAATAACACTGTGCTCAGCTGTCCTCAGGGATCCTCCTGCACTGCCTCATCAATAACGTTTCCATACAGGCCAACTCACAAAACAACAGCAACAAATTAGATTCTCACAAAGCACAGCATAGATCATAAATGACTTGGCAGAGTCAGTGTGGTGTGGCACATCACTCTGATGGCCATGTTATGACAATTTGGCACCAAAAAAGGGACTGATTTCAAGAAGATCTTTTTATTTATCAGCTGTCAAATGCAAAATGGCAGCTCTGACTTCACTAATCATGGTGTAGCCGGAGGTACAGACTCCACCAACAGACACAGCACAGAGCCATGGGCAGTTTTCTGCCCACTGAGTAGCCATTTGCCCGTTAGCCTGAAACAGTGTAAGTTGATGGGTTTGTCTCCAGCTTTGGATGTGCCACCTGTCGGATAAGCCACAAACACAGTATTCATTGGAAGAGATTAAAAGTATTAGAAGAGAATGAGATGATGTTATTTCTTATAATAATGTAGAAATGACTGCTGAGTACTTATAGATGGGAATGTCAGCATGCTGGTGTTATCCCATTGCAAGATGGCCTGTAGTATTTGTATTCAATGACATTATTGATTCCACTTAAGTGAGACCCTGTGTTGTGCGAATGGAATAGCTTACTGGGACATTTAATGAAACTGAGGCATCAGTAATGTTTTCATTTTCAACTCTGTTTTTCCTGCTAGGACAAGTCAAAATTTATGCCGTGAAAACGGTTTATTAAGAGGCTCAACTGCCATCTCCTAGCAACTGTCAATGTTCACTTCCTATAACTATGAAGATGACTTTAGCCCCAATTTAAATAAGTGCTTTCAGATGTCTAAATTTAAAACAAATTACTGCTCATGTGTCTTCTTCCTTCTGATGGAGGCAGCAGATCGGTGAGAAGCTCACATGTGCTGAAATTTCTGGAAATTTCTGGCGGTGAAACAGTGTGAGGAGGACAGACAGTCCAGGAAAAGGTTTGCCAGCCAGAACTAAAAACATAAAACAAACAACAGGTGACAACAGGAAAAATTAAAATCAGTGTTTATAAATAAAAACATGTTAAATAATAGTTAATGCACTATAAATTTTGAAATCCTTTTATGCCTAGTTGAAAAGTTCCGATCTGAAAATAGAAAAGTGAGAGCTAAAAAAAGCCCAAGAAAAGACACTGAGACACAGAGAGAGAAAGAGCAAAGCGCTGGGACATAAAGCTTTAGATAGCCCACGAGTTTAAGACTCAGAATGTATAATGTGTTATGGAGCACCGAAGAAAAAAAAAAACTGCTGGAAAATACAGAGAGATGAGCACAAGAGTGTTCCCAGGTTCCCAGCTGGGTTTACAAAAGAGCACTGGATGACCATCTTGAGAATTTTCTGGAACATTATAAATGTTGCATGGCAGAGGCAATTAATTCCCATTTTGGAGAAGAGCAGGAGAAAATGCAATTCTATAAAAAGGTACGGTCCTGAGAAATGCGTCACTTTTGGCCTAGATTCCTCTGTTTAGAGGGGGAGATATTTAGCGTGAAAGTGGAGGGTTGAAAAACTGCTGAGAAAGAGAGAAACTATCCTCTTCACGACTCAGTCGAGAGCACTAGTAGAAATGTGTGACAATTTTTTTTTTTTTACTGCAGTAACTGAGCTAACTTCTTATATATTGTCTGGCTGAACAACCCCCCCCCCCCTTTAAAAATCCAAATATGTCATGGAGGTATGAAGTCGTCAGAATTGAGTGAATAAAGACATAATTAGTGGTGTTATGTTTTTTTCATCAACCTGTTTGAATGGGTAGTATCACATCTATGACCACAACCACATACTGTCCAAGAGGGCTGCTTACCCACTCAAATGAGAAAGAAAACTGCCTTAGGATGAAGGTAGTGCAGCGTGATGATGCAATGCAGAGCGATCGTACTTCAGTGTGAAGGTCTAAACCCAAATAATCCCCATGACAGCAAACATTCACCCCACTGAAGTGTCCTTGAAAAAAAGCACTGAATCCCAGAGGCACTGTACTGTAGCAGAATTTCTCCTCTGGGGATTCCTAGAGTATCACAAAACTAAAATTAAATCATGCACGTCAACAAGGCTGTCTGTTGCAAAGGGAAACCATCACGAAGAGAAAGCTGAGACAGTGCTGGAGAAACCTGTCAAAGGTTTTGGAAGATTGTCTGATGCAATACATGCACACACAGAGTTGCACAGATGCAACTCTGTAGGTAAATATAAGGATGGATTTTGCCAGTGAAAGTAAAATTGTAATATCTACAGTTCAATCTGGAACCCTGGCTTTTTGCCTCTGGTGTAAAATTCTTAGCAGTGCATTATCTCTGGGTGGAAGAAAAACAATTGCTAACAGAGTGTTATGACACAAAAGAGGTGTGGGGGGGTCCTGTTTGGAGCTCTTTAGTGCCAGCAATGCTAAGAAATATATAATCAGGATATCTGGTATGTCTCATTCAACAGCAATGCCTGGTAGTGAGGATATACCCTGTAGGTGCTGGAGCTGATTTGCAGCCATGATTAACTACCTGTGTCCTCAAAGATTTAGGTTAATAAATTATATTGGACCACAAAGGTAACATCTGAAGTATTAGGAAAAAGAAAGCAGTGGCTTTGGATAAGAAACCATAAAAATGAGTTAATGTGCCATGAGGGAATAGCTATGGTGGTATCAGAAGATAGTCGTACATCACCCTCTGTTCTTCAAATAATAGTTTCCACAGCCGAGCGTGCATGCTGACACAGTCTGGTTTCTGAACGGCTGGATAGGATGTTTCAAACAAACAGGGTGACTTGTTTGTTTAAAGGGTCACTTCACTCAAATCACACACAAAAATATCTTCTCCTCTAGTTGTACAAATAGTTGCAGTTTTGTGTGCATGTGTGACTGTGTCTGTAGCCAACCCAACACAACAATGGACATGAGCGGAATTTTAGTTTTTCTTCCTCAGAGCACTGAACATTTTGCTTGAAAAACTAAGACAAAACGTATAAATCCTGATCCCTTTGAAGGAGGAAACATGTATCTGTCATCTGTAACGTGGGCCAGATAATAAACACAACGTTTTCAACCTGTTCTCCCATCAGTCTCTTCCTCCATCATCAGAGCAGGGCACTGCACAGACCCTTTCATCAGACCCTGTGTTTTGGTTAATGCACAATATGGTTCTAAATAACTTGCTTTTCAATCCCCCAGATTTGGCTCTCTTAGATATATTGAATTAGATGAAAAATATCTACTGAATCTGTTCTCAGCTGATTTTAATCAGCCAGTTCTGATTCTCAGAATCTGTCTTTGTCAGACCAGCTGTGTAAATTACAGCAGGACTGTAGGCTGCAAGATGTTTATTTTTCATTTTATCCTTTCCCATCATGTCTATCATCTCCACCATTTCTGTTCTTTCATCTATTTTAAAAACACAGGGACAATAACAGATGGGCAGGAGACTTTTTTTTTCCTTGGGCTTTTATATGATTGATTTTCTCAGACTCTGAAAGGCAGACAGAATTTTTCTTTATCAAGACTGAATTGAAGCTAAAACACATGTGGATGCACAACATTAACTCATGGAGATTTTATTGGTGGGACTTTTCCTTAAAGCACAATATCCCTGAGTTTATAAGATGCACCAGCACCACCTCAGTCTAAAAGTTTCAGCCCACCCTTGATGCTTAAAACGCATTTGTTGCCTGTTTCCTATTACTAGGAAACAGGTAACAGGTAAGGTAACAGTAAGATTTAGGGGAATTTTGTCATTGGACACTCAGTAGCTCAGAATGGGTACATTTCAAGTCATGTACATTTTTTTTTAAATAAAATTTGGTGAGTAAGATATCAGGACTTAAAAGAGTTCTGCCCAACAACAGATTCAGGGGCGATACAGTCTTGTGTATTTTAAGTCTGGGGCTCCTTTTCATGTTTAATCTGGACCTTATTCTGTTCTTCCATTTGACAATGACCCTGTGCACAAAGCGAGGTCAGGGAATAAATGGTTTTCCCAGTTTGGTGTGGAAGAATTTGGCTGGACTGCAAAGAGCCCTGCGCTCAAATCCATCCAACACCTTTGAGATGAACTGGAACACTGACTTTGACTCAGGCCTTATCACTCAGTGACCAACCTTACTAATGCTCTTGAGGCTGAATGGGAGAAAATCCCTGCAGCCAGGTTCCAAAATAAGCCCTAAGAAAAGTGGAGGCTGTTATAACATGTTGTTGATGTTCATGGTTTTAAAATATAATATAAATATAGTATAATGTATTTGGTTTATTGTATCGCTACAGTTTGTACCTTGACCAGGTGCCACTTAATGTGAAGAAGGGAAACTGAATTTTGTGAAGAGATTTCAGCCCTCCTTCCATAGAAATCTGGTCTTTACTCTTCCCTTAACCCTCCTGTGGATGCAGGCTTCCTCCACAACACCAGATTACTCGAATCCAGCTTGAGTCTCTAGCTACGTTAAGCCATGATAACCACAAAAGCCGATTTTCCGATATCCACATATTCAACCTTTATCATATTACAAAAAGCTCCGATTGAGGCAGTAATAAATTCATGAACTCCACCGGCACCATATAGTGAGAGATAAGGTTAAAGCCTAAGTGAGGTATGGTATTTGAACAAAGTAGATTTGCTAAATTGGATGTGATACTGCGTAATTACTTATTCTCCACATCCAACCCAATGACATCAACCTCCAGTCATAAACACACCCACATGACTTTCAAATCCAACTGGCTCTACAGCATAATATTACTATCTCTACGTGAATTTTAATTTTCCTTACCCACTTAAGATATCACATACCAAGACAGCGAAATGGGCATTGTAAAATTATTCATCATGCACAGCCCTCTTTTCTCACACATACACATACACACACACACACACACACACACACACACACACACACACACACACACACACACACACACACCCTTCTCCCTGTCTGCATTTCATTCTGTCTTTCTCACAGACAGAGACTACACCCCACCTCCCTCCCTCCCTCTGCACCTTTCTCTTCAGAGGGAGTGGGCATTTTCCCAGGGTTATTATTACATGCTAGGTGGGGGGGGGGGGGGGGGGGGGGGGGGGGGGGGGGGGGGGGGGGGGGGGGGGGGGGGGGGGGGGG